>BLKM01006614.1:0-54668 GCA_013340265.1 Coptotermes formosanus
ATATAAATATTATATCTATTTTCCTAATAAACAACAGCAGTAGCAATCGGAGTTAAGTGTTATTAAACCATCACCACTATCCGTACTCCCTATCCTACATTATGTCTAAAAGGAGATGTCTTCGAAGCAATATGTTCCGCTGCGAGACGTGTTCAGACAGTCGCCTATTGCATAAAATTATACTCAATTAACGGACTAGGCCCTCGCCACCCTCATAGTAGACAGTCGTACACACTGAACTTGTGAAGGAAGGTTCTGCTGTCTTACTTTTATGAGACTGTGGGTATCAATTCCTCGTATGTTTTACATTTCGTAGATTTAAAACTAACAAACAGTTTGTTATTATATAAGATATTGTATTTATTAGTTTGTTGTTATATAATATATTTCATTTATTAGTGACACCTGTTATAAAAAGCATTTGCAAATAGTCTCTGACTTCCAGTTTTCGGGGATCATGCACACATAGGATGTGTGTGTCCCATCTAGTGAGGGTACCGGAAGCGGACCCATTGGGAGGTGACGGCTGCAACTGACACCCATACACTCTCGTAAATTTGAATAGAAGTCCTCCTTGGTTTCATTTCGGGACAATAGCTCTTCTCGAATGATACGGGAACTGTCGTGATTTTGTGTTCTGATATGAAAATTTATGGGTGACACTTGTGTTTCTTTTGAAATGGTGAGGCCGAGTCCATTTCCATGGATTCTGCGTGATTCCATCAAGGAAATTATGGATGTTTTTTTCTGCATTGTACTGAAAAGTAGGAAAACATGAGCTTAGCATAACGCGAGTAAAATTTTGAAAATATTAGTGTGCGAAATATACGACTAATTTTTTAAATCAGTTTAGATTTTGATGCCGTAAACGTACTTACTTTTACGATAGCAGGGGATGGCACTCACAACCCCCGTAGCGGTACCTGTTACATGTAAACAAGCTATTTCTGAATTTCTGTATCTTGGAATTTTGTATCTTATAACGGTACATGTCAGGAGTTGTTCGGCCTGTTGTACAACTGAAATTATTCACAGTATATTTGGTGGTGTAGTGCTGAAGTAGTAGTGAAGTTGCTGAGTATATATATACACCGTAACGCTGTCAGTCTCTGTTACACTCCCACATTGGAGTTTCATGGACGGCCATCAAATGGCAGGAAAAGACAAGCCATAGACTTTAAATTGATGGGTAAGCGGATGATATGTAACAGACAAAACTAATTGCGTTTGCCACTTTAACTGTGTAAAGTTTCGCCGGCACTAATACGACAGTATAATACACAAACGTACACATTATTTGGGTTTCACCATAACTGCGGGCACAACTACGAAATTGTAATACACAGGCATATACATTCTTCAGGTTTCCACGGTAACTGCTTAAATGTTCTGCCTTGCCTACCCGGATGGCGGGGTTTCCACAGTAAGTGCTTATGTGAAGTGTGCCTTGCCCCCACGAGTTGCGAGGTTTCAAATGTAACTAAGTAAATCGGTGTGTCTTCCCTGCTCGGGCCGTGGGGTTTCCACAGTAACTGCCTACACTCAGTGCGCCTTGCCCCCACTGGTTGCTGGGATTCCAAGGGAAATATGTAAATGTTTATCCCTCTACTATCCGCGTCGCCGGCCACCAGCATGCCAGTTTCCTTAGAACTGAGCTCAACCCCACCGTCTAGATAGTTAGCTAGTCCTTATTTATAACTATCTTTCTATCTCAAACAAGCTTATTAAATACTGTAATTTGGAGAAGAAACAATAAGCAATCCATGAGTTCAGAAATTATCCGTGCAAATTTGTCATCTTAGGCCCTGCATTCGGAGGGGTACGAAAGTACGTAGTTAGCGCCATGACACTATCTGCCCTGATTTGGTTTCTTTGGTCTTTTGCAGTCATTCTTTTTAGATATTTTAAAGATTAAAGTTAATCCGATTTTTGTATGCTTCATTTCCTACCGCGCAGTAACAGAGTCCTTCCCAGTTATCACAACACTAACCATTTAATGCTGTGTACAGAAATAACAGCTCTTTTTGCTGTAAGTCATGTGAAATACAGAAATACAATCTGTAGGCGGAACGTGAATTTTTTAAATATTAAATTGTTAGTACGTATAGTAACCACTGGGCTTTAATGGAATTATAATACAATAGTATTTGGGTATGAGCTACAACGCATCCGTCCCAAGTAATCCTCTATCGCAATCCTCACTGAGTAATGTTTTAAACTAAAACACCTTCCATAAATAATTATTTTTTGCTAATAGTGTGGGGAACACAGAAAGAAAGACTAACTTGCAACTGGACGTTTAACCTGCGATTCAAAAAACCACATTGTTTCCAAGATACCAAGCCTGTTAAATAACTATAGCTATCAATTAAGTGAAGCCGCTGTCAACATGTAACTTCTTCACATCTTTCGGCAAAAGTCGATATTGTTATAACGAAAAGCATAAATTCGCAGCCATTTACTGCTATCATCTTATACTACTTTCTCATAACCGCTACCTACATAACGACAGATCAGCTATCGGCAGTGATTTTTGTAATTTTTTGTTATAATTACGATCATATGAAAGATTTTCAGTAAGTGAAGTTTTATATGTGGTAAAAATTAAATGAAATTTCCTTACTGTATTAAATGTAGCTCATTTATTCAACTGAGGTGCCAAAGACAACGGAAGGTTTCTCCCTGAAGATTACCCAGCAGGGTCGAAACATGTAGAAGTGTGTCATAATTGACGAAAAACTCTTTGTGCATTCTTTTGTGTTTAAATTTTTTTGTATAATATAGTGCACGGACATGGAACACATTAAATTTGAGGTGCCATTATTTTTCAAAATATACCCCAAGCACATTGACGTAGTTGACCTATCTGTAGAATTCGAGCTCCTGCATTCGCAGCCACTCATGAACTGCAGCTTCTACTTTCAATTTTGTTTTTGGAATATGCAAATTAAAATTGCTTCAGGCCTGTTTTTCAAAATCAGTTCGTCCACTTGTGCTTGGCTAGCATCCGTCGCTGTTATGCTGGGCCGACGGCTGCGTTCATGGTAATGGATATTCAGTCAACCGCTTTCGAACTGTTTGCACCATTTTCTAATACGCTGCACATTCATTACCCCAACTTCGTGCACGGCTGTGAATTAGCTATGAAACAAGTTTCGCCCAAAAAGTTTATTCACACTGCTGATTTTGTCACATGACCGTGCTGTCCCTGTCATTGCTGTTGCAGGTCAAGTTATTCCCTTAGTATTATATGTCTGACTGACTGACTGACTCATTGTTGTGTCGTCTGTTGCAGGTTATCCCTAGTACAAATGCAGTCTCCTACCACAAAATGATTTGCTTGAATAACACAAAAGCTACAAGCTAGCGAACCTTAGTAATTGAATGTCTCGTACACACATGCTAGTTTCAGTGTTGCTAGGCTGACAGAATATGTGTGGATGTGTTCTCTTTGCAAAAGTACACGTATATCCTGCGGTTGTGTCAGTTCTTGTATGTCTGCACATGTATCACCTTTACTGTAGGTTTAGCTCTCCTAGGAAATGGCCCTATGTCTATTGACGAATATTTACGGACGTTTCGGAGGACCCATCTGCCTCCATCTTCAGGTTTCAAAACTTTATCCTTGATTAGTTGCCTATACCTTCAAACGTCCAAGGACTTATTGAAACCTGAAGATGGAGGCAGGAAACTCCTCCGAAACGTAGGCAATTATTTACCAATAGACACGGCCTCATATGCCATACGATTTGAATCTTTATTACCGCTGCTGTAAGAAACCTAGATTATGCCCTTTTAATTTACTGTCTTGATAATAACATCAATTACTGATAGCTCTGTTACAATTTAAAAGGAACTGATCTCAAATAAGTTTCTTCAGCCTCAAATGCCATCAGCTTTGATGCACGAGGGAGGTCAGACAGTCAGTTCTCCTGTTTTATTCCTGTGAGACAAAGGATCATAGCAAGCTGCTGCTTTGTCATACATTGGTACGATACGGGCCAGTATCTTCGCCAGGTCAGAAAACGAAGCATCGCAGCAACGTTAGAGGAAAGTGGCTATATAAGTGAATGAGCGGATAGTGGAAGATTTGCACGCTGTTATCCTATTCTTTGGGCTCAAATCACGGAACCCTTGAACATCCACAGGCAAGTTGTGTCCGTGCATGTTGCAAGGTGATCTTCGTTTGCTCAGCAAGTGTGCAAATGATGCCGTGATATTACAAATGGTCTAATGAGTGTCACGGATGACGAAAGAAGCGGCAGTCCGCCAAAATCAAACACCTTCCTCAATTACATCAACGGAATATTACGGACGCACAGACGTTCATCGATGAAGCAGTTGAAAATTGCGTTAAACCTCTCACAGTGTTTGGGGCATCCTCCAGTAACATATCGGCTGTCGTTGAGCATTGAACAGATTGGTGTCGAAATAACAGTCCAAAAGACAGACACTTGACAAATGGCCACTTCTGCGGCCAACCTCCACGTTACGAAGATGAAAGCTATGACTTTTTGTGTGTATTTTCAAAGACGATGAGAGGTATGTGCAGCACCACAGTCCGGAGAAGCAGATGGAATTATTCGCACATAAGAATTCAACATCGTCTGCAAAGAATATTTTTAAGGCGACTGTAAGAATGGGAAATTTTATCGTAACACGCTTTGAGACATTTGCGGGATAATTCTCGCAGATTCACGCAACGAGGCGACGTTGCAGCGCCTTAAAGAAGCAACTCAAAATAGAAAAACTGGCTGTCTTACCAGAGGCGTACTGTTACCACACAATAACACAAGGCCGCGAATTTCTCGTATTATCACTGCCCTGCTGAACGTGTGGCGTTAGGAACGCGTACGCCATCCACCATACATCCTCGACTTGGTCCCTTGGACTTTCACGCATTGGGAAAACCAAAACGTATCTCCTAGGTCATTGATCTTCATCTGATGACACTTTCTGTCCAACGTCCTGAGAGCACGACTTCTTAGTCGACTGCCAGCGCTTTGAAAATTTCATGCGCTTAATAAAGGATCGGAGGATTTGGTAAGGGTGAAGAAAATAAAGGACTAGTGTCCAAACATAAGCGAGTGTATGCACTTCCGTTCATCTAAAAAACACTTGATTTTTCACTTCTCATAATTTTCTTTAAGCGTGCGTAGTTTTTATAACTCTAACAATGGACTCGTAAGTTCAAACTGAATAGACTTTGTCTGTCCTTTATCTTTTATTATTACTAAATGTCTGGTGAATCCTTGACTTTCCCTCCAGCGACATAGGGACGGTATGAAAAAAAGCCTATGAAGTGCCTTCAGTAATACGGCATACCAAGGGTTTCCGACCCTGAGTTTCATAGTCACAAAATTCTCTTGTTTATATTCATGGAACAAGCTTAACTTACATACGTATATATACGTATATACTTATATATACGTATACAAAGACAGAGGGTGTGGGATTTGCGGTAGTGTGTTTATCAAACCATAAAATTTTTATATATACCCATAAATTACCAGACAATACCTAATATCTTTCGTACTCGTTGAAGAAATATTGGAGTAACTCCTGCTACAGTTGTGTTAATTCTCCCGCAGTGATGTAATTGTCGGATTTTGAATACATAAATGAGAAGTTTTATAAATCCCCACAGAAACAAAACCCTTCGTGAGAGGTCAGAAATTCGTCTGAGTTAAGACGCTGTCCTACCCCTCCAAACCACAGATTACAAAATTTGATGTTAAGGGCATTTAATACCTCATTAATGAAGTGGAGTGCATCAACGTCTTGTTGCAACAAACTTTCACCTTTGTCTTTTTCAATGCCATGAATTCGAGGAAAGACAAACCTTAGAAACATATCCAGGTAAATGTTTTCCGTGAAAGAAAGAAAGAAAGAAAGAAAGAAAGAAAAAAATAAAGAATGTTACAGCACACGGTTACTTTCGGGGAATTTTTTATATGCCTGTAGCTTTCATGTGGCCTTTCCAGTCCCCCAGATTTCTACACATGTGCCTGTTTATGTGAGCATTCATGTGAAGTGTTGCCTCACTTCTGCATGTCACTCACTATAAAAATTGTTATCGTCATAAGCTTCATTCGGCTTCAGATTTTCAAATTTAACCCTTATGTACCTATCTGTGCCTTTGCTTTCATGCAAAATATGAATTTCGTGGCGCGCAACAATGGCTCCTTGGGTAAATATTTTGAATCCCGTTTTATGGATACCCAGCTACAAACTCTGAGAAGAAATGTACTTATTTGCACTGCAGTGAAATAACACCCTTATACATTCAATACCTTATGACGTCCGCGGTCGTCGGGTTGCATTTCGCGTTTTCACACTTTCACTCTCCTTAAAGTAATTAAATCAGAGTCGAATTACTTTACTGACAAGAGACTCTCTTCTATGTTTGCGGCGAAAATTGTGCTACACTGTTACAATGGGTTTTCTTTCAGACAACCAAATTAGTCTCTGTGCTTTGTCTTGCAAGGACGCCGAATGCAGACTAATCGTAGCAATAGCAGTGCTTACTGCAGACGAAAGCGTATCGCGCATTCGCCTGTAATATACGCCAAGAGATGTGCGCTTTCGTGTTCAGAAGACATTGTGAATTGATGAATACGCTGCAGAAAATACCATCCCTTCTTCTCTCTTCCCATGAAAGTTATTACGCCGCAAGTCTTGGTACGTCATTTTCGATGATCCTGTATAAGGGTTAAGTTCCTTTCTCGCGTTAAAGAAACTTGGTCTCCAGTACAAGGACCAAATCGTATAGTTGTTTAGGTCAATAATAAGTATTTATTTTGAGAATCATAAGAAATATATAAATTTAAATGTGATTAAAATACAATATCCTTATTAACATTAAACGGATGCTACCGATACTGACGTCTGTGCTTATCAGGAAAGAAGAATAAAAATTTGCCACTACTTATGTTTGGTTGTAAAATCTAAACTTCTGGACACCCTACTGCCCATAGTACATTTTACTACGGACCATCTCTTTAAGTAGGAGATTAGAAAGAGGGGCTTGGAGACATCAGAACTCACGCTATGTTTCAAATTCCAAGTCTCTAACAACAGTGTTATCAATTAGTATCGATAACCATGTTATTAGAGAGCTGGAATTCAAAACAACATGAATTCTGATTTCTACAAGATTCTCTTCTATTGATCATAACCACATGGCACTTCATGCGGAATTCAGCAGTGTAAAAGGCAGGTTTGTCCACGAAATAAATTTATCTATAGGCAGAATTTGCTCAGGATGTGCATGCCATTCCAGCGTGTTCCTTCAGGCAGTATAGATTGCGTTGTGCACAGTGCTGCAAGACAGCCTTATCGACTTCATATTGTAGGATAAATAAATAATTTATTTGGACATTTGTGGCACAATGGCAACAAAGAGTTTTAAAATGAGCCTGGTAACTTCATTTGGTTTTTTTAAATGTCCGTATGTAACTACTGGAGGATCGGTGATTAGATACTCACGGAATATGATATTAGGTTTTTTTAAGTTTGTAGTCAGGTTCCTATAGTATTTAAGATTTTGTCAAAGTAATAGCATACTTTACTTGCAGATCTAAAAGTGGACTCCTTTGTGCCGGCGTCTTGATTTTAACGCGCTATGTAATTACCGGAGATAATTATTTCCAATAAGACTGTATGGAAATAAAGGCACAAATTTTGTATCCTGTACAGTATTTCTTGAAGTCTTACTATTTCCGAAATGGTTGAAAAAAGTGAGTGAATGCTACAGAATTATTATATTTGCGTTTATTTCGAGACTGTAATATATAGCTGTCAACTGTGGTCTTCCAAACACACGTGCAGTTGCAGAAATCTCTTATTCGACAGTCCACAATAATTACCTTACGTATTAAAGGTCTAGATTAAAAAGATTAAAGATATATTCGCAGGCACAGACTGTCCTAACACAATTATGAGTTTAACATATACTAACTCAAGCTTGAAATTAAATATATGAAGTAACATGCAACAAAACATTTCTAACCATTTAGAGCCTAGCGGTAAATTTACGTACTACCAGGTTTAACATTCAAAAATTCTATATGGTGCCCACGTTGTATTTATTTGTTTTGTACGGATCTCAAAGCAGTCAGCAACTTCTGCCTAACACAGCTTCGACCGATTGTTTTTTATAACCGAGGTGGACAGTGTTTACTGCGCGGTACACACTGAGTCGTTATATAAAAGAGATAGGTTTCGTAATTAAAGGGTTAAATAACGTCAGGAAAAGGCAAAATTTAATGAGGAACTTAAAGTTTATATTAGCACCCTACTTGATATATTTTATCTATGTATATTAATAAAAGACACTACTTTAAACTGATTAACCTACATGGCTGGACATCAGTACATAAAGTAACCCCTATTAAATTCAATAATTCAAATCGTCAACGGTGATTTCATGATTTCCACTTTCCATTAGTCAATAATATTTATTTTTCTTTTCTCACCTATTGTTGCATGCCGGTGGCAGATATTAATTTACTAAACTAAGTAGATAACTAAATAAATAGCCAAACAACCAAACACGTTCCATTGAGAAGCTGCTTAGAAGCTAAGAGTCTGTTAGCTCGTTAAGAAACACTCCACCCTTTATAAAACCCGAAATTTTAACACTGGTTTGGCAAGTTCCTCGAAATGTTTCTTATCATGAGCCAGCTACATCCATTTCCACCCATCCTGTTTCTTTAATATCCATTTCAATAGAGGGTGATTGCATTAAATTTAGGCGATTTAATTTAATACTATTCACTCAGGAGCATGAGGCTCAGGAACGCAATTAAAACTTATTTTGGTATGTAACATTGTCAAGTTTTGATTGGGACCCACCAAAGAAACTGTAATCTAAAAGTCTTATATGTTCTTCGGTGAGGCTGGTTGCATTCTTAAAGGGAAAAGTTCCTGTATACGACCAGTCGCTGAAGCTAACACTAATGAACTTAGAACGGCTTTTGTTTGCAGCCGAAGGAAATAAACAAAGGAACTTGCCCCACAATTACGCAACACAATTGCAGTGCAAAAATTTAAAAGTACTTTTAGTTTTCCTTCATATACCTCTTAATGCATGCGCAATATTTTGCTAAAATAATCTGACTTTCATTGTTTGTCGTGTATTATCATCCCAGCTCTGCTTAGATCTTCCACGCCGTCTTCTACGTGAATAAATTAATACATAAGTACCAGGACAGATAACAATCAAAGTTTTTCCCACCTGAATTCGTACGTCTGCATGCATATGAAAGCTTCTTTAATTAAAACATAATTGAATTTTTTAATATATTGCTACATTATTAAAATTTGGAGCCTGCTAATTTCGAGTCAAATAAAGAAGGGAAGTTTCCAGAAATTTTATGCTATGCTTACATTTTCTAGCTTATTCACTTCATATAGCATTGTGTCTGCTTTCAAAGACTCAATGCCACTTGTTTTTAATATGTGCTTAAAAAAGATTTAAAACACTCGACAGTGCCATTGTGTGTTTTATGGTTCTGAAGATGATAATTTTTATTTCCAACACCTTTTAGGAAGTAGTAAAAAAATTTACTTTTAAATTTTAATGAGAATTTGGAGCAACTCTTAATGTAGCCTCTGTAATGCTTTGTATGTTGAAGATACAAAGTGACAAGAGGAATTATTTCTTCAAAGCCTGTAGTAAGTTCATGGAATCCTCATCATTTGAACATGTACGGATCCTTCCCTAAAGTGCTTTCGGAAGTACAGGCTCATCGCTGTTGAACACGCTTCCTTCCCAAAACTGTCGGGGCTGATCGCTCGGGATAATTTTAGAAAATTAGCTGATTGAGAGAACATTGGTTCTTATTGCCTGTGTTTTTTCTCGGCCTATTTATTCCTTGGAAGTATCACCAGCTGCTTCCTTAATAAGCGCCAATCATTCCTGTGAGTGATTAATTACAAAAACCATTTATTTGTCGTTACCATGCCAGTTGATTTGTCAAAACACCTTGTAGCAGGCGGTCTCTACTTCGAATCCCAGACGATCTAACCCAAGTGGCAGACTGTTTATTTGATACCTCATCTCAATTTAATAAAGATAGATTTTAACACATGCCGGCTAGGAATCCATATTTTAACAAGAAAGTAAAGACTTTGGCTCCATTTTGGTGTAACAGCATGTGAAACAAAACAAATAGTAGTGTGTTTAAGATTTGTTACCCATTCCTGACCTTGGTTTGGAAAGACAGAGCCTAGTGTGAAATCTGAAACCTGACAGATTTTGTACGGCGTAGGTTGACTAAGCGAGACTAACACTAGCCAAATATCCAGTAATAACTTGCGGTGTAAGCGGCTGGGAAGGACGCGTTGCAGCTTACATCCTTTATTCAACAGAGCCAATCAAAACACAGCATTTAGTTTAGAAGCAGTTGGCAAATCCCAAACAAAAGAACGGTGTCAAACTAACAAACCGGGGCCCCGAAATTTTTGGTTTTCAATTCCCCGGGGTAGAAGAAGATTCTGGAAGCTGTAGAAATGCAGAAAGACATGTTGACTCCTAGTTTGGCTTCTGAACAGTACTGACGTGTTTCCGTGTGCTCTATAACTAAATAAAAATCTTAAACATACACAGTGCCAGGAATGTAACCAGCGATATATTTTTAACACTTTCCGTTAAACAAATAAGATAACCCCAAAAGGTGCAAGTATGGTATTTGATTTTATGCAGTGGCAAAAATCAAATATTCTAGAAATCAATTATAGTCGTATGTTGTGAATATATTAGTGCCTTCAGAGACTTGAAACCGTGATATTACATTAATGCAAATCACGCTGACCAAGTAGGAAGCTAGACGGTGACACCTTACAAAAAATATGAAAACTAACGATTAACCGGTTTTCATATTCAGATAAAAAAGCAAGGTGTCAAGAAAGTGAAGTTGTAACATAATATTTCAGTTGGTTTTCCAAGATGAGTAGAAATCACAGTTGAATGAAATAGCCTACAATATGTAAGAGTATTAATTTTTGTAATATATTTATATCTGTCTTTCGGCATATTCTCTCTTTTAAATTACTAACACAATTATTATAAAACTAGCAGGCTGGTGCCCGGCGAGACGGGCAGTATAGGGATACACATTTACGTATTTACCGTGGAATCCCAGCAACCAGTGGGGGCAAAGCACACTTCATGTACGCAGTTACTCTGGAAACCCCACGGCCCGAGCAGGGAAGACACAACCATTTACTTAGTTACATTTGAAAACTCGGGAATCGTGGGGGTAAGGAATACTTCATCTACGAAGTCACTGTGAAAACCCCGCGATCCGGACAGCCAAGGCACGCACATTTAGGCACTTACCGTGGAAAGCTGAAGAATCTATATACCTGTGTGTTATAATTTCGTAATGGTGCCCGCAGATATGGTGAAAACCAGAATAATGTGTACGTATGTATAATATACTCTCGTATTAGTGCCCGGCGAACCTTTACGCAGTTAAAGTGGCAAACGCAATTAGTTTTGTCTGTTACATATCATCCGCTTACCCATCAATTTAAAGTCTATGGCTTGTCTTTTCCTGCCATTTGATGGCCGTCCATGAAACTTCAATGTGGGAGTGTGACAGAGACTGACAGCGTTACGGTGTATATATAATGGGCTTCCTGCTTGCAGAGGGCAAAAGATTGAAGCATTTGAAGTGAAAGCCACAACATAAAATCCTATACCATGATTTAAGTTTTTGTGGAGAAGAACCCCGCAGCAGAGGTTACGGACGAAACGCAACGTTAAGGCTTCTTGTGCAACCGCATGATGAAGCTTATTATTATTATTATTATTATTATTATAGTCATTCTCCTGGTAATTGAGCACTGATGGAATGAAATTGACTGGCAAGGAGCGAAATACTCGGGGAAACCCTGTCCCAGTGCCACTTGGTCCACCACAAATCCCACGTGGAGTGACCCGGGATCGAACACGTGCCTTCGCCTTAGGAGGCAGGTGACTAACTGCCTGAGCAATGGCACCACTTTAAATCATAAGTTACACCAAAGAGAACATAGTTTACGGATATTTCTTTGCTATTTTATATATTTGTGATTAACCATTTAAAGACTGCGATTACGCTGAATTATATATTACAGGCTTATGTCGTACCGCACAGTAAGCCCTCTCCGTCTCGTTTTTAAAAATCGATCAGTTAATGCTCCATAGGAAAGTAATTGTTTTTTGTTCCGAGATCCGTATAAAACACGTAAATAAAGCTGAATTATAGTACAGGCTCAGTCCGTACCGCGCAGGAAATACCCGACAGTGTTTTAAATTGAGTCATTTAATGTTGTATGGGGAAAGAATCGCGGTTTTCCGAGATACGTACACAACACGTAAATAAAGCTGAATCATATTACAGGCCCAGATCGTACCGCGCAGAAAACACAGTTCTCTGTATTTACGTCTCCTGGCATCTAGTGGCGCTCTGTGAAACTCGAACATTCTCATAGTTGTCCTGCCATGTGGCAGCGGACCATAGAACTCCAAGCGTGACATACCCTTGCATTACTGAAGTTTTATGTAGATAGCATGAGAGCATTAGGCATGTTATATGAGAGTGGGTGCATCAATTGCTGCAGCATTGTCATACTGAAATGCTGTAGTATGTGCATTTATACAGCATGAGAGCGTTAGGCACGTTATAATAGAATGAGTGCATCAATTGCTGCAGTATTGTGACACTGAAATATTATAGTGTTATGTTACGTGCAGCTGTATATGAATCACAGCATATAACTGCTGTTGCTTTCCAATATTCGCACATTTGAAAAATCGGAATTTCGTGGTGGTGTTGTATTACCTTCATTCACGCTTGAATCCATATACATATCATTTATCGTAACAGCATAAATATCATAAGAGCATAAATGTCCACTCTTACCACATTCAAAATTTCTGATTACTTTCGAAAGCCTTTTCATAGGCCTGTTTATTTTCGTCAACTGACATCTAGTGGATATCTATGGAATTCCGTTCTCATAGTTCTGTCTCCTGTCATCTGGTGGCGATCCATGGAATTCCCACGCCAGACGAAGGAAACGTTAGTCAAATATATTATAGATATCCCAGAATTTGCTTGGTGTTCCTGACACAAAGTATGAAAATCTTCAGTTAGTACAGCCGTAATGTTGAACGGACCTCGAACTGAGTACATTCAAATAATCATTAAACAACTTGTCTCTGTACTATCCCGCTAATATCTTTCCCTTCAGGCTGCCATTGTTAGACTTATGATAGCTGAAATCCGGTTTCAATCACATGGGAATTTCTGCAGAATTTTTTGTGGACAACGTTATTTTCTAAGGAACTTGATTTTTCTCTGTCAGTTATCATTTCACCACTACTTCATGCTCATTCATCCATCGTGAGGGATATGGGCGAGAAACACATCAGTGGCAGCAATTTCACAAGGACACAGTTCTGCCACAACGTACAAGTAACAATAAACGAAACCCTGCTGTCCTTATGTAATTATGTGTAGGGTCATGCAGATGGACACACTAGGATCTGAGGACAGAGAACAGGCAAGATTAATGTCTGCAGACATTTTAATTACCCTTAGATTTATTGACGGGTAAGTTCTTTAAATATGATAAAATTAACGTTAAACTTCCAAAGTAATTTGTTACTTTTTCATATCAACCTTGTTACGAAAATACTTAACCGACTGAAATGTACTTTTTCGATTGATTATTCAATTTTTAATTTCTTTAAAGCATCGTTTATTATAATGGTGTATATTAATATTTGAACGAGACGGAATTCATAAACGACAACTGCCATATCAGGTTAAAGAAATTTTATTTTCTTTCAGGAAAGTAAGTAATGGAATGTCTAGAAAAGTAGATCCACGTTACAGTGTGAAATAAAAAGGATTGTGTGTATTTTTTTGATATTTACTTTGTTGATAAAAGTAGTACACATTGTCTGCACTGAAGACTTTTTTGAGTGTGTGTGCTGAAGAAAGCACGATATTATTTTTAATATGCAAATACAAACAGTTCAACTGAAAACCGACCCAAAGGCAAGGTGAACCTAATGCCTTACTTTTCCTAGCATAATATATATGGATAATATAATACATAGTGTACACTGTGTAATCTAAAATAACTTACCGCATATTATAGTAGTTCTTCTAAATGACGTCCTTTCTCTCAGACATGTTTGGCACCCAGTGAACAGATCACTAAACAACTTTTGAAGTTGTTCTCTGTAAATTGCTGATACTGCACGGTAAGATCAACATCATCTGCATCACTCACGTACTTCCAGTTCTGTTGCCGCGTGTACAGTACATTTAACAAGCTACGTCAAGTAGTTCAGATTAATCTGCCGTCTGTAACAGAAGTGTAATGCACAGTCTAATGAACTTTCTATCGTGCGTACGCAGTACAATTTAACGAAGACAATTTTCACTGTGGAAAACTGTACCAGGAGAAAATTTCTTTATACTTGTTGTATAACATCTTACAACATTTTAAAATGCAAAGAAGCTAACAAAAATTCATTCAATGTGTCCAGATTTTAAGATTTCAGGAGCTGTACGTAATGAAAGATTTCTTGAGTTGCCAAAAACTTACAATCCAAACAATGACATTTGATGTACAAAACATAATATTACTCATATGGCGAGATGCATACAATAAAGGTGACTAAGGTTACCGAAATTCGGTGAAGCAGTATTTATTACACATATATGTTACTGGTGTCTTGCAAATAATAGACTACTAGTATGCTGTTGCCCGGTGACCCGGGCAGTATAGGAATACAAATTTACGTATTTACCGTGGAATCCCAGCGACCCGTGGTGGCAAGGCACACTTCATGTACGCAGTTCCTGTGGAAACCCCGCGATCCGGGCAGGCAAGGCACGCACATTTAAGTAGTTACCGTGGAAACCTGAAGAATGTGCATGCCTGTGTATTACAATATCGTAGTGGTGCCCGCAGTTATCATGAAAACCCGAATAATGTGTACGTATGTATATTATACTGTCATATTAGTGCCCGACGAACCTTAACGTAGTTAAAGTGGCAAACACAATTAGTCATGTCTCTTACATACCATCCGCGCTTTCGTCGAACTAAATTCTATGTCTTGTTTTTCCTGCCACTTTGTGGCAGTCCATGAAAATTCAATGTGGGAGTGTGACAGACACTGACAGCGTTACGGTGTATATAAGTTGGGCTTACTGCTTGCTGAGTGCAAAAGGTTGAAACATTTGAAGGAAAAGCCACAACATAAAAACCCCATACCAAGATTTAAGTTTTTTGTGGAGAAGAACCTCGCAGCAGACGCAACGTAACCTTAAGGCTTCTTGTGCGACCGCATTATCACGCTTATTATTATTATTATTATTATTATTATAGTTATTTTCCTGGTAACTGAGAACTGATGGAGTAAAATTGACTGGGGAAGACCGCAACACTTGGGGAAACCCTGTGCCAATGCCCCTTTGTCCACCAGAAATCCCACATGGACTGACCCGGAATCGAACACGTTCCTCCGACTCAGGAGGCGGGCGACTAAACGCCTGAGCAATGGCTCGGCCTTAAACCATAAGTTACACCAAAGAGAACATTGTTTATGAATATTTCTTTGCTATTTTATATCTTTGTGATTAACCATTTAAAGACTGAGATTATGATGTATTACATATTACAGGCTTAGGTCGTACCGCTCAGTAAAAACTCTCCGTCTCGTTTTTAAAAATCGACCAGTTAATGCTGCATAGGAAAGTAGTCGTTTTTTGTTCCGAAATCCCTAAAAATACGTAAATATAGCTGAATTGTAGTAGAGTCTCAGTGCGTACCTCGCAGTAAACACACCCCAACAGTTATTTAAATTCAGTCATTTAATGCTGTATGGGGAAAGAATCGTGGTTTATTGAGAGATAGAGACAAAACATGTACGTAGTAAATAAAGCTGATTCGTACTGAGGCTAAGATAGTACCGCGCAGAAAACACAGTTCTCTGCATTTACGTCTCCTAATATCTAGCGGCGATGTATGAAACTCGAACATTCTCATAGCTGTCCTGCCATCTGGCAGGTGCTCAGTGAACTCCAAGCGTTACATAACTTTGCATTACTGAATTTTTGTACATATAGCATGAGAGCATTAGGCATGTTATATTAGAATGAGTGCATCAGTTCCTACAGTACTTGACACTGAAATGCTACAGTATGTGCAGTTATATATCATGAGATAATTAGGCATGTTATATTGGAGAGAGTGCATTAATTGCTACAGTACTTTGACACTGAAATATTATAGTGTTATGTTACGCGCAGCTGTATATGAATCACAGCATGTAACTGCTGTTGCATTCCAATATTAGCACATTTGAAACACTGGAATTTCGTGGTGGTGTTGTATTACCTTCATTCACGCTTGATTCCATATACATATCATTTACCGTAACAGCATAAATATCGTAAGACCAAAAATATCCGCATTACCACATTCAAAATTTGTGATTACTCTCGAAAGCGATTTCATAGGCCTGTTTATTTGCGTCTTGTGATATCTTGTGGACATCTATGGAACTCCTTTCCCATAGCTCTGTCTCCTGCCTTCTGGTGGCGATCCATGGAACTCCCACGTAAGACGACAGAATCGTTACTCTAATTTATTATAGATATTGTAATGACTGTACTTTAATTGCCACATTTATTCAATTCCTCCAAATTAAGTACGAGTCTTAGAAATACACTGTGATTTTTTCCATACTGCCACCTTCCCAGTAGCAATTGAAGTGTAACGATTTCATGGGAGGTTCTTCAGCTGTACAAGTTGGACATTGTAAACAAAACTATAGGTGTTCATAGGTGATTGCTGAAAGAAAGGACATTTATAATTCTGTATTATGAAAGTGAACAATGAAACAATAACAGTTTTATTATCATTCGTCAGTACAAGCTTGACATTATGGCACAGAAACATGGATAATGACAGCAGCGATAAACAACACCCGGCCACTGCAGGAACCGCATATCCTAACATGAGAAACACTAACAACAATATACTTCTTACGCAATATCACAAACCCAAGAACAAGAAAGTTATTGAATAAAACAACAGACTAATCGGAAGTTAAAAAGCAGTAGCAAGCCTAATATCTTGAAAACATTACGAGACGAGTTCAAGTCTTCTATTAACTTATATACCTTAAGTAATACACCTAAACAAATAGCAGGTAAAGGCCCTAATACCCACAATAGTAAGCATGGCGGTACCGTCAGTGATTTAAACAAGCCCCCACCCCCAAATCAATGACCTTTATTGCCCTAATAAATATAAAAATGACATCGAGTGCTCTAATAAATATGCAAATGAACATAATTAATATGCTAATTAACTTGATTGCTCCAATAAACATGTAAATGACCTAATTAATATGCAAACTACCTTTGTTGACACAATTACTATCCAAATTACCATAATTAATATTATGATAAATTAATGTTGAACTAATTCCGATTGAGGTGAATAACCTAAGTTTAAACAAGCTACCAGACAGTGCGGTGTCACGAATGGGTCAACAACCTAAGTGTAAACAAACTACCAGACAGTACGGTGTCAATA
Organism: Coptotermes formosanus; assembly: GCA_013340265.1. NCBI lineage: Eukaryota > Metazoa > Arthropoda > Insecta > Blattodea > Rhinotermitidae > Coptotermes > Coptotermes formosanus. The sequence continues at coordinate 17,620 of BLKM01006614.1, forward strand.
CGCCATCTATAATTTTTGCATTTTAGGCGCCATTTTTAAATTTTCGCACCATGTTTAAATGTTACTAACCTAAATCTAAACAAAGTACCAGACAGTACGGTGTCAAGAGGAGTCAATAACCTAACTCTAAACAAAGTACCAGACAGTACGATGTCAATCCGCTGTCTTGAATTTTTTTAATTTAGGCGCCATTTTTAAATTTTCGCGCCATACTTAAATGTTACTAAGTGTAAACAAAGTTACCAGACAGTACGGTGTCAGGACGGGTCAATAACCTAACTGTAAACAAATGTACCAGACTGTACGGTGTCAATCCTCCTTTAATTTTTGAATTTGGGCGCCATTTTTAAATTTTCGCGCCATGTTTAAATGTTACTAACCTAACTGTAAACAAAGTTACCGGACAGTAGGGTGTCAAGAGGAGTCAATAACCTCACTGTAAACACAAGTGCCAAACTGTACGGTGTCAAGCCGCTATCTTTAATCTTTAATTTTAGGCGCCACTTTTAAATTTTCGCGCCATGTTTTAATGTTACTGACCTCACTTAAACGGAGTTACCTACCAGTACGGTGTCAATAACCTATCTGTAAACAAGCTACCAAACTGTACGGCGTTAATCAGCCAGATTGGGATTTTTTACATTTTTAAATACCCTGCCATTATTTTAGGAATATACCGCGCGTGATGTAAAGTCAGGACGTGTAATAACCTAACTTAAAAGAATTTACCAGACTGTACGGTATTGAAGCCGCCATATTGTATTTTAACCATCAAGTGACGCGAACTTGTTTTTAAAGTATTACGATATAGCGACTTTTATGTGGAGGAAATGCGTAGCCTAAGCTGTACAGGTTATAACTTGTAGACAGAGGAAGAGGAACAATGTTGTGTTGTAAATACTGGGTATTTTTACAGAAAACTCTTGAAAGGACATAGGAACAAAAGAGTCAAAGTGACGTGAACTTTATAAAGTATTAATAGGGAAAGGTGTAACCTAAGCTGTACAGGTTTAACTTTTAGACAGAGGAAAAGGAACAATATATTGTTGTAAATACTATGCATTTTGACAGAAAACCCTTGAATGCACACAGGTACAAAAAATTAAAATTGGTGTAAACTTTTTAACCTTTTAAAGCCTAGCGGTAACTTTACGTACCGCCAGGTTTAACATTAAAAAATTCTACGTGGTGCCCACATTGCGTTTATGTGTTTTGTACGGATCTCAGAACAAACAGCAACTTTTGCCTTATAAAACATTAAGAGACTGGTTTTTATAACGGAAGTGGAGAGTGTTTACAGCACGGTACGCACTGAGTCCTTATATAAAACAGATACGCTTCGTCTTTAAAGGGTTAAAGTATTAATAGGGAAAGGTGTAACCTAAGCTGTACAGGTTATAACTTTTAGACAGAGGAAGAGGACAATATTGTGTCGTAAATACTGTGCAGTTTGACAGACTGAAAAGGGTTTCAGATAAATTCATGAAAACATAATAGGAACAAAAGGCTAAGCAGTATTACAATTTTAAAGGCTGGCGATACTTTATTGTTTCATTATTGACACTCTGACATAACTTTTTTCTAAGATGACATACACATTGGAACAGAAGATTTGTATGGCTGTACGATAATACACATTTACGACAGGAAAACATTTTAGGTATTTTGTTGTTTACGGGCGATGTGTTGAGGGTAAGAAGTGAACGAACTGCCAAATGCGTAAACTTTTTCTGTATTAAGTAGAATAATATACATATATAATTAACGCCTGTGACGTAGCAAGAGCTAGACTATATATTGAACACACGGCTTGAAGTGCTGACATTTTAACTTTACTGAAGAGGCGGCAGCATTGAATGTGAACGTAGTGACGAAGTTTTTAAAGTGGAGCCACTCAAGTGCTACAATGTATCGCCACACAATATTACCATATAGTACCATACCACGTAAGTATACTATCAAATAATTACTTATTTTGTTATTTTACATTAATTGATATATGTATTTACATAAGGTTCACACAAGTATGTTATTGTTTGCAGAAAGTAATTGGAAGCCCCGATAACATCTACCATACAGCTTTGCAAAATCCACAAAGTACATAATGATAGACATATTAGCATTTGAACTGTGTCATTTCGATACTAGTAGAAACAGGAAGAATTTACGTGACACTTCAAGTGAAGAAAATGGGTGCGGCGTGTGGTATGAAACATTTAATACAGTAATTACTTACTGGTTATGGTTAACTAAAAAACTTTGAAGGGCACTACAGGTAGACAATTATGCGTGTGCAGTGGCTGTATTGTACCCAGCATATATCGCGTGTGTGTTACCTGGTTTTGAAGAGAAAATAAACATAGACATTGCTACAAGCAGACTAAGTGAACTCGATATCCGTATGTACGTAGACAATGCTGTTTCTACAAAAACATGTACTCTACACTTTCTAGAAGAAAAAGGAAAGCAAGTACATATTGCGACAGATAAACAAAGTGTTATAGTGAATTTCATACGTCAGTACGCGAATGATGAACTAGCTAATATTTCGTTAAACATGTTACGTTATATGTTTAGGAACCTGGACAAAGTTAACATTTCGTACGTAATTGTTTATTCTAATGGACATGTTAGTTACGTGTATGATTCAATATGTAACTCTAAATTTGTGTGTGTGTAAGCACCGAGTGATGCATCTTATGAACCACTTACGAAAATGATCCAGTGAAATATTCCGAAAGATACACTATCAGACTTCACATCCCCAATGACTACACATTCTGTAATATAAAGAGTCATTCTGAAGAACCAAAGACAGTGCAGTGTAAGTGTATTTTATGCATAGGGCAACCGCCTGCACTTAGAGGTTTGTGCCTGGAAGTATTGGAGTTTTATATTTGTAATGTAAAGTAAAACGTACATACTACTCTCAAGTATTCGTATTCATGTTATTAATGATAAAACTGCAAGTAATACATGCTCTGAACTTGTAAACATTACGAGTGTACTTAATATGTTCGTTTTATTTGCGAATGTAATAAGTTAAAACTCGAACAGGTAGAGGGGTTGGGGGAAGTTAGCAGACGTGTGTCACTCTCAGTCCCAAACCCTTAAGCCAGGTACTGTTATTGTGTTGAATAAGCTAAGACCCAATGCCTTTGTTACAATCTTATATTTTAAGGGCTGTCAGGGGTGAGGATTTACACGTGCAGACTTGTTTACCCCTCACGTTAGGAATGCAGAACATGAAAAGAATGATTTAGAAAGGTTGTGACGCCATTGAATAACCTAAGACAGAAAAACTTTACGACAAATTTATACTTTAAGGGCAGTCATGGCGAGGGTGTACTTGTTTTTTAACTCTTTGTTTGTCACTTTTTGTTTGTTAGGTATTCAAAAGAGGGAAAAGAATGACTTTTACAAAACTGTGATGCTATGTTATTGAATGACCTAAGACAGGGAGAGATGTTGAAAACTTTCTTGGGGAGGTGGCTTAGCTTTCCTATATGACCTCGCACTTTGAATTTCTACGTCATTTTTATCCTGCTGTCCTGTGATTAAACGTGTCGAGCTACGCCGTTTTCGTCGCCGTTGTAAGAACTATTACATTGCCGCCTTCAAGTTGGTGAAAGAATTGCTACGCTGCTGACTTAAAGTTGCTGCAACACTGCTAGATTACTACATTGCTGCCTTCAAGTTGCTGCAACACTGCTAGATTGCTACATTGCTACATTGCTGCCTTCAAGTTGCTGCAACATTGCTACATTGCTATATTGCTGCAACACTGCTGCAAGAACAGCTATACTACTGTCTTCAAGTAAGTGATACTATAAGAATTGATATATACCATGGCAAGGTAAGTGTTTCTTACCAGGCATAGTACTGTTCCAGTGAATGGAAGCCCCTCCATAAGCGGGGATCGTAATTATACTGAAGCGGAAATACCTGTTTAGAGCACTGCTGGTAATGAGAGAGCAGAGCAGCTACCTTTTATTATTTTGGACGAGAAAAAGAAATCGTTTCCTAAATTTAATACGACCGGGCGAAATTTGCTTATAAAATTTAACTCTCCAGGTGAAGAGCAGGAACCCATTTTATATCTCAGCAGATGTATTACTGGTTTAACTGATTATTCACTTGATGAAGTGCCGGATAGAGATTTGGTTGGGTTAACTATCCCGAACTTAGAAAATACCATGAACAAGCCTGTAAGCATTAGCTTACGGCGTCGGGACCAGTTGAAACCTGACGTGGTCTGGGATGTGCTCGGGAAGGTTATTCAGAGTAATGCACAATTTGGCCTGACTGACCGTATCGAGGTTCACGTAGATCATGTTAGGTTGCCAGCAGGTAACGGCAAAAAGACTGAGAAGACAAAGGGCCGTTCAATTGACATTATGGGTGCAATAAAGAGAAGCATTGTTGTTGTGAAGGCACCGGTTTTGTGTTTGGCACATGCCCTAGTAATTGCTATGGCCAGGGTTAATGGGGACCCGAAGTACGGCTCATACAGGAGAGGATATTTACTTGACGAACCGGTTGACGAAATCTTGAAGGCTTCCGGCGTAGATTTGTCTAATGGCGGGGGTCTTCAAGAACTTCAGCAGTTTCAACCACATCTTTCGGACTACAAAGTTATTGTTTATGACGGTTTGAGTCCCGATAGGCTCATTTTTAGCGGAAATTCAGTTTCGACCAGGAAATTTTACCTCCTATATGATTCGGACTCGGGCCATTTTAATGTGATTACGAATATAAAGGCTGCTATGGCAAAGAAGTATGTATGTGACGCGTGTGACACCTTATATGACTATCCCCACAAGTGTGACAAAGCTTGTTCTCTGTGTGCTTCTACCCCTCCGTACACCAAAGGGCAATCGAAGTATTGTGATACATGTAATAGGTCATTTCTTAATGACACATGTTACCGAAATCATCTAACCATTAAGGTGAAAGGTAAGCTAGTTTGTGCGTGGAAACAAGTGTGCTGAAATTGCAGTTTCCTTGTGACATCAGACTCTAAACATGAATGTTTCAAGAGATTCTGTAATATCTGTAACAAGAAGCAGCCCTCAGGCCATCTTTGCTACGTCCCCGCTGAAACCTAGGAAACTTTCAAACAGATTTATGTACGTTTCCTTTGATACGGAGTGTACGCAAGACCTGGAAAGCATGAAGGAACTTTCGAACATGTACCGAAACTTATATGTGCCCAGAATACGTGTTCACAGTGCGAACCCATTGATGACTTGAGTGTCGATTTAAACAGTGCGGCAAGCGTGTCCACGTGTTCTGGCAGGGTCCCGTAGGCAAATTCATTGAATATGTCTGGCAGTCTAGACCATTCGCTGATAAGATTTTTGTTATTTCTCATAATTCTCGCTGATACGATGCACAGTTTCTCTTGAGACGTTTTTGGAACTGAGGTGGGTGTCGAAATTGATAATGGGTGGTACCAAAATTCTTAGTATGTGTGTGGAACATATTAAATTTATTGATTCGCTTAATTTCATTGGAATGAGTTTGAAAAGTATGCTTAAATCATTCGACCTCACCTGCAAGAAGGGATGTTATCCGCACTTCTTTAACACGGCCAACAATTTGGGCTATGTGGGCCCTTATCCCGAGCCCAAGTATTATGGGGCAGACTTTATGTCAGGTGATGGGCGAGCCCAATTTTTGGCATGTCATGAGGAGCAAAAAGGCAAAATTTTCCATAATAAGGAAGGACTGTAGGCTTACCCTATGGATGATGTCAATGTATTGAGGCAGGCATGGAGCCCTTTTCGAAATTTATTTCTGAGATTAGTTAAAATGGATCCCTCTCGGCAGGCTATTACAATATCATCTGTTTACAATAAAGTTTTCGGAACTACGTTCCTGAAACCTGATACTGTGGGTATTATCTCGAGAAGGGGTACCGCATGACAGACCGCCAGTCCATTGAGGCTTTGCAATGGTTGGTGTATTAGGGTCAGACGAGAAATTACATTTCTCTTGCTGGAAATTGGCGGGAGGTTCGTATGGACGGGTTGAAAAACTTGAAAGTTGATGGTTATTGTGCCAAGACTAAACAGGTTTTTGAATACCTAGGATGCTTTTGGCATGGGTGTCCATGTATTCTCAATCGACACGGGCCTATTGGTAACACTAATGAAACTATGCTGAGCAGACATGAGGAAACTACGGCGAGGTTGCAAAAGATAAAAGACGCAGGGTACAAAGTTGTTTCGATTTGGGGGTGTGAATTTAAAAAATTACTCCGCGAAAATCCAGGTCTTCAAAATGAAATTTGCTCACATCCCATTGTTGGGAACTCTACTATTAATATTCGGGATGCTTTGTATGAAGGCAGAACTGAGAAACCCAAGATGTGGTACAAAGTCAAGCAGGGCGAGTAAATACATTATGTTGATGTGATTATTCTGCATCCCTACATTTGCAAGTATGGGAAATTTCCTATTGGCCACCCACAAGTGTACATAGGTACAGACTCTCCCGCCGACTGCTTGGCAAGGGAAGGGATTATTAAAAGCAAGGTTTTACCTCCAAGGGGGCTTTATCATGCCGTCCTACCGTATAAGAGCAATACCAAACTGATGTTCCCGCTTGTTGTAAATGCGCCGACACGACGCACCAGGGCGAGTGTACACACTCCCATGAGGAGCGGTGTATAGTCGGAACTTGGGTGGCGGATGAAGTCCGTAAGGCTGTAGAAATGGGCTACAGTTTAGTGGAAACTTTCGAATTGGGAATATGTCACACAGCTCAAAAATAATGAGGGCGGACTGTTTGTGCAGTATGTGGATATGTTCCTGAAATTGAAAGAGGAAGCGTCTGGCTACCCATCCTGGGTGCATAATAACGGTGACCAAGACAAATACATTGAGGAATACTGGCGCGCAGAAGGGATTGCGCTTGACAAAGCATCTATTTTAAAAAATCCGGGGCAGAGAACTTTGGTCAAGTTAAAATTGAATTCAATGTGGGACAAATGGGCTCAGAATCAGAACAAAACCCAGACGTCTCTTGTAACATCAGCGAAACAGTTTTACGAGCTTATTACGAGTCCGGGTATTGAGTTCAGCAACCTCATATTCCCGAAAGAAGAAGTGGTGTGGATTTCTTGGAAATATACTGAGGAAAACAACCCCCCAGGGAAAATGTCAACGTAGCTGTCGCAGCTTACGTGACAACCCAAGCTTGACTTAAACTGTACGAGTACCTGAGTCTGTTGGGTGAGTGTGTCCTTTATTGTGACACTGACCCGGTGATCTACATCCATAAGGTGGGTCAAGCCCAAAATGTTAAATAGGAGATTATTTGGGTGACTTGACTGATGAGTTGGAAGAATAGGCCCCTGGGTCCTACATTGAAGTGTGTGTGTCTGATGGCCCAAAGAACTATGTGTTTTCTGTGTTTTGCCCCTCCACAGGAAACCGTACCACAAAATGGAAAGTGAAGTGTATAACTTTGAATTATGAGACTTCAAAGATTGTAAACTTCACTACCTTGAGGAAGATGATTTTGGAGGATGACACGCCGGTGCATGTACACAATCCTCGTAAGATCAAAAGGAAGCATGGAGGCGTGGTTGTTTCCGAAACTGAGACCAAAGAATACAAGGTCGTTTTTAAGAAGCGACGGCTTATGCACAACCTTGATTCTTTACCATACGGTCACAGTTAACTTTTTAGGCTTCTAACTTAGAAATTTCTATTCCCCGTAATTTAGATTTATTACTAGGAATTGTGTTATTTGTACTTTTTCGGGGAATGCTAGTAGCTGTATAAATACTGCTGTCTCGAGATACTACAGGTTACTTCCTATTATGACTTTGCCGCTGCAGCATCCATTCACATTAATCATTGCCGGACCCAGCCCGTGTGGCAAACCCACATTTGTTATACGTTTACTAGGGTGCAAGGAGCAGCTTTGTAACACAGTGTTTAAACATATCGTTTGGTGTCATAGTGAAAATAACGCTCCTCATCACTTAAAAGACGTTTCATTCCTTAAAGGTGTTCCTGATTTTGAAAACCTTGAACATGTACCTACAATAATAGTGCTTGACTATCTTACGGACAGTGCGTATTCAAGTAAAGTTTGTGAGTTGTTTGCAAAGGGACCGCATCATCGAAACATCAGCCTGGTTCTCATTACCCAGAACCTTTTTCATCGAAGTAAATCGTCACGTGATATTTCACTAAACAGCAAGTACATTGTAGTGTTTAAAAATCCCAGAGACAAGACGCAAATAGTACATCTGGCCCGACAAGTGTACCCTGAAAACATTTCTAGTTTCCGTAAAATGTATTTGAAGGTCTGCAAGGAGCCCCATACATATCTCTTCTTAGATCTGACTCAATCCATTAACGATTAATTAAGGTTTAGAACAAAAATATTTCCTGGCGAAACTACTGAGGTGTTTGCGCTCGTATAAAGTAATGAACCGTTTGAAATCTCAGCTACATTTTTCCACATTCTTAAAGATGCTAAACCATAAGCCAGACGTGCGCCATTATCATCTGCTAGTAACGAGTTAATTAAAGCAATCATTGAATATTGTATTAATACAATAAATGGTAATCTTAAATTATCTTCACAAGAAAAGAGTAAATTAAGCAAGTTCAAAAAAGTTTACGTAATTTTAGTAAACCCTTAAATTTGCCTTAGACATAAGCGCAAACTGTTAATTCAAAAAGGCGATTTCATAGTGCCTCTTCTTACAAGCATATTGTCTGGTGTTATAGGAGCACTTATTAATGATAATACTAATTGAAAATATGGAATTGAAACCTATGGTTTTAATTCCGCCTGAAGTTTGGGAAAACCGCGCACAAACATCACCATCATCACCAGTCAAAGAATTCTTAAAAGTACGGATCATAGCAATGATAAGTGGACACAACTTCGTGTACACCAGGATCTGTACTTGAAAACTGAAAAACTAAAACGCGAACCCATTCCCATTCCTATAATAGAAACAGGAGGAACACCCCAAAGCAAACCTGGTTTTAAAGCAAAGCCAAACGAAAATGTGTAGTTGGCTGTACACCAATGTTTCACACTGAAACTGAATACGGAATCAGAGACCGATGCTGGCAGAGCTTCACCAGTAAATTCAAAGTGCATAAAAGTTGTATTAAAACGCAGAAAATCTCACGACCCTCTGTTTGGAATATATCAGGATGATACAGACGGGACTTTCAGAATAGGTAGTTCGAGATTCAAATATAACAATAGCCACGTCATTGTAGACGGTATAAAGTACAAGGCAACATAGGCACTCTGGCAGTTGCTAACCAAATCACGGCCTGAAAGAAATGTAGTCACTCATCACGACGAACTAGCATATAAATACATATTGCTTCAGTCAAATGTCCATAAAGTTAACTATAGTCCTACAGGCCGCAACAGAGCCAACAAGGGCGCAAAGTATATGCAGTTTATTTCACGGCTCTTTAGTGAACCTCCAAAATCACAGATACCTTTGGAAACCTTCACATAATGTCGTTGGGTAAATTTTATTGTGACCTTAGCCACCAAGCTAGTTTTGGGTCGGTAGCAAAGTTTCTAAAGGCCAGTAAGGATAACAAAAGAAGAAATATCGAAGAATGGTTGTCTGGGCAGGATACTTACACCCTTTACAAACCTGTACGTAAAAGATTTCCGCGTAATCCTTATACCGTTACAAACATTGATGATGTATTGGAAATTGATCTTGCAGATTTGGCTAATTTGGCAAAATATAACGATAAGTACAAGTACTTGTTAAATGTTATACATGTGTTTTCGAGATTTGCTTGGAGCATTCCGTTAAAGGATAAGACTTGGTCCTCTGTAACTGCAGCCTTAAAGTCTTTATTTCGACATAGAATACCAATTACCGTACAATCGGACAAGGGTACCGAGCTTGTTAATACAACCGTCCAGAAGTACCTAAAAAGCCAGGAAGTAAGTTCCCATACGACACGTAACCCAGACATAAAAGCAGCTATTATCGAAAGGTAAACCGAAGTCTTAAGACTAGAATGTACAAGTATTTCACAAAAAATAACACTTACCGTTACTTGGATGTAATAGATAAACTACTAACAGGTTACAACAACTCTGTCCATTCAACGATAGGCATGACTCCTAGTCAAGTTAATCCAGCCAACATTTATGCCATATGGAAGAGGTTAAACAATTTAGATCGAAAATCCCTCAAAGGCGTGTTAAATTTCGAGTTGGTGATTTTGTACGAATAACGAAGGAAAAGCTAAAGTTTGCCAAAGGGTATGAACAAACGCATTCCCTGGAAATATTTCGTGTTTTCAAGGTTATTGAAAGCAGGCCTCAACCTGTTTACGAGTTGACAGACTTGCGTAGCCGACCTATTGAGGGGCAGTTTTACAACCGTGAGCTAGTGAAAGTGACTCTCTCCCCGAGGCAGAGCGTAAAATAGATAAAAGAGTTCGCACTCGTAAAAAGGGTGGTATTTTACAGCATCCTGTCAAGTGGAAGGGGTCCCAGACCTTAAATTCGTGGGTAAACGCTTCCGATATTACAAGAATATAATGGATCAGTTTTACGTGGTGTTACCGTCAGACAGTTCAGGGCATTATTTTCCTCGAAACACAGTCGCAGATTTTAGAACAAAATTATCCACTCCTATTGAGCTAGAACCAAATATTTGGGGGTTGGTCTAGTAGAAATTTCATACCCAAAAAGTTATAAAAAGCAGTCGCTAAACAATATACTGAAGGTAAATTCTATGGAGATAAAATTTCCTGTAAGGCGTTACACATCTCTTCAAGACTTTTTCTTAACTCTTAAGCGGTATTTCAGAATCGCTGACTAGAAACAAGACTTTGTTTATACAATTTATGCCTTGCTAAGCAAACATGTACCCGTAATGGGTACACCACAGAATTGCTGGGTGTCTGCTATGGACAAAATTCACTTCAGATAGGTGAAAAACTGGTTCTCACTTTCGTATCAGGGTCTATAAAAGTCTTGAAGATTTGGCAAAGACAATTATAACCCCTGCTAATTGCCGTTCTTACAAAGTACCTGTAACGGAAACCGACAACTCCAACTTTGCTGCACCTGAACCCGTATTTGTTTACACGGATATTATCAAACCTAATTTAGTAGGCGATTCTTACGTCAAGCTGTTAACTCCCTTACATTTTCCATCGTCTACCGCTCATCATAGATTCTACTATCCGTTGTACCGCCCTGTGGAACAGACGTACATAGAATCGATAGGGATTCGTCTGGTGAGGATGTGGCGTTTGACGATAGTCAGATTCCGTGTCTCGTAACTTTGCACTTTAAAAAGAGGCCGTCAACGTAATCTATCTCAGTTGATGTATTACCATGGATCACTATACACGATATTATGTCACTCAGAGATGTGGTGGTGTAATAGGTCCAGTTTACGAGGCCAGTTTTAGAGTGCAGATGAGACATGGCATCAGGTCATTTTTAGAGGACTCTTCCGTTTTGTTAAACCTCTATTTTATTCAGGAGCAAAGCAGTAGGTAAAGAGGCCCTAAAAACCGGTTCTAATATCTTGACCGATTTAATGAATAAAGAGCCAGACTAGCCTGTAGGAAATATTCTCAAGTCACAGTTTGGTAGGGCAAAAACTAATCTCGAACACAAAATAAAGAAAATGAGGGGGGATGGTCTACGTTTAAAAAGAAAGCGTAAAACTGGAAAACCTCATTTACAAAGTAAACGTAAGAAGGTAAAGGATATTTTCACAGAGAAATAATGGAGTGTTTAAAGTCGGGTCTGGATATATTCGTAAAGCGCAGTATTCAGACATCTCTTGTAAAGAGTCACACCGTTACATACAAACCGATTGCACCAGCAGATAATCCTGTTCAACTGGAATTTAATTGCTCTGGCCATAGCGATTTCTATATTGACTTGAATTCTGTACGTCTACTTTTACGTATTAAACTTGTGAAGACTGATGGGTCGGATCTTCCAAGTGCTGAGCCAAACACAGAAGGCTGTGTTAACACATTGCTACATTCAATGTTCAGTTCTCTCGGCGTATCATTAAACGGAAAGCCTGTAACTCAACATGAAACCAACTACCATTACAACGTGTACCTTGAAAAGTTGTTGAATTGAGGAGCAGATGCGTCTGGAACACACCTTGTTTCAAGTTTCTAGTTCTTGGGAACGTCTACAGGCGGTGGGTCACTCTCTGCAGACAAAGCTTACAAGGGTTACACTACACGGCTAATTAATCTCAATGAAAGTAAAACTATTGAACTGTAAGGAAGACTTCATGCTGATTTGTTTAATTCTGATAGGATGCTTATTAATGGTGTAGATATGAATATTAAGCTAACTCGTGCACCTGCTAGGGCCTACAGATGATCCTAAGGTATGAATCAAGATTGTCGACGCTACTCTTTTAGTCACTCAAGTCGAATTGAAGTCGCACTTCTCTCAGCTCATGCTAATGTTTTAGGCATGAAATGAAAAGTCCTTTATCCCGTCACGCATACACAGATGAAGACCTTCACTGTGGGTGGCAGGGCACAACAGCTTTCTATTGACAATGCATTCCTAGGACGGATCCTTGAAAGGGTACTTATTGCTATTGTTAAAAACACGGCCTTTGTAGGCTCTAACAGTACCAATCCCTTCGAGTTCCGTCATTACCATATGACCCATTTTGTTCTGTATGTTAACGGGGTTCAGCGCCTTTCTGAAGCACACACAATGGACTGCTCTTCACCTTTTTGAGTCACTAGGGCTTACGAAACACTCTTCTCAAGCACAGGTATACACCACGATGACCGTGGTCATATGATCACTTTGGATATGCACCTTGAAGTTTTTTTATGCCTTAGGGTTTGAGCTTACTCCCGACAGGGAAGCAGACGAAGCACACGTAATTTAACCTCACCAAGGAAACGTGCGCCTCGAAGCACGGTTTAAAAGCCGCTCCCTGAACCTGTTACATGCATTCTGTATGGTGAATTCCCTGGGTATATTGAAATCGATAGCTCCCGAAACGTCGCAGTAGAATGAACACAACCCAGATTGATAGGGTTTTAAGTAAACATGTAAAATATTTTCAAGGTGTATATCCTATAGACTCCAATTACCTCCACAATTACCAAGCCGGCCATAATTACTGTCAACCTCGATAAGCACTACTTGCCCGGATCGCATTGGATAGCTCTCTGCTTCTCTGATTCTGGTTATGCCGAAATTTTCGATTCTTATGGATTACCTCCTTGGAAACACGAGATCGTGGCATACTTGCAAGGCCACTCAATTTCTTGGTCGTGTAACAGACACAGACTCCAGGGTTTAACATCAAATGTCTGTTGATATTACTTCGGCATCTACGCCTACCACCGAGCCCGGAGGCTGTCTATGACGTCATTCGTCACCATGTTTGAACCTGCTCACTACAACTGCAATGATAAACATGCTGTAGCCCTGTTCCAAGCTCATTTCGGCGGGTGCCCTCCGTGCAGTCGCGTGGACCTACAGCAACAGCAGTCGTGCAAGACCGAGGCGTAATAAAAGGTACGTACAACCACAACTATCATTCAGTCTGTCAGTAATGGCGCTCTTAGTAATTGATTTCGGCTATTTGCAGGGTCGCGATTGAGAGTTCGTTGTGAAAGAGCTTTCTGTCGCAGACTGTCATATTAACTGGGTCACATCCTGTGTGTTTAAAAAACCGTAAACTTGGGATGAAGTGCCTCTGTTTGACGCTAGACTTAATAATGCAGTTGATCATGGTTGCAGTTGGAATGATGGCGACGTTTTGTATTCAGCGTTGGAAACTCTTTTACATCGCGAAATATCGTCAGCTATTGCAATCTGTTGTCTCGGACATAAAAAATCAGCATTCATCAGTAACCTTATCGAACGCACCGTTATAGACATTACTCAGCTAGGCTGCCCACAGCTCAGTGATCTCGCTTTCCCTACAATCAGCTGTACGTTTCCGTGTCACAACAAGCCTAAATCTTTTTGTGCTATGAGAACAGCTTATGCGCTAGCACGTTGGCTCCAGTTTCACATTCTCAGTCTTCAGTGTGCAGGATGTCCGACTCAACCTAGCTGTCATTAATGTTTGCAGATGTGGACGCTGCTTGAACATGTGTACCCGCTAAACAAGGCGAGAACGAGATTCGTCGGCCTCTTTATGGCTTAACGCCCCACATCAAGATTGTGTTCTGCACGTGCAATAGTGTTGAATCAAATACAGTAGTTCATACTGGTGACATTTAAAGACCATATTCCAAAGGATGTGGTGCATGAATTGGGAGACACACGTCACACCCTGGATTTGTACTGTGGACGGTAAACGGTACATCCCCATTACGTGTGATGACGTTCATATTTTGCTAAGTAAATCACAATGGGCATACCTCATGGACTCGGCCGGTTCGTGTATAAACAGACAAATATTAAAACTGTTCCATTTACACGAGGAATTACTGGAGTGGCGAAACAAATGTATAGAATCTAAATTTTTTGAACACCTCCTGAAACAAAAGCTATCGATTTTGAAACTTTGTATGATGAAATAATTTTTAAAACATATCACTAATTACAGAAAACAAAAAAGTATTGTATATAGTACATATTTATGTCTTTGTATTATGCATATCTTTAGTTGTAATAAAAAGAAAAAACTCCTTGTTTATATATTTGTAAGTAGAAAAATTGTTTTCTATTTCATTATTATTCTTTCATAATAATAATAAATTAACCAAAGAATGGGATCGGTTTATGTAACCTCGGGTGATAAACCTTCCTATCCTACCCCAAAATTAAAAAAAGGGTAGTCTACCAGGTGGGATTCGAACCTAAGGTGTGTACATCCTGGATCTCGCATTCTACTTCTAGGCTACGCTTTTTCCTCTAAATAAAAGTCGCTATATCGTAATACTTTAAAAACGTTCGCGTCACTTGATGGTTAAAATACAATATGGCGGCTTTAATACCGTACAATTTTGTAACTTATTTTAAGCTAGGTTATTACATGTCCTGACTTTACATCACGCGCGGTATATTCCTAAAATAATGGCGGGGTATTTACAAATTTAAAAAATCCCAATCTGGCTGATTAACGCCGTACAGTTTGGCCGCTTGTTTACAGATAGGTTATTGACACCGTACTATTTTGTAACTCCGTTTAAGTTAGGTTAGTAACATTTAAACGTGGCGCGAAAATTTAAAAATGGCGCCCAAAATTAAAAATTAAATATGGCGGATTGACACCGTGCTGTCTGGTATTTTGTTTACAGTTAGGCTATTGACCCCTCGTGACACCGTACTGTCTGGTAGCTTGTTGACAGTTAGGTTATTCACCTCAATCGGAATTAGGTCAACTTTATCATACATATTAATATGAATATTAATTAGGTCAATAAAGGTAATTTGATTATTAAGTTGATTTATTTGCATACTAATTAGGCCATTTACATATTTGTTAGAGCAATCAAGGTAATTAGCATATTAATAGGTTCATTTGCATATTTATTTTGGCAATCAAGTTCATTTGCATATTTATTAGGGCAATAAAGGTCATTGACCTGGAGTGGTGGTTTGTTTACATCAAGCTTACTACTACCCACAATAGATATTCTTCAAAAAAGAGGCAAATATCTCTGTCAAACCACAAATATTTACCTATCGTAACGAAAGCGATGTAAATTTCCACTCAAAGAAAAAACAACCCCATATAAACCAAAAAAAATTGAAGGTTGCTGCCCAAGAAAACAACACAAAAGAACGATCTCATAAAAAGGATAATAATATACTCAGCAAAAAAATTAACGCAAATCCTCCGCCACCACACTCAATATTAAACTCAGAGACCAACTCCTACTCACACTCAGCAAACTCAAAGGAGGTCCTTTCGGTCTCCTCCCAACCAGAAAAAACGTACGATAATAGGTTTTGTAGATCAGGCTGAGTTTGCACCTTTTATCTTGATTTAGCCTTGTTAGATCATACAGGGAAGAAGGGATATTAGGATTGAATGAGATTTATAAAATAGCAATGACTGAGCACAGAGAGACTTTGCTCAATTGTGTGACGAGAACGAATAGATGCAAATTGCTTCCCAAAAGTCCAGCAGGCATAAGGGTATACAGAGTTTTCTTTTATCATGCCACTCAGCACAAAAGCAAAGCATTATCTTTTGGAAAACCTGCAACGGCTGGCACTTCCCGAGACAGCTGTCGTGTTCAGGGTCTTGAGATACCTTCGTAGCGCCAGTATTAGAAGTTAATGATGATAAGACGATTTCAGAGGAACCTGCAGTCTCCGTCTTTATGATAGTATCCTGAAACTCAACACCGTGGATTTCAAAGAAAAGTTGATAACTCTTTATTGAGTTGTACGACGTAACATATTAGAAGAGAGTAGTTATCTTATACACCGTCTCAGGAACTTACAATCTGACAATACCGATTTGGTTATCAAGTGTGCTTATTAATTATACGACATCACAAGTCTGTATTGCAAGCCAGATGATATTCCAGGGAAATCATTATTTGGTTCATTTTCTGTTGCAGCAATGAAGGCAGCCATATTGATCCAGCGATGGTACCGGCGGCATCTCGCACGCATGGAGGTTCCCAGAAGATACACGTGGACGATTTTCCAGAGCATAGAGTACGCGGGGGAGCAGGACCAGCTAAAGGTAACTCGGCAAATCAAGCATATTGTACATCAGATTCAGAGCTGACATTAGCCCGTCACCTCAACATGAGGTCATGTAGAATACCAGTGTTGTAGGTCCAGAGATCAGAAAAACCTGAATATATGCCAACCGCCGTTATTTTGTCATAGCAATTGGTAAGAAACTCGACAGAGTTGATGCGACAGCTTGTACAGAAAGTAATTTGCACTGTTCCTGAAGCAACTTGTAACTTTGCCGTTTGTTTGTTGGGTTTTTAGTCCCTCCAGGCTAAATATGCGATAGTAAACTAAAATAAACTACAATTTAATATGCTCCATGTCCGTGCATTAGTTCATACGAAAGCAATAAACCACCAACTAAATGCGCAACCTGTGTTATTATATTCATTATTAATATCACAGTTACTCTCGTGCCCTCGGCAAGTGCGAGTTCACTCACAACTGAGTGTGAAGTCAGCTGCGTATATTCAATTTAATTATACCGAAGCAGTTTTATATGTAAATTATCGTTCTCCTTGAAGATGACCCGGCGGGTTTGAAATATGTAGGGGGAAGTAATAGTAATAGTCAATATAATAATACACATCGTGCATTTTGTTGGTGGTTTACTAATTTTAAACTACGATTGTTTTCGTTCACATCTTCATAAATTAGAACTGCATAATCACGTTGCCTTTGGACGCCATGCTTCATTTAGGGGCGTAAATAAGTCTCAGTCTGTACTCTCTATATTTTTTGCCTGTTTTGGGCGAAAATTTATATAAGGGATTTTGCACGCAGTGCCCTTCAGGATTGATGAGTTTTACGAAATTGGATACAGGGGAGAACACACTTCACTTGTGGGTGTAAGCTAAGTTACATTTGAGCGCGAACCGCGAAAACGTACGAAATTTCGGAAGTGAAGAACGCCTGGCAAAATCTGAGCACTGCGTCACGGAGTACACAATTTGCAGTATTCTGGTAAGTGTTGAAACGAACATCATGCTTCAAAACGCACTTTCGGCTGCCCCTTATAGCACATTACCTAAAGGAAGTAAACCTGCGCGCACACAGTGCGCAGTCACTTATTTTTTCCTCTGGGAGGCGAGAAAAAACATATATAAGCTACCATATTCGGATATATATACGGCAAATTTTTACAGGGTTTCTTATTTATGATGGAAGAAATTTGTCGTCTTTTGCAGTTGAGACTTACTAATAAGGTGTTGCGAACTTTTCATCCTGTAGCTGCAGCATTTTAAAACATGCATGCAAATAGCTGTTTATCTACTTACGTATTTGCTGTGCATTACAGAGGGTTCCTCGTCATAGGTAATCTGTTATATGTTGACAGTTACACAACTTCTTCAACGCTCTGCTGACCCACATGCCTGGCGCCACAATGAAACCGGCTGGGTCAGAGGTTTCATCTAAACCTTCATCTATAGGTAAGACTTAACAGACGTCAGCGTAACTCCGGTCACGGTTATTATTGACAAAGCATAACACTACGGTCTTTGGGATGTGACATCACATAATTTCTTAGATTGCTACCGAAGTTTCGAGAAGCATGTTTCCTCCATCGTCAGGGTACGACAGAAAAATCACTTTTCTACCTATAAGATAGGGTTAGGAAGTGAGATAAGATATGTTGAATCATACTAGGTATGTTTTAATACACTGCGTAGTTAACTAGGTGTATGACGAATATGCCCGTCACATTTCAATACACACTAAATATCTACTCTCTTTATATTTACATTGTTAACATTTAGTAGCCTTGAAATCCTCTAATTTTATCAAAGATCCCTGAAAATTGTCATTTAGGCTGAAACGTGTTGAATCGAAAGTAAACAAATGGAATATAGGGTATCCTGTTAGTTTTATTTCTTTATTTTATTATGGTCTGTAACTTCCAAGTTATGCTAAACTTTATCAGTGCATTGCAATATGAATCCAAATCCAACAGATCTAACATTTTTCAGGGAAACTTTAATGCAATTTTTCTTGCAAAACTATTTCCTCAATATTTTTAGAAAGAAAAATTATTATAAAACGTTCACAGAAAAAATAAAGCACACTTCTTACGCCTAATTCGCCTTTTCCGTAAGACTTAGGGTTTCTAACACAATTACACAGAAGTGGGCTAAATTTCCGGCAATCTTAGGTTATGCATATATTTCCTGACATGTGTTTAAGTCCACAACAAGTAAGAATTCAAAGGCGTAGTGAAACGGGAGATAAATTTTACAAACCAATTTTCTTCAAATATTGCCTGTGGTGTTTATGTCTATCACTGAAGATACAAATACATTTTTTAATTTCTTTTGTCTTATTCAAGCAAATTATTACGAATTCTTGCGGCACAAATGAGCACTCAATTTCATACCGTAAACGAACATACATCTATATTGTCAAAACGAGGTAGAAAAGCGTATGTCTATTAATAGCTCATTATAAAATAACATTTGGCAAATAAATATTGTAATCTTAATTAGATTTGTATTTTGTATCACGTCCAAATATTTTCAATGAAAAATCAATTTTGAGAAAACATAAATTTCTTCAAGTACACTACCGATTCTGTTGGACAGACAAGGGCCAAAATGAAATTATTGTGACCATGTTTGATGTAAGTCCTCTTATATCACATTTAACTGAAACAAAGTTACCGACAAACACATTAAGGCCAATTGATCTCGCTCGTAATGCAGGTCTTCTCTTCACCTATAGGCAGCAAGAAAATGGAGCTACATACCACTGAAAATTAAAACACTGAAAATTAACCACTGAAAATTAACCACTGAAAATTAAAACCACTGAAAATTAAAACAGAAAGCAAAATGAAAATATTACTAATCTGTGATTGGGTTAAGTTTGTTGCATCAGGGGTCAATATGCTCTTTCCTTTACAGATACTGTANCTATCACTGAAGATACAAATACATTTTTTAATTTCTTTTGTCTTATTTACTCAACTTATTACGAATTCTTGCGGCACAAATGCACACTGAATTTCGTAACGCGAAAGAACATGCATATTTATTGTCAAAACGAGGTAGAAAAGCGGTATGTCTATTTAATAGCTCATTATAAAATAATATTTGGCAAATAAATATTGCACTCTTAATTAGATTTGTATTTTGTATCACGTCCAAATATTTTCAATGACAAATCGATTTCGAGAAAACATAAATTTCTTCAAGTACACTACTGACTCTGTTGGACAGACACGGACCAAAATTAAATTATTCTGACCATGTTTGATGTAAATCCTGTTATATCACATTTAACTGAAATCTGTACTGTAGTTTCTTGGATCAAACAAAGTTACCGACAAACACACGAAGGCCAATTGATCTCGCTCGTCATGCGGGTCTGCTCTTAGCGTACACGCAGCAAGAAAATGGAACTACATATAATACAACCACTGGAAATTAAAACGGAAAACAAAATGAAAATACTACTAATCTGTTATTGGGTTAGGTTTGTTGCAACAGAGGTCAATATGCTCTTTCCTTTACAGATACTGTAGACCAAAAGTACGAAGATGAATCAGAAGACGGGAGTCTACAGTCGGTCAATGGAGGATACAAAGGAATTCATATAAGTTTTCCTCTTACTGAAACAGATCTAGGTGCACTAATAGACACGTTCAGAAAAAAGAAGGTAAGAAAAATTGATACGAGTTGTTATTAAGTTTGGAGAAATTAATTACACATTCTTGTTATACCGACAAATACTAATGGAATGGACGATATTTTATGGGCTTTGTACTGTGACGTGAAATTTGGACGACACTGTAAGGGCTGGGCACTGCGACGTGAAGGCTAGACGATACGTTACTGACTTCGTACAGCGGCACGAAGGTTGGACGACATTATACTGGCTTAGTAGAGCGACGTGAAGGTTTGGACGACATTTTAAGGGCTTGGTACAGTGACGTGAAAGTTGGACATTGTAACGGCTTGGTACGGTGACGTGAAAGTTGGACGACATTTTAAGGGTTTGTTAAGGTGATGTGAAGGTTGGACGACATTGTAAGGGCTTAGTAGGGTGATGTAAAGTTTGCACAATATTGTAGGGGCTTGGTACGGTGACGTGAAATTTGGACGGCATTCTAAGGGCTTTATACGGTGACGTGAAATTTGGACGATATTTTAAGGGCTTGGTACGGTGACGTGAATGTTGGACGATATTGTACGGGCTTGCCCCTGTGACGTAAAGGCTGGACGAAGTTGTGTGGGCATGGAACAGTGACGTAAAGATTGAAGAGTGGCGAAAGAGTGCTCTTATTTCTTTGCAGCAACACCGCCTCCATGCGAATTACGTTGTAGGAATCTTAAAGGAATCGGCCATACAACTTAAAAGGTTACCAAACTTCAATCAGGCCTCGACAGCCATATCGAAGCAGATAACTATCTGTGGAGATCTGCACGGAAAATTGGACGACCTACTAGTTATATTCCACAAGGTAACAAACATAGAATCTTAATATTCGTATCACGGGCAGGACTCTGTTTCCATATCTGTCCTTCATAAAACCCATCCCTTCCGATTTCTCTCATCATTGCAGGAGGTTTCACATCTCTGTAAGGCTTTTATTAACATCAACCTCAGTCGTTCTCTACATGCGTAAATGTTCCAGAGCTGACGAGCTCTTTTGTAAAGCGTGAAGTTGGAAAATTTTACGAAATTCTGTTGAGCCATTTCAATACGTATTACGATCAACAGTTTCAAAGAACACGTTACATGGCAAAGTACATGATTTCCTCTGTGCATGAGATTTCGCACACAATTTCTGCGCCAGTGCAGTTCCTATCACGCTTCGGAATAATATGAAGTCTAGGAAAATGAAATTACACTTTAAATAATTTGAACTCCGTATACCAAAAATGGCAGTCTACTGTTCCGTGTGTTTTATGAGGGACACCACAAGCTAATTTATTTGTAAAATTTCCGGAATTTAATTCTTAATGAGGTCACGGGTAGAAGTCTCTTGAATGGTAGGTATGATGGCTTCAAGTCTTACCCCTTTCTGCCTTTTATAATGATCCCTTCCATACCCTCCATTTTGTGACAATCAGCCCAAAGCGAAGTGGAATATGGCGGAGTGCAATGAAGGAGATTTCAGTCTGTGACCTCACAAGAGACTATTCCTCTATAGCAGAGTGCACACATTTTTTAAAAATCTAGGGCCGACTTCATAAGTATAGGCGCCAGAAGAATTACATAAAGCAAGTTTTATACTGGGCACCCAGAAAAATTAGGCGCCAAGGTACAAAATTTCGTCGCTCGGGCGACCTGGCACCTCGCATTTGAGCACCCCTAACCTAAAGAATGTAAAGGTTTAAGCAAGTGATATTTACAATACGTTGTTATGTTTTTCGTATATTTAAGAACGGCCTACCTTCCACGGAGAACCCATACGTGTTCAATGGTGATTTTGTGGACCGGGGAAATAAAGGACTAGAAGTGCTCCTGCTTCTGCTGGTCTGTCTTCTGGTGTTCCCCGGCGGCGTGTTCCTCAACCGCGGTAATCATGAGGACCACATCATGCACGCCAGGTAGGCCCCAGCCTCACCACTGGCTCTTAAATAACTTTGAGCTTTCACGACATTGCATATGTCATCTAGCGTATTGGAATGGATTGGCGAGGGCAGCACTGTAGTAGGATAGTCTCGATGGATTGCGGAGAATGATGGAAATATCCGCCAGAACACGAGCTCTGAAGTTTTCATGGCGAAGTGTATGAAGATACAAGACTACTGATATATTAAAACTTGCTGACTGATCGTTACTGCCTAGTGCCTCCTTGTTCGTAGTCTAGCAATCCAAAAAGGGTGACCGACAGCCGGAACTGAAAGATGGAATCTTTGATAACTATTTACCAGTCAACACGGCGTAACTTCCCAGAAGACTTGGAACTTCGCCTATGAGGATAGCTGATTTGTTTCATAAAACTGTCCCTGTGAATAATTCAATGCCATGTCACGCAGATGAGAGTGGGAGTGGAGGTATAGGTCCAAACATTTTTAACCTCGGTGTTAGATGGAGCTGATTGATCAGCTTCAACCCCCCGAGCCATTTTACCGCGGCCTCCGATACCCTATGAATTAAAAACAGGGAGGGCCCCTCAGCCGGCCTAAGTTCAGTGGAGAAAAAAAGAGAATTAGTCTCCGTTGCTGGGAATTGGACCCCCATTCCAAGTAGCCAAACTAAAGCCTGTTCGCTATATTGACTGAGCTAGTCATACTTGGAAGTAACGCAAGTCCCAAAAATATTCGGTTGTTTTATAGAAGTTAGTTATTTTAGTATCTTCGCTGGCATAGAAAAGTAGTCTCTTTCCATGCTATGAAAGGATATGGGGGGAGTAGATTTATAGCTTCACTCAGTCTTCACTTCGGTACTAGACGGACATGAGTGGCTAACAGCACTCCCGGCCGCTTTACCGCTGGGAAGTCCCCTGTACCAGCTGAATATGTTCTTTAGTATGAGCAAATTCCTGCATTAGTTAATGGAAGAAGCTTGGCTAGTAGGTTAGAATAACAGGCCTATACGAGTAAAAAGAGACTAATGACAAATCCAGACGTCAAAAATATGTCTAAAGACACGCTAATATCCAAGCTCAGCGAATGCATTCACCAACAGCACTGTGATTTCAATTTTCGCAAGTAACAGCCTTCTCTCCTTTGAACAGATATTCTTTTTTTCAGATACGGCTTTATGCGGGAAGTGAAGACCAAATACGAGGTGAGTTTACGTCTGTACCTGTTTTTAGCACTGTAAACACGTTCGCTTATTGTGACGGGCCAGTCTGTCTATTCAGTAAGTGCAATTGTTTTCATATGCGTTATCTGTATCAGTGATGGCTATGGTATTTGTACTCGAAGGCTACTTTCCATTTTCCTTCTCAATCTGTGACAACAGTAAGTTTTGATTACGTTTGAGAGTGCTGTACTTTGATAAGTGATGGATTGAGTGTTTCAAAATACACTAATTCTTTGTTTTATAAAATAGTCAATTGACGATGTTTGACGTAACAGCATTACAAAAGTTTAATATCCGTATCTCGGTGTCTGCAATAGATCTGTTTATTAAAGAACACGCCATCCACTGAGTGAATTATCGTCCATTGATGTCAAATAGAACTTCCATGGTTTCTTTCCCCGCTTTGAATTGGTCATACAAAATATTTCTCTTCAATTTTCTGAAAGCCTAACAGATGACTTTCAGAATTTGATCGTCTAGATTTTAGCACCGTGTCTACCTATTCATGTAGATGGATATGGAAGTTTTGGATAAAAGTGCTGCCGTTGTCTTCGGGGTTAAATCATTACGTTATATTTTGACACTGGGGTGCTTAGTTTGAGGATGCGGTTTGATTTTACAAGCGAGTTAGAAGGCAGATAGCCGATCATAAGATCATATTTAAGCCCACTTCTTCAACAATAAAGATGGAGGCAGTATGTAACTCCAAAGCGCAGATATCATATCAATAAAGGGCTACAAGGTGTTAAAACCTAGAAAACTACAATACAAAGTATTCTCGCCGCACAAACAGGAAAACGACATCCTTGTTTTCTGATAACACATATCCAATTTTCGTTTTCCATCCTTCTTGCAAAACAAATTTTTGTATCTTAATTTATGTAACTTTTTTCTCACCTTTTCAGTTACAAATTAGATCCGGTTGTCAGTGAAACGTGCACAATACTGCCAGCGTCTATCATACTGATCTTTCGTATCCGATAGGCCTATGTTCTTCCTTGGCTACAAACAGCTGCATCCTGGTGGTGCAGGAGAAAACTGCGGCAACATAGTGTATGTGACAAATATAAGTGCTTGACTCTTGAAAAATTCAAATTAAATTAATTGAATTAAGATCGAAATTAAACAAAGCAACTTGTAACTAGAAGTAATAGTTCCATGTCATCAGTATTTGGTGGTTGGTGTTGAATGGGTTAACCTCATTCCGGGCTGGAGGTTTTCCTCGGGCCATGTACATACATACATTCCATTCTGTTTGGAGCTCCACGAATCTTTTCAGTCAAGAAGAAATATTTCTGTATTAAGTAACTACAACTGACTTTGCGTTTTTATAACCGACTATTCTGAAACCCATTGTAATATTATCGTCAAATAAAGTTAACAAACTTCCTGAAAGTGAACCAGAATTGTCAAATTTCTGACATTCAATTGTTTGCAGAAGTTCAAGTTTATTTAAGTTACAGAAAACAATTTAGAAGCTAGACTCAACAATTTCACTGCTCAGAAGTGTATTGCGGACCACTCGTTGGCACCACTGTTTGAGAATGACGAAACCGCCATTGGTAAGAATTATATAAATGCTGAGAATTTACGGGCCACTTAGGAACTAAAGTTGTTTCACTGTTTCTCCACTAGAAAGGAAGGCTCAGGGTGTTGTGATACGTAGATATACAGTAGGTGTGCTTGTGGTGTGTTCTAGAAGAGTTAGAGCTCCTAAATTGCAGGCTGGATTCAGATTTCAAACCAGGACGGACACATGCTACCTGAGTAACTGAATGAGCGACCAGGTTTTAAGGTGAGACTTCTGTTTCGCAAATTTCGCCATTCCCTCTCCACACACACACACACACACACACACATGTCAAACTAGAGACCCTACGCTAAAAGCCATTAAATGACTGCCAAAATCACCAATTTATTGAAAACAGACTGATTTACTTTGCAGCAATATCGTCTTAGTAAAAAGTAAGCAATCGGACAGGAACATTTCTTGTTGACACAGAAATCGTTGTTTTAAATAAGAGATTTACGAGTCACTTCTGTGATGTGTAGACAATTATGTTAGAAATACGAGCTTTGAGGTTCTCACAACCGTGCTTCTGAAGACTCATGTCTTCTCAGATGTTGCGATTTTTCAGCCAAGATACAGTGATCGGCGTTTCAAACCATCCTAGCGCATTCACCATCAGTATCAGGAGGTATAAAAAGGACTTCCGAGACACCACAAGACGCTGATCTTCACGTAAAATAAATTCAAACGATAAAGACACAGTAATGGGGCTGAGAAAACTCATTTCCCTATTAGTAAAGTAAGATGCATTTTCTGCCGAAGAATAAAACTTGTGTTCCCATTTTCGGTGTCAAAGTCTCAATGTCCATCGCTCACAGGAACCCTCCCCCACCTTAATCTTCCTACCTAAAACCACCCTAAAAACAGAATTAAGCCGGACCTCACTCCCTCAAACTTTGCCGACGAACAGTATCTATACCCACCTTCAGGCACTTTCTGATAAAATGAATATCACTCACCCTTTTTTGTACAAACGGAAAAAATGGCCAGTTGGTTTATTTATCCATAGATTTTTCAAATCAGGATTGACAGAGAATTGTACGATATGAAACAAAATGATCTTGGATGCCAGTAGTGTAACCGACCAGCTTTTGATCGATTCGGTCCGACTTCGTTCATCTCAGGGACAAATAGGGGAGCGTCTAGCCAAGTGCGATGACGTAAATGAAAACACAAATATACACAATTTTCAAACAATTTGCCACTTTATTTCTCTCCCTCTGTTACACTCATTAATTCCTCGAGTGTTCCTCAGCAACTAATAGTTAGCAAAGCTTTTCTCTCTTCCCTCTTGACCGCCGTTGCACCCAGGCAAAATAATGGCACTTGGACTTTTCTCGGAGGACTCCTTCCCTCAAACATAGCCCGGGGCCTCAACCACGGCTTGTGCCGTTACAGTATGAAAGAACATGGAAGCACATCAGAGTGGTTTACTTCAACGATTTCTGGATTTAGCTGGACACAACATGGAAAAGAACGAAGAAACTCTCTAAGATAAGTCGCGACTTGAACTACACGGCGTCTGAAGAGAAATGTCTAGGGTTTTACCGCTACACTAACGTGCTCAATGAAGTGAATGTGACGCAGCACGTTGCGAAGTGATTGTTTACCCTTTGTGCATTCGCGGTGTATAAATATGCGTTGGTACGAAGACTGTCGTTTACAGAATTCGCGCCACTACCCTGCGTGAACAAGTTTCAAAATAGGTCAACCGTAACGCAAGTGATTTACGTTAAATTCAGGAGGTGTTGACTGAAAAGTGCTTAGATTTTATTTCATTGCTCACTCCACAAAAAAACTAAAATTTGGGAGAATCTTAATGTTGCCTTAATTCTTTAAAATACTTCTCTCTATAGTAAACAAGTGTGCAATTGAGTAACAGGATTCAATGCATATTTTATACCAGAACATAGTGTCATTTGTTAATTTTACGATGATTAATCATAAAATTATGCACTGTCACATGCGTTCTGTAGTGAACGCACAAAAGGATATATAAAATTTGTAGTTAGGCC
Source organism: Coptotermes formosanus (assembly GCA_013340265.1). Lineage (NCBI taxonomy): Eukaryota > Metazoa > Arthropoda > Insecta > Blattodea > Rhinotermitidae > Coptotermes > Coptotermes formosanus. The sequence continues at coordinate 44,647 of BLKM01006614.1, forward strand.
TATTGCAACGATAAAACTGGAAACAGAGTATCGGAGAACTAACTCAAATGTTTAAGTGAACTAGTTGTACCTGTGCGAATAATTTGCATGTAGAAGCAACAAAACGTTTAACCAACTAAAACTTTAAAGCATTTCTTGCTATAAGATGTTTGATGTTATGAATCTATTATTTTTATACGTTGTCGATGCCCCCAGTATTTGCAGGAGAGAAACTCAAATGAAGAGGTTCGGGAAAATATCACAAATAGTTGGCCATGGGGGGAAAAAAACCAGGCGAGGGTGAATATTTCCAAACGTTTAAGTGCCTGCTCTTTAGCCTTATTGATTGACACGGCAAATGCAAGTTTGATTAGTATTCGTCTTCTGGACGGTTTGAAGGGAATGATAGGGTCTGATGGACACAACTGAATCCTGGGTACGAGGGTAGTTTTTCTAGAGCCAATACATTCCGCTAGTAGGCAAAGCCACCTGTGATAATGTGCTGCCACCACCGGAGGCCAAGGGAAGCAAACATATTTCATACACATCCAATGGCTTCTGGTAGACACAACAATATCAATTTCTAACGTTAGTTTTCGTTAAAAACAATTTTTTGAACAGAAATTAATGGAGATAAAGGAATTTGCCATTAATGCCAATCATAAAATTTTTTGAAGTGCCTCCTTTGAAAAATTCCATTCGGTAGTTCAGTAGACTATGAAGTCGCAAACAAACCTTACCATGTATATATCATACGGCCATAAAATCGAAAAGATAAATATAGATCACAGACTATGAGCTGCTCCGCGCAAGAAGGTCGCGTGTCTGGAGCGGTGGTGACCGCTGGCTGTACGGAGAGACTGCACAGACTAAAAATACCGAGCGTTTCGATCTGAATGCAGCGAGCGTGTGCACTGTGCGAATGTGTTGAAGATGGGTATTAGCAACTAGTCATTCACCACGAAATACTGCACTTGGCATTTATCGCTTTCCTAGCAGGGATCAGCTCCTGCTCTTTTAACAGTGTGCGTTTGTGCCGTCGTTATGCACATGTATGCATGTTTTCCTGCCTATTATTTTGGTGGTTGCTGTCATTTGTCACTTTGTGGTTCTGCTTTTTGATAAACCCCTCTTCCAGCACTAAAAAAATTCAGAGAAAGGGATTTGGTCTCGCTCTATTGTAATTATTTCGTCAGGCGGTATATACAGGTATATTTGGAAGCTAAGTAATGATGCTCTTACAAGGGCATATTTCAAGCCATTAGTACCACTAACAGAAACTGGATACAACTCTAAAGTCCCCGAGAAGAATTAAAAAATCCTATACCTAAAGACAAATATACAGTAACAGAGGGTACCAGAATCGGCACCCTTCTCATCGCGTTGTACTTTTAGACTTTCTGGTATGAACAGAAGCTGGGAACATCACTGGAAACCATTCACTGCACTGTTTCAGCACAACGCTAAACGTCTTCTTCGACTGATCGAAAGGGTTTATCGATGGCTTCCTTTGGGCACAGTAGTAAACAACAAGGTGTTAGTGGTACACGGAGGCGTATCGGACAATACTGACCTCGACTGGGTGCGAAACGTGGACAGACAAAAGGTGAGATTTACCGAGCCATTGTGTGGTATTAAGGGAATCTATAGAAATAATAAGGCAAAAGATTCTTTTCTGCAACTCCTCTTCAGATAGCTAACGCCATTCACTCGTGTAATCACTCAATTATTTTACGTACCTCTACAAGAAAGGAGTTTTAACACGGGGACAGATACAAGTGACATAGCCACATAAGTAAATAGAAAGATTTTAACTTCTTCCATGACATGCATGAGATATATCAAGGAAACCAGCCACCTCTGCTCTGCATACAATTGTGGGCTGTAAAGTTTAGTCTGTAATGCTTAAAAGATATAGACTACTTAAGATCAGGTGTTTCAAGGTTTTCAGTCTTTAAAATATCCAAACTGGTTCTGAGGTACACTCAGCCTCCTATCCGGTGAGAATCAGGAGCTTCTTTGAGGTTTTAAACCGGTCGTGGCCTGAAGCAGACCAGGTACCTCCATTTAATGCTGAGGTTAAAAGTGAGTGCAGTCATGCCTTCATTTCTCCATCAGTCTTCATGGTATGCTCCTCAGACACCAAGAAGACTGTGCCTGGTGAAAATGTTTATTTGTAGATGATATGTATTACTAAATAAAGATTTTTTTCAGAAAATATGTAAAACGTTACTGAATTTCATACTTTTTTCACGTAATATGGTCCAATCAGTTTATTATTTTCTGATTTCCATCCTGTGTGCTACATGACTCGCCCATGTCATCATATTGATTCAAGCATCATAACCATACTAGACGAACAGAACACATTATGAAATTCTTTATTATATAATTTTAACACGCTTATTTCAAGACAAAAGGCCTTTTAAAATTAGTTACTGCCAATCCCAGTGGCGGCGCGGTCAAAGGCGTAGGTCTGCGGCCGAGCGCTTGCTTGGATCGTGGGTGCGAATCCCACCGGGAGCATGGATGTTTTTCTCTTGTACATTGTTTGTGTTGTCAGGTAGAGGTCTCTGCGACGGGCCGATCCCTCGTGCAGAGGAGTTCTACCGACTGTCGTGTGTGTTTGAGTGTGATCAAGTGAAAATGAGAAACCTCTACTCCTAATGTGAACAAGTAGGCAGAAGAGGGAAGCAATATGAAACGAAACGAAGATTAGTTACATATTACGTTGCTTAACTTTGCTGTAATGAGCGGGTTAATGATGAGGTAATGTACTACGAAGAGTTGATGAGGCTGTGGCAGGAGGTGGTCGTGGCATATTTACAGGCAGTAGATAGTGCCTGTGACTGGAGAAGCTGTGAGAAGTCATTATTAACAGGACAGGCAACGTACGTGTAACGTAAATTTGTGGCGCTTTCGCATATGAGTATGTTGATACCTTATCGGCTATCCTAACAGCCTGACATCATTGCTCTCGAAGAGAGCACTTTTAAGGCAACGATAAAACGTACTTAGGTCTTCAAGTAAAGTGTCGACGTTTTGCCCGATTTCAACAAAATTTGGAGTCTAGAGTTTTCTGTAAAATGCCCCCATTTTCAAATTTTACGGAAATCCGTCGAGTAAGAGCCGTGCTGCTACATGGGGACAGATGGACGTGACAATGCTACTATGCGTTTTTCGCGACTATGAGAAAGCGTCTGAAAACATGAGCAGCTTCTTACATTAAGACAGCTGACATTTGAAGAGTGTCCCTCCACCTGTGCAAATCGCGGTGCAGCTGCTCAACTGTAAAAAATGATTATGAACGCGGATAGGTACGGATACGGAAGGAAATCCTTGTTCCAATTATCCGTGGAGATCAGGGGTACATGCTATTCATTTATGTGCTTTTATTTCTATCTGAAACAAATAAGAGTCAGACAACGCATGCATTATTTAGAATTCTTTACCTAGCATATCGCTTTACTGTTATGCTTATTTCCTCGGTAAAACAGGACAGACCTACGAAGTTCTCTTATCGGATTTTGAATTAATTGTTCCCGTGCAACATTCAGGCGCAGGTATATTCAAACACAGCGACCATACAGTAATGTGATACTGACTGAATCTGCTCATCAACTATTCTCCGAAACAATTGGTCTCCATTTCTTTCAGCCAGCGTCACGCCTCTTGTTCCAGTACGTGTCCTTGCTGCGGCCACCAGTCACGGAGAGTTCTGCTCCGGGTGCTGAGCTGATAGACAAGCAGGAGTGGAAGCAGGTGAGAATAAATGCCGGCTCCTGTTTGAATAACATGTGAGACTTTAATTATTCAAAGGTGCATCCACTTGGTAATATTTGGCGTACACAGTGCTCCAGTTTGTTTCTCTACACTCGTACTTCCACCACATTTCTCGTTTCCAAGTCAGACCTCTCTCCAGATCCCCCCAATCCTTACATTTGCAGACTCTATTCCGCACGTGCTTTAGTCACCTAAGCTAATGATGGAGGCAATATATTCTGCCGAAACTAGGGCGTTGGAGTCGGTACACAAAACCTCCGACTCACACTCCTCGATTTTCAAAACTTCCGAATCCGACTCCTAGATTTTTAGAAGTCCGACTCCGACTCCTTCATAAAAGCTAAATACGTATTAATAACGATAAACCTATAAGACGTTTCATCACCACCACGTGAATCATCAGGCTACTGTTTAGACTTACAACCTATATTTAAGTATAAAACTAATGGTTACTGTAGCTATCAGGGCTTTGGATTTGGAGTATCTAGTTAAGATTTTAGACTGAGGTGGGAATCGGAGTCGGTAGATATTTTCCCGACTCCGACTCCACCTAAAATTCCTTACGACTCCGACTCCACCTAAAATTCCTTCCGACTCCGACTCCACAGCCCTGGCCGAAACGTCTGTACATATCTACAGAATACACAGCGTTACATCCAAGAAGACGATTACATTTTATATGTAGGTGCTAGAGTACACTATCTAGAAAATCTGAAATTTAGTGTAGGAAACTAATTTGACGGGTTATTTTTTATGAGTTTTCTGAACAAAATACCGAAAAATATATTCAGAATTAACACAAACAGAGAAAAAAGATAAAGCAAGAAACTGCATGACGAAGAATTCACAGATATTTCTCTATTACTTTTACAGCGCTTACGTGGAGGAATGTAGGATATGGCACGAAAGGAGGCGGTAGGAAATATATGCACTTACACAAAACTGTAGACATAAAGTCTGAAACTTGGAGGCATAAGACCTGTTGGTAATGTTAAAGTGGATTTAACTTTAACACAGGTCGTGAAGTAGCAGATTGGATTGAGCTATCTACCGTATGGTCCACTTGGGAGGTCGTTTAGAAAACGGTTATAAAGCTTCGAATTTCAGTACAAACATGGACATTCGGGACCAAGTGAATAACTACAAAACCCTTGCGAATATATATCCAAAATGTAGTTAATTTACTCGTGCATTTGACAGCACTTTATCAGCTGCTAAATTTATGAAAGATCAAATAATGTGTGACAACTACATTATGATTGACGTCTTAGTGAAATATTAAGATGATTGCGCCATAGGCTTTATACTCCAACTCTGAACACATGAAGCATTACAGCGACAAACGTACCACCCTGCAGTTACACGAAACCTTTAAAGCACAGTGATAATTATATGTAACACATTATGTCACATTGATCCTTTAAAGTACGGCGGTAGACCCAATTATGTTCCACCTACTCTTATATTAACCTTTTAAAGTTCAGGGGTAATAGTATATACCACCTACTGCCACAGTAACCATTTAAATCGCAATGCTAAGTGTATGTAACACCTACTGTCACATTAATCTTTTAAAGCCCAATGGTAAGTGTATGTACCACCCTACTGTCACACCATTTAACCCACATTGGTAATTATGTGTACCACAAACTATCACATTCACCCCATATAGCACAGTTGTAATTACATATACCACGTGCTCTCACGTTAACCATTTAAATCACAGTGATAAATATGTGTAACACCTACTGTCACATTAACCCCTTAAAGCAAGGTGGTAAGTACACGTACCACTTGTTACATTAACCATTTAAATCACAGCAGTAAATATGCACCACATAGTGCCATATTAACCTCATATATCAGTGGTAAATGCACGAACCACGTATTGTAATTCTGAAACTTTATGGCGTATTTGTAAACATATATATTACGTACTGTCGTACTAGCCTCTTAGAGCAGAGTGGTAACTACCTGTCTATTGTACTAACTACTGTAACTCTGAAAGCTCTGCGTCTGGCAGAGTGCGTATGCTTCGCATTCTTCTAAGAATAAATGAGCATTACTTTTCCATGCGTCATTAGCCACCTTGTTTTTGAAATGAAAATGCAATGTGTTTGCTCTGAATTAGGAACTCAGTTTTTGTGTATTAATTCAGATGCATTTCGTTCCTTAAACTGTACAAGCTCCTAAACATCAACAGTTGCACTATTGTATTCTACAGATGCATTCATTAATTCTCTAATTTCTAACATCTGTTTCTTGCTAATTCCAGAGCTCTTGTAGCGAAGCTAATTCAACTACAAAAGTATATCATATTGCAAAATGAACAGATATTTTTCCTTATATATATTTATTACTCAAAACGTCAAAACCTTTTTCAGACAAAGTTATGGGTCTTAAAATATGATGTAAACTATAAGTGAAGTGTAAATTTTCGTACTACTGTGTACTGTCTACACTGTTTCCTCCAAGCTGTGCGGGTGCGCAGCCGCGAAGAAACTGAAATGCTCCCGCACATACGGAATTGTTTCCGCACACCTGTAATTTTTCAGTTTTCATTGTAAGTATTCTTATAATGCATAGTACAAAAAACCTTTAAAGTGCTGCGCAGTCGTCAGGTCACGTAAAAATTTTCTGCTCAGAGCAGTAGCAGGTCCGCGCAGCTGTAAAAATAATTAGAGGGAACGCTGAGACAGAATAACGGAATTACGTAGATACTGGCTGCCTGCTAGAAGAAAGTGCATCTGCTGCTATGATGCAGCACAGAATTATCACTGCGTGTGTGTGCTGGTACGGCTACCTGATTAATGTTAATTAACTAAAATAATAATTACCTACGGTTTGTCATTCATTAACACTTCCTTGTTCGCCCAAAATACCCCTGGTACGACCCTGACGCAGCGACTCATCCCTCCAGTATTCTATTTGATATAACCTGTGCGCTCGCATCGCCCACCCCCTCCACCCATGACAATTAATTAACGTGACGCCTGTCCCTCTAACAAGTGTAAAATTTGCGTCGACAAGAGCGGGACCCATAAGGATTGTAATAGGGTCCCAAACTGATGGCGCCAGTATTTCGGACCTGCGTAACTTCATTTCTAATAGCGTCGCCGAAGGAAAGTACCTTACGGTCTGGGGTTAGTAGTATCTGACAGCGTGGGATCGGGAAGAAGACGTGTTCTTGCGCCTAGCGTATTAAACCGACAATTCTATGAACAATTACGTCGCACTATATACAACCACCGGAGACTGCAGTGTTCCTATTGTGTTTACTCGTAGTACCCTATCGAAATATTCACTTACCTCTTAACACACAGCAGGTTAGGCGACGTTTATTTCCTGGCGTCACTACTGGCTGTCAGCAGAGATAATGTTGATTATGATGACGATGATGACGATGACAACGACGACGACGATAACGTCGAAAACCCTAACGGCGTTTCGTAGTATTATTAAAACGGGTTAAGCCAGTCCTATAGCAGATCTTCAAAACCAACAATAAACCTCTCCATGCATTAGTTCTATAGGCGTTTCGTGCTGCAGAGGCACTTCATTAGCTAAATGTAACTCCCTGGCGTTGTTCAGATCAGTCAGTCAGTGTTTAGTCTCTGTGCACACTAACAGTTGTCCTTTCAGTGTCTTAATGCTGTCGACACCTGGTTCGCAAAGCTAATAGCTTACTGTCGGAGTAAATGATGATTTTAGCAATGTTTACACCATTGCATGGACGGTAGCTACTGAAGCAACTACTGAAGCTTGCTTAAATATTTCACACAAAAATCCCAGAGTTCTGTTTCCCTTGTGAGGCGTTTGTAGCGATAATGGGTGAAAGAAAGTTGGTTATTTTAAGGAAAAATGATCACATCAAAGCAAAAGCAGCTGCCACACTGCAATAAACAAAAACAACAATGTGAGCGAAATATTGCTCAAACTGTAACGCTGTTTTTTAACTTGGTTACGACTTACATTGGTCGTCACAATTCGAACAGTATCTGCAATTTACATATCCAATGGCAACAGTCACCTTCCTGCCACTGCGACACAGACGACGTGCACAAATAATGTCCAAGTAACCTCCACACTTTCAACTAACTGGCAGTAACAGTACAAATCGTCTTTCAGCACACGACATTCATTCCAAACACTCTTTGAATTATAACACACAAATACCGTAAATTCTTGCACCACAACAACATTCAGTGTTCGGTAGCTTCATATGTTACTCAGAAACTTGCATTTGAAAGTCTTTTCTGAAAACAAATGTTGACAGAAGAAACAAAGCAAACGAAGAGCTACTCTCGGCAGAAAATATCAATTATTACAAATTAATAAAATAAATGAAGTTCGAAAAACACCTAACGAAGCGCTATCTATCAACCGGTAAGAATACTGACGGTTAGAAGGGATAGTGGCTGTTACTCCCTAATTGATAAAAAAGCAATTAATTAATTAATGTAAAATTTGTATTGGAAATAAATCGGGGTAGAAATAAATCCATAAGCTGGAAAAAAATTCGGTCTATCAAGAAGACACCTAACTACACGCAATGGCATTTGAAAAATTAGTAAAAATAATTTCCTAGCTTAACTTCCGCAGACGAAAATTGGTGCTAACATTGAATATATAAAGTACCCGAAACCCCACATACAAATGGGCCTCCGATCGGCGTGGTGGAGTTCTGGGCTGCTGGTGGCTAAACATGCAGCCACGCAAAGCTGACACCACCACGATGCTCACTAGCCACCGAAGTCGAGAACCATACGATCATAGGAGCATATTTTTGCCCTCACGCAAACCCAGACAAACGTTTTTGCCACTCAACCTACGTGTATAAAACGGACGAATAGGCATTTACATGTTTAAGAAAAGGTGTCCCAGCTCACATGCATATCAAATATAAATATTAAAATTACACAGTGTTCTCAAGCTGTGCATTACTCTAGAGCATGTTTGATTTCTCATTTATTTCCAGCCTTGGATGCTACCATCCGCGCTGTATATGCCAAGGGTCTCGCGCAAGACATTGCATCCCTTGCTGGGTTACTCTTTGCAGTAATTTACGTTCTTTGCCAGTGTTATTCACGATTATCTGTATTCGTACAAGCGTAACACTGTTGATATTTCGATACTGTATAACCGTATGACAACCCTGAATGACCAGTCAGAATGTAAATGAAGTTTGTCCACGTAGTTGGTAACAGTAGCCGTAGTAGTAGTAGTAGTAGTAGTAGTAGTAGTCGCAGCAGTAGTGGCATCTGAACAGGGTCTGTATGGCACCATTAGTATTATCAACAAGGGGTATTATATTTTAAAAAGCTACACAGAAGTCTGGAAGTTCTGTGTAGAGTTTTAATTTCGAATTAGATAAACTGTCTATTTGCAATCATCGCCGTTGTTTGGTATCCCAATAAATGGCGTGATCTCAGTGACTGATGTGACGTTACCAACAACAGATGGTACAGAGAATTAGCGGCCACAGGCATGCACCGACTTGCGCCTTACAGCACAGTGATTCCGGAAACTGTGCGTGCAGTCAACAAGTGTTCTTCCTACACAAGAACACTTTGTAATATATTCCTCTTATATTGTAGTTCGTAGAGATCGACTTAGCGCAGTTACAATTCGCGGGGATGGTCACAGCGACGGGATCCTTAAAGTCGAAGAGCGTAGAGGCAGGTACACTTACCTGTAACAAAATGGAAAGGAAAATTGAGTGAATGTACAAAGTAATTTGTATTGTATCTGTGGGTTCTTGTGCACACGGTAATGAATTGGCGTCTCCATGGAAGGTGGATAATGCCCATTGTTCCCTCTAAGCTGCGAGGCTGCGCAGCCGTGCAGTACCTGAAATGCTGTCCCGCACACTGAATTGTTTCCGCGCAGGTGGAATTTGTATATTTTCATTGTAAACATTCTTATTATGCATATTACAAAAAAACTTTAAAGTGCCGCGCAGCCGTCAGGTCGTGTAAAATCTTCTGCTCAGAGCAATAGCAGGTCCGCGCAGCTGTGAAAAAAATTAGAGGGAATGTTGACTGTTTATAAAAAAATAACATTTGCCACGAACCCACTAAAATAAAATTCGCCACCGCTTGGTGTAAAGGCACCCTTTGTGGGATCTAAATGTCAATTGTCTAGTGAAATTCGCGGACTTTTCGGGGACGACAGATTAGGAGGAGACTACCCAGAAGATGGACGTAACAAGGTACTCCGAAATATCCTTAAATTTATACCGAAACAAAAGGCCTCAGAGC
>BLKM01006621.1:0-10190 GCA_013340265.1 Coptotermes formosanus
CTGCAAAGACGCAGCCATTTTTTTGTATGGAGTTCTGCATAACTGTCTTACTGCTTGTGTCGAGTCAAGTCGAGTCGAGTCTGACTCACCAATAGCTACGCTGCAAAGACACAACCATTTGTTTAGAATGGGGGTCCTGCTTAATTGTCACACTGCATGTGTGGAATCGAGTCGAGTGGAGCTAAGGGTCTTCACTGTCACGTCCTAGAGACCCCTGCTTGATTCATTTAGTGCCCACGCAGCCTGGTGCAATCAGTTCTCCATACAGTTGCGTTTTCCCGTAGTGAAACAGAATTTGGGGGGCTTGTAGCTTGGTTGCGCACATACTCATACAAAGTCAATGTTTAATCGTAACTTTGCAACTTCGTTTAACGTGCAGCAAAAATACTATAAATAAAAATACTTAAGCAACGTGAAAGAAGCAAAAGGGGGGAAAAAAGAAGATAAAAGAATAATCGAAAGAAATAAAATGAGTAAAGAAGGAAGGACGGAAAGTAGTCAGTAAGATAAAGTAAGAGATAACAAAGAAGAGAAAGGGAAAAGATTTGAAAACGAAAAATAAAGGAAAATGACGATTAGTTTACTTTTCATAGCCTGCTTGTCAGGTGCCAGATATCCCCTCATGGAGTCTGACAATTCGTCGAGAACTTGCAGATGCTTGTATATTTATGATCTAGCTCCATGCAAGATTAGCATACAATGAACGTTAGCACAAATTCTCTGTGAACAAACCAACTCTAAGAGGCACTACTTTGAAACTGACAAGTACCCTATGAAAGGAAATCTAGACAGCATGAAATACTCATTCCTTTTTGTGCTTCTTTGTTGATACTTCTTTCTGCTGTCGTAAAACCTTCTTTAGTCTTTCACATCTCTTTCTCTTTCTTCAAACAAGATTTACTGTGATTCACATGGCATAGTTATCGTGTCGAAGATTATATGTATGTACTTTGTGACGTGGCAGTATTCTTTCATATGCTATATAAAAATATTACCTGAGAAAATTGCATATTTTGGAAGATTTATTGGGACACAACATTTAAAAATCCCAACATAAGGGCCTAGAACAATTGCGCAGGTAACAAAAAGACGTTGCTTTTACTCGAAGTAGTCGTGTTGATTGACAGACAGATACAGAAATGCGGAATGTAGACACAAAGACATTTATCCTGAATGAAGAGGTAAATACGCCGAACACTGCAGAGACGAAACATCTCACTTATATGCAGACTTTGACAGTGTAGTGGACCCGAACTCGACCAGTAAGATACTGAAATATATTTCAGAAATTTATAATTAACAATCGGGCATAAACATAAAACGTATGATGTATGAAATTTTTACTTTCGCAGTTGAAATGAATAATATAAGGAGATTTGTGGAATTTACTCACTTACTAGCTGCCTGCTATAAGAAAGTGCGTTTGTTGTGACCGTATTGTAAATAATTATTACTGTGCGTGTTGAATGTGCCTTAATATTTGAGTTCAATTAGCGATGCACCTGTTGACGTGGTGGATGTCGTTTTCTCCGCTCCGTTACGTTGCTTGTCGATGTGTTGTTACAGGGCGTTTCTTTTATCTTTGTTCTGAACACCGCAGCTGTCACGGGATGTCCTGACGGACCAAAGCTGCCGTGCTCAGTATGATTGTAAAAGAGACGCCCGCTATATGCATGTATAAGCAACCTGGGAGTTTCGTTAACATTTTGGTGGTGGGTTCGACAGTGTTTCGGCTGTTGGAAGCTGTCGCGCCCTCCAGATGTACCGAATTTACAATAACCCATTTCCCAAAGGCCAAGTTTAGTGGATTCTATTATCTTTTTCTCGGTTTTCCAACTGATCACTTCCGAAAAGTTTTACACATTAAATGTTGGGTGGATTATTTTGTTTGCAGGCACGCAGCTTACGGGGCTCGAACATTGAGATCGAGGGTTCGAACGTCACTTGTAAAATGGCTGTAGATAATCCGAAAGCATACTGAAGCATTCGTCCCGTTTGTGCGTGCGTTTAAAAATTCCATCGCGGCAGAAATCGGGCTTTCGCTTTCGCAAACATTTACGAAGAGCAATTTACACTTCCTCTGACAATGTAGTGGATAAATCTCGAATCTCGACTCGTCGGTTTCCAAAAACCAGGTTCCTGCAGTCCTGCTGCATTTATATCCATGCATATATATGCTGGGTTGTCCAGGGCGATTATCATCATGGACGTATGTTCTACCATTTTTCGAACGCTGTTCACCACTTGCTGACATGCTCCACTCTTGTTACGCCATCATCATACATTTCTGTCAGCTGGCAGCCAGTTTCTTTGGTGGAAATGTGCTTCACCGACATGAACTGAATCACACTATGAACTTCGTAGGACCAGGTTCCGACTGTCGTCTCGGTACGTCAACCTTATCCCCTGAGGAGCATCTGACTGACTCGTGCGCCACCTGTTGCATTCCACGGCACCTGCAAGTGCTGTATCTTACCGTAGAGTAAAAGGCGTGTTTAGCACAGACGTGACTATTTACAGGACGTTAGTGGCTGAACATGTCTCGCAAAATTATGCATACATTTCCACTCCACACCTTCTCATTTTACAAGTCCCACCCATGTCATATGGAATGTAGTTGTTCTAATAATTAGTGGGAAGTACAAATTATGAAGATCCTGGTTTTCAGTTTTCCCCATTAAGCTGTTACTGACTTCCTGTGCACCACCCTAAACAGTACTTGCCCCTTTTCCTGAAATGTTCCTTATATTCATATCGCCAATTTTGCCACCATATAATAGACAGCCTCTCACGGTCATTTACATAGCACTCCTGCTTCGTATTGGGAAGATCGCGGGTTTAAATCTCGGCCTTGTCATCGGCTGTCCTGCTAGAGGCTCTTCGTGGTTTTCCTGTACCCCTCCAGACAAATCCGATGGTGTCATTGGAATTTTTCATTGACATAATCCTTCTGGCCGCCCTATGGCCCTGGGGTCGGCTCAGCCTCTAAGAGAAATGAGTACCAGGAATATTTCCTGTGGAAGTAAAGGCGGCCGGTGTGTAGGGCTGACAAAATTACCACTTTCATGTGCTGATTGTCTTCAATTCTGGGAGCCTCAACCTTCTGGAACCCTAAGGGCCTGTCCAGGCCTGTACAGGGATTGCTTTACTTTTATCCAGACAAATGTGACAGCACCTCAAATCAAACCACGACCGCATCGTGCCACATCCTTGCCAATTCATTATTGCTTAGCTATCCTGTTATTAGAAACGATATGGCCTTGAGAGACTGACAGTGTCATTAAATAAAACAATAAAGACATGAAATAGGAACTAGGTAGTTGTAAGTCTTAAGCCAAATATTACTAGCCATTCTTTCTCGCGATCTCTCTTCGATAAATACTTCTGGGAGATGTCTTAGCTCTTCATGTAGCATACACATGAACACAGGCTTAACTTGGCCAATAACAACTGGGGGGGGGGGGCAAAATCGGCCATAGGTATTAGGAACGTTACGAAGTTAGAAAGAGGGGAAAGATTGGTTTGAACCAGTCCTTAACATACATACATTCCCTTCCCTTCACCCTTAACCGCAGTTATTTTTATGTGCCCCTCCTGAAATCAGTAACAAAAAATAAAACTATTCGTAGGTATAAAAATATTGGGGAACATTTGCCACCCCTTTGCATCCCCCCCCCCCAACCTGAAGTTACGCCTATGAATATTTGTAAAGCCTTGCTGTAAACTTACTCTTGTTTTAAATATTCACCGGTGCTCGTGATATTCATATGTGATGCAGATTATTTTTCATCATTCGGTGCAGAATCGTCTGTCTTCCATTTTCCTATCCAAAAATACAAATATTAAAATATACAGGACAACTTTGCCTGTTGTTTTTTTATGGACATGAAACTTGGTCTCTCGCATTGATGGAGGAACATATAATGAGGGTGTTCGAGAACAGGGTGCTGAGAAGTATATTCGGGCCTAAGAGGGACGAAGTGACAGGGGAGTGGAGAAGACTACTACATATCGAGGGACTCAATGATCTGTACTCATCACCAAATATATTTCGGGTGATCAATGCAAGAATAATGAGGTGGGCGGGGCATGTGGCACTCATGGGCGAAGAGAAGAGGTGCACACAGAGCTTTACTGGGGAAACCTGAGGGAGAGAACCACTTGGAAGAGCCACGCATAGATGGGAGGATAATATTAAAATAGATCTTCAAGAAGTGGGAAGGTGCATGGACTGGATTGATCTGGATGAGGATAGGGACATGTGGCGGGCGCTTGAGAATGCGCTAATTAACCTTCAGGTTCCATAAAATTTGGGACATTTCCTGTCTAGCGCAGGACCTGTTACGATTCTCAGGAAGGACTCTGCTCCATGCAGTTAGTTTTTTGCCAGGTTGGTGCGAAATTTCCTATACAAGACCCCAGTTTGTGTATAACAAATTTCCTAGAACAGTACATTACCTTCGGCGACAATTAGTCTGTAATAAAATACAGCCTTCATGTGTGTTCCACCAGTAATAGCTGCACGCCGTTTTTAATTTGCCCTTGTAACTGCCTATAGGAAGTTTAGCAAGCGAACGAGCGCTGTGAACCATGTAACTGCATGCACTCACACGTGTACCACCTACTTTAATGTCTAAGGACTCTCCATTTGGCCTACGAATTGCGTTCAGTGTTTGTCTACGATTCTCACAATAACTTGTGATTAGTATTTGTAATGGAGGTGTGGGTTCCGCTTTCTTCGAGTTTGAAATTGCATTGAGCAAACAATATTTCAATGAAATGCAAGTTTATAAGGGTTAACGGTACAGGATTTAACACACGTGCGTGTAGTAATGAGTACATTTGTCGATGTGCTAACCTTGAAGGCATATCAGGGAGTGAATATATGTATACGTGCACCTCTGCTCATTAATTGTGACACTAGATCGGGTGAGTGGTCAATTCTGCATCCCAGCCGCTTAACCCTTCAAAGACGAAGCATATCTCTTTTATATAAGGACTCAGTGCCTACCGCGCTATAAACACTCTACACTTCAATTATAAAAACCAGTCTCTTAATGTTTTATAAGGCAAAAGTTACTGTTTATTCTGAGATCCGTACAAAACACATAAACGCAATGTGGGCACCACGTAGAATTTTTAACTTTTAACCTGGTCGTATGTAAAGTTACCGCTAGGCTTTAAAAGGTTAACCCCAGGTAAACACTGAACTGGAGGCTGGGTGGACCCCACAGCCGGTCTGGATTCATTGACGAAGACACAGTTCTGAATATCCGAGTGTTCGGGAACGTTACGTCTTCAAATCATTTTCCTTCCAGGAATCGAAACATGATATCTCGGATGGCCAACCGGTAGCCTGGTCACAATACTCTCTGTGCTATCCTGCCTCACGTTTGTAATACTGTGTTAATTTAAAATATATGAAATATATTGCGCTAAACTAGTGTCATTATTTGACTGCGGGTGGTTTGCAGATCACGGTTGGAGTACCGCTATTCTGCATTCGTGTCTTTCTTGAACCTCCCTTCACTACTACCGCTTGTTTTCAGAATTCACAGCCGGCTGTGAAAATAATTTGTCGGAGCATTGTATGACAGGATGTTAATGTGCATTACTGCAAAGTAATTTGGCAGAGCGCTGGGAACATATCGTGAGAACAGCTACAGTGCGTGTCACGGGCTGTGTGAGGTTAGCAAGAGGGCCTTAACACAGTGCTGCCTACTAGCCGCCACGATGCTCGGGTCTCATCCAAGAGGCTAGGGGTCAAATCGCAGTACCGGAGTGTTTTAAGGCATAGTGCATTTGGTGTAGTGACTAGGCCACCGGCTTTGTGGCCGAAGAAGTCTGATTCGATTCCATAGAGGAATAATAAATATTTCTCTTCTCTAAAGCACCCATACTGGTTCTGGGGCCCATTCAGCCCCATATTCAATGGGGACAAATGGCAGGTTCCTCGGGACGTGAAGATGACCATCACCTCCATCTACTTCCAGGATGAACGCGTGGAGATATACCTCCATTGTCCCATACTCCTCAATTGTGTGATGCTTAAGCTCAGGAACAGTTTCACCTTTGAAGTGCACAAGAAAGAGAAAAATAAACAACAGAGGGAAGGGCTGTAAATATCAAGGGATTGATTACAGGGAAAGTGATAGAAAATAATGGGGTTTTGAAGGTGCCCAGGTAGTTCCTACTCGTCCTTCTGGTGAGTGTAGGCTGAAGGCAAGGCGAAGCGTTTAAGGGTGAAGATATTAAAGTGACGGGCTGTTTCGTGTAAGCAGCAGAGAAAATAAGTTTTGAAATGTGAATATCACGTGGCGAATCAATAAAAATTAAGTTCCTACTTCAAAGTAAAAATTTAGGCTCTATTGTAAAGACCAGTCGATTAATGTCGTTTTGGGAAACAGTACCTGTTCATCGGAACACATAAAGAGACTGCGTGGGCAGAATAAGGCGTCTTTAAGCTTTTAATCAGATGGTGCATGTAATTGTCACTTGTTCTTTTTCGTGGACAGGTTAAATTAACACTTTAATTACATGCGTTTGCATCGCAGGTAGGAAAACACCCCTAGAAATTGATTTTAAATATATAAGCAAAAATGACTTTTACTGCATTTTTAAGACATGCTGCACAATCTTTTTTTATTTTCCGTAAAATGCCGTTTATTTCATAATATTATATTTTTCTGTTCAAATCATATCATGTTTTCCATAAACCAAGGGCTAAATTTACATACCCGGGTAGGATAAAGTTGAAGGCAGTTCTGTCTAGCTCCTGTTTGTTCATTAGGAGGACCATTCTCTACTTCTTTTTCACTATTTTCCTACAAATTTCTACGTTCAGCTTTTCTGCCCTAAAACGGCGGCAGCAGTTTTCTCCGAAATGTTGGTACAATCTACCAAAGTGTACGGCATTGCCGAAAGTCGCGGGGGAGCGTCTAGAATTTATAATTTGTCGTAGGAAGTTCCGGTTGCAAATATTCCTCGGACTGCGGCTGTCGTGAGGTTTTTCGTGTTTTTTTTATTACTTCCAGGCAAAAGCCTGGCATACCACCTCAACTTCTCTCTTGATGGCTTCCTTTCACAGCTATCCAGTTTCATCAGTCATTTCAAATTGACAGCATTGTTAAATAACACGCTGAAATTAAGCACAACGTAAAGGTCTAGGGAGGAGTGGTAGTATAGCTCCATTCATTTTAACCCTAAAACTAGAGGTGAGTGCCCAGCTTCACTCTCCAGTCGTTTTAATCCCTTGGAGAGAGCGGCCGATAGGCCTGCACATTAGATAAGTTTGGATTGGTTCCGCAGAAGATATAGAAACTGAAAATTTTGCATGTCTTTTGCAAGGTCGTCAAACCCTTAGTCTGGTCGTTATACCAGCTGTAAATAAGTAAATAAGGTGTCACATCCCAGAAGACAGCAATCTTCATAGTTGGCAACGTGAGAGCGTCGAATCTGAACGTTCATGACGTTTACACATCAATGCGGTTTGTTACATTCTTTAATCTCCCCTCCCCCTACCTCTGTCGTATGTTTCTATTCTTCCATTCCCATGCTTTTTAACAACCAGCTTGTTGCTTGTTAGGACGATGTTCCTTCAGCGTAGCAAGTTCCGTGTTTTTAGACACTCCTCTCCCCCCAGATTGTGTTCACGCCAACAGCACCGGATACGATTCTTCACTACTGCACTTGAATTGTCCCTTGATGACCGGCAGTCAGGGTGAAGATGGTCCATCGACCTCCACACTTCAAAGTTGTTACTTGGCGTTCTGCCGATTTAACGAAGTTGTAAGAGCAAGGTCATTATTAAGGGTACCGACTTATATTGTAGGCGGCAGGGGCATTTGCTTTCTCACACATTTGGTGAATCATCTCTTATGACTATTTTAAAGCCCACCTGCATTAAAAGTAAAATAACTACATTTTCACCACATTGTGTATTTTTGGGTTTCATATGGTCCTCAAAACGAACAGCATTAATAGACCAGAATTTGTAATGGACACACAGTCTGCCTTCTTCGAGGTACGAATTGGATTTTTTAATATTCGGATGAATTTAGGTTACAAAGCGTTAAATGCTTGAACTAATGATGAACGGCAGGTTAGGCATAGAAAACCAAGTATTATAACAACAATAAAAGTAAGAAGACTAGAATGGGCTGGTCGTCTGGTAAGAATGCCTGATGATAGGGCCGCAGAGAAAGTATTTCTGGCGAAACCAGATGGAAGAAGAAAAGCGGGAAGACCAAAACTAAGGTGGCTGGACTGTACTGAGAATTATCTGAAATCGATGGATGTCAAGAGATGGAGGAAGAAAGCAGAAGACGGATCCGTGTGGGCTATCGTACTGAAGGAGGCACTGGTTAAACTATAAGAACTGTATGTCGAAGAAGAAGAAGAAGAAGAAGAAGAAGAAGAAGAAGAAAAAGAAGAAATGTTAAATGCTAAAAGCAAAATGATTTTTCTACGTAACGCATACTTAAGTATGTTTTATGTGATGTAGAAACTAAATTTTAAAGCGTAGCAAAACCTGCCTTAAAGGAAACCTGGGTATAGCCGAAGTTTGTCTTTAGCGGAAAAATTTCACAGTCCAACTGATCTGGAGTCCTGATGATCCGTACTTAAATTACCTGTATTAAAAGGAACTTCTCTCCAACGGAACAAACTTACGGTTCCTTGCGATTCCGTTCTAGGCAAGTTTCACCGTACTGTGTACGTTAATGTCATGCTTCACAATGTCAATCCGAAACGGATATATATAGCTGCTAGTTACCACTGAGCTGCCTTGTGTGCGTGCGTGTAAAGTTGCGACTGGTGTTGACTTTCTTCATTTAACAGGTAGCTCTAAGTAGGCTCTAAATACACCTGTAGAGGATGTCCATATACCGTCTTCCTATTTTTAAAATTTACTTTATGATAATCAAAACACATAAGGTATTCAATCTTTTGCAAATTGTTATTTAACTCAAAAAGTTACTCACAATAGGGTGACAGGTTCCTTTTTCCTTCCTGCGAAACCCACCGTATGGGGGTTTACCTCAAAATGACAGAGCTGTATCTGTCCTACATCTGGCAGAACTGCAGACGTTCGCCACTTTCCAGCACCGTGGTGTGCCCCACACTGGATTACCAATACGCGGACATTTGTTAATGAAATATTTCGTGGCAGATGGATTGGCCATGGTGGACAAATACCATGGCACCCACACTTCCCTGATATCATTCTTTGATTTCTTCTTGTTGGGGTATAGAGGATGACGTTCCCAGAACATCTATGGCTGACCCTGCAACCCTTCGTGCAAGGATACTCAAGGCAATCCGAATTGTGGCGAAAGAAACGTTGACCTGTACATTGGCAGAATATCACTGTTGGTTTGACGTGATCAGAGCCACGGGAGTTACCCATGTTGAGGTGGACTAAGCCTTAACCTTTTAAAGCCTACTGGTAACTTTACATAGCACCAGGTTTAATCTTAAAAAATTCTACGTGGTGCCCACATTGCGTTTATGTGTTTTGTACGGATCTCAGAACAAACAGCAGCTTTTGCCTTATAAAACATTAAGAGATTGGTTTTTATAACCGAAGTGGAGAGTGTTTACAGCGCGGTACGCACTGAGTCCTTATATAAAACAGACACTCTTCGTCTTTAAAGGGCTAATAAACGTTATTAATAAAGGCACAATTTGTAAAAGACTGCGTATTTATGTTTTGGTTATCATGTAATAAATGTTTAATGTAGGAATAGGACTTTGTGGACAGTCTGTGTTATGTTCGAGTAAATTTGATTCATTAGCAGAATGCGGTCCCAAATATTATTGGAGTGAAGACTAGCAAGTAACAGATGGCTTCAGAGAAATGTGTAAGGAGAAACTTCATAGTTTTTATCTTCGCCTAATATAATTCGGTTGACCAAATTAACAAGGACGACATCAGAAAATCATGAGAGGAGAAAATGCACAGAACTGTCGGAAAATCTCAAGGAAAAAGACTGCGTGGAACATGGAGGGGCAGGTGAGGAACAGTATTCAAATTGAAGGTTCTAGGATTAAATTTAAAAGTCTGAGGACTTGAGGAGCCGGGATAGCGCAGTCAGTATAGTGACTGTGCTACGGATTGGACAACTGAGGAAATTTGGTTCGATTTGCCGTAGGAACAGGTCACTTTATCTCCAAAATGCCCATACTTACTC
>BLKM01006623.1:0-89950 GCA_013340265.1 Coptotermes formosanus
TGATTTTAATTTTTTAATATTTTTAATATTTTACTCTTCGGAAGATGGATAAAGTCCATAAACCCATCACCACACAATATTATACTCCATCGTCAAAACCTTTTAGAATGTGATGCCTTTGTTGCGATGTATTAAATTCCAAGGCTAAAGCAGACAGTTATAATGAAATGCTAACAACAGCGGGTTCAGATTATTTACTACACATCCAATTTTATCCGAAGGTCACAACCAATACGAGAGATGTCAGCTGGTCTCCAGGTACAAATATGATAGGTCTACCGAGTGTCATCAACTGCACTGAGGCCGACCCGGTGGCCGTGCGGTGTAAAGCTTAGGTCTGCAGCCACTTGACTGCTGGGGTCGCAGGTTCTAATCCCTCTCAGGGCATGGAGGTTCTTCTCGTTTGCGTTGTGAATTTCTCAACTGCCTAGGTCTGATGTATTAACAGACTGAGAAATGTCTACTGATACGCCCGTAACATATCACTGTACCGCATTATTAACTTCTCTCCTACCGTACAAGTTTAATTCAATGCTTAAAAGGCCCATAACCAACCAACCAACGAACCAAAGAACCAACGAACCAACGGACCAACCAACGAACCAACGAACTAACGAACCAACCAACGAACCAACGAACCAACGAACCAATCAACCAACCGACCAACCAACCAACCAACCAACCAGCCAACCAACCAACGAACCAACTAACCAACCAACGAACCAACCAACCAACCAACCAACGAACCAACCAACCAACGAACCGACCAACCGACCGACCGACCGACCAACCAACCAACCAACCAACCAAGTGTATGGCGCAAAGTTATTTTTAGCAACGAACACTTTTTCAACTAGTAATAAATTCACGTAATGTCACAAAACGCGACAGTTCATTACCGTGTTCTCAACATGCCGCCAGTTCTCCCTGTCCTATTTAGACGAATCCAGTCCTTACTCTCCGACACTACATCTTCAGGGTCCGCTCGGTAATATGCTGCCTCCTAAACACAGGCCCTCGCAGTGGTCTCGCTCCTTCAGGGCCCCTTAATGGGACGACGCTAACATTTAAATTAGAACGACAACACTAATCGCCTCTTTATCGTCACTTCTGCTTGTACTATTCATTTGGATATTTGTCCCGTCCCCTTACATTACAATTTATATCTTTGATTGTTCCTTTTTCAGAATGTATTTGCGATACATTTACTTCTGAAGTTCTAATACTCAACTACAAAATATTACATTAGAATATTAGAGACCGCTTTTCGTGACATTTGGCAAAGCCTTATTTATGGAGACAACATCTTCTAATGTTATAAACATTACATGAACACTAACAAATTGCAGACCATGGCGCCTTGTACTGTCGCCATTCGACGCCGATTCCCAACGTTGTGAAGACCTTCCAGCAATACGCAACATGTAAAGACATTTTAAGGCAGAAGGTAAATAACACAGACACAAATATTTTCTTTTCGTTAATTACAAATCCTTGAAACTCGGCCTCTAAATTGTCTACAGCCTTATAAGAGGCTTATACTTGTAATAAGGCGGTGATATAACAAAAATGAATGAAGTCCTTCGGAATCTAAAACGGCTCATTTCACAAGAATACTCCCAGATATTACAGGCATACTGTGTGTACTGGTCTAACATTAGTAACTTTCTAAGCAGTGGGCAGTATTTACTGAAGTCGGCATGACCCAGGTATTTCCTACGACCTTACGTAGGCTTATTTTTAGGCGCGAGCGCAAAATTGCAAAAAGGGACTATTAGCTGCGTCATGTCTGGCTGCCGATCTGTCCGCATGGAGCAACTCGGCTCCCACTGGACGGATTTTCATGAAATTTGACATTTGAGTACTCTCCCAAAATCTGTCAATACAATTCAAGTTTCATTAAAATCTGACAAGAATAACGCGTACTTTACATGAAGACCTATGTACATTTATGATAATATCTAGTTGAACTTTTCTTAGAATGAGAAATGGTTCAGACAAAAGTTATTGAGAATAAAATGAAAACATTCATTTCATTCTCAATAACTGCTTTCCGACAATCGTGCCCTCTATGAAATAACGTAGTAAAATATGGCAGAGAAGGACAGGCCACAGAACATATTACGGTGCATGCGCTTCACGTTATACGTACGTCGCTTGCTTTGAAAATATTAATCTCTTATAAGTGCAACTTCGTGTGCAGTTAAACTATAAATCAATATACATTTCTACGCCGATACTTCAACTATCGGCTAAAATGTTGCGCAGAAGAGGGCCGAACTATACTTGTTCAGGGTATAACGAAATTAGGGGTATTCCTGAACACAGAGACGATCTTTTGGGTTACTTAAAAAACTGGTAATTCGAGCATGTTATTTTCTGTACAACAGATGTCATTCTTGTGCCGCCATCATTCGGTTAACCAGAATTAGTCCGACGCAGGTCCTTGACTCCAGATGTAACGGTTAAACGTCAATGACTTATTTATCTGAATTAGGTGACAAACATTTCTCCTAAACCAAACGTAATGGATACATAACCACAATTCAGTTATATATACTTATGCCTCAAACGAGATATAATGTATATGGTTTCACAATTCTGTTAAACTGAATAAAGAAATGGAATTGTAGAACAGGACAACACGTGCACATTTTCTATAAAATGTTCGTAAAAGATGTTTACTCACAAACCCGAATGGAATTGTGTTCGTAGCAGCTATAATAGCTAACTTCACGTAAGTACTGATACTTCTTCAGCATCTCATACAATGTTTATACCGCTACAACCAGGTTTACCGCAGAATTGGGCGTGGGGCATTTTAACAACCGAAACGGTAAGAACGCTTGCTGCATAAAGCTCTTAATTCTACGGCTTTATCAACCGGAACGAGTTTAATTTTTGCATCAATTGAAGCGCCGTTCCAGTGCATTCTAGTGGCAAGCCGGGCCAATTCGAGTAGAGGGACTCGTATGTGAAAACGAACCGCCTCGC
Source organism: Coptotermes formosanus (assembly GCA_013340265.1). Lineage (NCBI taxonomy): Eukaryota > Metazoa > Arthropoda > Insecta > Blattodea > Rhinotermitidae > Coptotermes > Coptotermes formosanus. The sequence goes on from BLKM01006623.1 coordinate 2,995, forward strand.
TGACGTTCTCATTAGCACTGCGGTAAGCAGTAGAGGCTTCAGCAGACACCTCATTCATCGCACCGCGCAACATTCAGAATGTGCCTAGGTGCATCTAGTGCAACATCACGGCCCGGCTTCGTTAAGTTTCCTTCCTCACATTAATACTGCACGCGAAGCAGGTTGACGTGCGTCACCCAAGAGCTGACGGAGGCGCTGGATTAATATTACATGCGACTGAGTCTGTGATGGAGTGAATTCGTGAACACAACAGCCACCCACTTTATCGTGGTGCTCAAATCTCTTGAGTATTTCACTCTCCGTGTCCGCACGACACAGTGTAGACTACGGGGTGGCATCGCCTCTCCATATCTCCTTTGTCTGCGGAGATAATTGTGGCTTTCTTGATTTTCGTGGAATTGAAAAAAGTCGCAGCTTTTACAGTCGGTTTCTTCAGCAAAGCAACCGACAGCACTACACTTTTAAGGGCCAATTATCAAGGTGTAAGGATTAGGATCTTGTACTGCAGTTACAGGGGTCTCTGTTTCGAATCTCCAACAATTTTTACACACCTTTCTTATGTCATACTGCAGACACGGTAATGTCGATGATCTCTCACATCAGCAACGCCTTCAGTGTAATCTATGCTAACTAAACTAAAATGCTGTGCTATAGGTAGCAAACCACCAAAGTGCACATGGGTGTAAACGGCGCCTTCTTTGGTAGCAATGCGACATATTTCGGGCTTTCGGAGCCATAGTCAGGAAACATTCGTAACAGTTTTGGTGGCATTAATAGTTCACACTTTAACGTACATCAAATTAGGTCCCGTGCTAACTGTCTCACTTTAAATCCTCTATAATAGTATTATTTTATAAACAGTATAACTCCAATTATCCGTATTAATTGGGACCGCGAGCCGTCCGGATATGCAGAAAATACGGATAACTGGATTTTTCTTTGACAATAGTCTACATTGGCAGTTTGAAGTGGAAAAAAATTCTGCAAACGGCTATTTTAGGCTATAAAAGGGTTGGGGAGGAGGGGGCTGGAATTAGGGCCACGAACTTCAACTTTCACGGCTGACGAGGAATTTGGGAATTTCTTGTCTAACTCGGGAACCCCTTCAGTTGCTACTATTTACAGCATGTACCTGCGTCTAAACCTTTCGACCAGGCCTGATCTGAAGTTACAGGCAGCCATAAGACTTCCTAGTATTATACTCGATCCGGTAACCGGCAATTTCAAGGCAACGTATTTTTGTAGAATTCTCGACAAAGTTACCTGAAGGGGCATACCGATCCGGGTAATTGGGGATCCGGATAGTCAGCGCCCGGATAATTGGAGTTACACTGTTCCTTCTTTCACTCTAAATTATTCTTTTCGTCGTCGTAGTTCAAAACATTTCAAGTGCCTTTTGTGTTAAAACGAATTAAACATACTGGTTTCTACGTACGGGGCCTAATTCTCACGTCGCGTGGCTTGCGTTATGTTCGCAATCTCAGTTTTTACTATTTCAGTACGTAGAGTACAATCATATCTGCAGCACGGCATAATTTACTGACTGTTTGCCCTATACTGTACGGTGTCGTGGTACTTTTTTATGCTACGTGACGCGACACGTTTTATATGTGTAGTTTTTGAAGTTATGGCTAAATTGTATTTGCCAAATACGACCTTGTGCCCATTATCCTGTTTACAGTGGGCGTGTGCACTATCTGTGGCAACATTTGTCAAATATAATTCAGACACAACTTCAAACAACATACAGGAAACACGTGTAACATGACGTAGCATATAAAACTACCACAAAACCGAACACATGGCGAATATTGCCAATAAATTATACCGTGTCGAAGGTCTGATAACAAAGAGGGTACAAGTTACACCCACTTGTGTACCTTCACGGTTTGTTATTAATGTCACACTATCTGAGATGCACGTACGATGTGAATCAACATAAGAAAAATAAAATAAAATATTTCGCTGCTAGGACATGAGTATAAAGCGGGACAATTCTCTAAAATTACTACACAGCAAGTGAAAACTACTTAAACATTATCACCCAAATATTCAAATTCTCCCTCACCATTTAATTGCTTAAGCATTTACATTAAAAGGGTTTCATGATATGGCGGGATAGCTTAGTGCCAGTCTTTTAATGCGTAATGAGTACTCAAAGAGCAAAGGGAAAATTTAATTAACTGGGTTGTAGTTTAAAGTTTTAACTAACTGTATGGTAATTTTAGGCATTTGATGATTACGAGAAGCGTGACGCGTAATATATTGGCAGTCAGATACTGTATTTTATCTTTGTCAGCCACATGAATACATTACACTCTGTTAGCATATATGATAATAAAAAAAAGCTGACGTGAGCATTGAAATGCGAATATCGACAGTATAACGAGAAATTTGTGTTAAGGTTGCTGTAAAATATAACAAGGAAGCATAACAACCACAAGGTGGGCAGATTATGAACTCTTCCCGGAAAACAGTCTCCTTGAGAGGACTGGTGTTCTCCTTCATTATCGCCTGCGAACGCTGCGGTGGTGAATTATAAAAAGCTAAGGCTTCTTACTTTAGGTTCGATCCCCCTTCATCCTTCACCATCACCGTACCCTTCGACACTGTACCAAGTGTGAGGCTGAAGAAGTGTCGGTGCAGAATGGAGTGATAAAATCAACAATAATTACAAAAAACTGCTGTATTCAGACAATATAAAGTAATTCTCACTAAATACAGGGTGACTCATGGCTTAACCCTTTAAAGACGAAGCGTATCTGTTTTATATTAGGACTCAGTGCGTACCGCGCTGTAAACACTCTCCACTTCGGTTATAAAAACCAGTCTCTTAATGTTTTAGAAGGCAAAAGTTGCTGTTTGTTCTGAGATCCGTACAAAACACATAAACGCAATGTGGGCACCATGTAGAATTTTTTAATGTTAAACCTGGTGGTACGTAAAGTTATCGCTAGGCTTTAAAAGGTTAATGTGTTAGCTTAATTTTCTTATTAAAGTCAATATTACCAGTCAGAAATGTCTTATAGATATTGGTCTGATTTTAAGCGTTACAGATTTTTCATTACCTGAAGTTTAAAGGAATAGGACAAAATTAATTTCAAATTAATTTTTGCAAATGACCACCCTCAGCCTCTACACATATCGTGGCACACCTATGAAAACCTATCTCAATCACTGCTACCCCCGTGGAAACCTAAATTTTTAGCCCGCTCAACTGACTAAGTTCTCCAATTTCTCCATCCCCTTTGAAGACGGAGGCAGATCAATCCTCCAGAATTTTGTGACTTTTGAAACTTGGGTGATAGATGATGTCCAAAATTTTAAAAACAGCTGCAGTCAGAGTGTTCTAATTGAAATAATAGTATCCATGAATAAAAATGTAAATTAAAAAAAATCTCAAAGTTTTAAATTTAATTTTGAAACATCGGTACACTTAGGATGATTTCATAACAAATAGTACTGTAATAAATAGGTTTTTACAGTAAAAAAACAAGTAACGCCGTGCACAATACACTCCTAGTATGATATTCGGCAATTTTTACAGCACATTTGTTAGAGGCTGCATTCAGACTGCTTTAACAGAACCGACTGAAATATTAACGTACCAGGAAGAAATTATAGTACAGGCACTTCGCTGTACTTTAATGTCTGGAAATTCCCGTGTGCTTTAAAGACAAAACTACAAATTCAAACGCAAATTTGTCTGAGCAAATCGCAAAAATTTGCGTCCTCAGAACAACTGTCCCTTTGCAGCACCACAACAATCATTACTAGAAGGGTGATACCTGTTTCTACCCCTTATTTTAAGCCCTCAAATCCTAGTGGTTACTATATGTGCCGCCCGGTTGGCAACATAAATTACAAATTTCCTCCACAGAACGTGTTTATGTCTCCCGCATGACTCTTATCTCTCTACATAGCATTAACCGGTTCGTCCTTCTAACGAAGTCACTTAGTGTTCTTTGAGACTTAAGAACTGACTTTGTAGCTAAGTTCCCGGAGTTCCGATGCAAACTTCGCGCAAGTCGGAATCGAGTACATGGTCAAATACATGTATATACACATATATTTATTTATTTATTTATTTATTTATCTTACATGTACTTCATGCAGTGTATATACACGCACATTAATATACTTAATGTCACTGATCGTCAACATAAAACACACGAATTCACTATAAAGATGCCTTTACCACATTTTATGGGAAAATGCGTAAATTTAAAATTGTGGAACTCCACATTTCATAAATAGGCGTGCGTCCGTAACACTATAGCCTGCTAAGTCGGACGAAATGGCGTGTTTTCGCCGAGAACTTCGGGTTTTCCCATGTTACTACCATTTCCCCAGTGATCCATACTCACCGTCATCTGCAGGCCACTCTTACCAGAAGGTCAAGCAGGCAAAGCCTGGGTACCTTCAGCCAAAGCACCGCTGCTTCACATATCACGGAACACTGGGCAGAAGAGGACTTTTCATTGTTTCAGTCCACAAAGTTTTAACATCCAATAACCTCGCAAGTCTTCCCCGGAGTCACTTTATGTTTTCCGGTTGGTTCTCTGATTAAATGAAACTCTTTCTACACATCACTAAAATCCTGATATAATAATGACATAAAGAGCACCTTGCATAAAAATCTTCGGAGATTACAAGGTCCTGAAAATGAAGGGAAATTCCCTCGGGAATATGAAGAACCGACCACCTCCACATGATGCAAATTTCCCGAAAGAATTCTTACTTTAAGATCAGTGTGTAAATACCACCAGCATCCCACCCATGTACGCCTGACAGCAGATCCAGGGAGACCATTTTAATTAAATATCGCTGAGGATTAAGCAGCGCCTAGCAATAACGGCATTAACCGCTTCTGAAGCCAGTGGGATGTTTACATGCTAACCGGATTAAAACTGTAATTAATCTCATGCCAGTTTATAATCACAGGCCTTCCTCTTCATACATGTTCACTACGTGCCGTCCTCATTTCTATTTTGGGTAACGAGGAGGGAAATGCCACTCTTTCTTCGCCCCCAAAATTCCACTACACAGGTTCTTCTTTGAGTTTTTAGTAGGTAATCTGCTGGCCAAGCTACTCTCTGCGTTATGTGACAGGAAGGCCCGCCACATTTAGCAAATTTGCGGCTTTGTTCTACACGGTATACTTCTCCACGAATGCCACACTTCTTCGTGTGTTTAATTAAACACCAGGCCGTAAAGCCGTATCTTATACTTCCCTACGGCCACCTTTAATGTTAGCCTGTCCTCTATTCTAATATCAGGGTCCATGTCTTTGAAATTTTTTTCCTTAGGTTATTACAAAAACTTTTTTTAAGACTTTATAATTTTCTCTCATACAAATATGCGCGCGTGTGTGTGGTTAAATGCGTACACATATATTTATATATGTATGCATGAGGACTGTGTGGTGATTTGTATTAGGGACTTCACAACGTTCAGTACTTGTCCTCAGTGCCTGTGTTGGTGGGCTAGTTTCCGTGGTTTAACTGCACCTGACAACTGCCGACACACTACGTTCAAAACAGGCAAAGACCTTTTTCAGAGGCAGAAATAAGGAAAACGCGACGAAAAGAGAAAGGAAAAGGGACAAGAAAGAAACAGCACTATGCTACTTATGCTAGTGGCTGAATACATTGTAGCAATCATTACGTAGCTTAACAAATTTTAATTTCATATTTTTTAAAATATACGTATGGCCTGTGAAGTGACTTGACTTCGACAATATCGGACACGCTAATCACAGAAACGACAATCAGGAAATTGTGACAAGCAAGATCTTTCTTTACCTGGTATTTATTTTTGTTTGCAAGAGATATGAGTGTACATAAATCTTAATGCAAATTTTAAAAAATGTGATTTAAATATAATGAATAATGAATCAATAAAAATGTTATTTAATCGAATCATGTTTCACAAAAATTAAACAATAATAATATACAAAAAATGAAAACCTTCTTGGCTCACAAATTCAGTAAACATAAAAGTGCGACGTGAAGCTTACGCTACGATAACACTACTGACCCGTTTTATGGCTTTAAATTGGTGGCAGATTTGAAATGAAGTAACAGCAACATACTGTATGATACAATTCAAAATATCAATAGACAAAATGTCAATAGACAAAATGACAGGCGCAACGAAGTTCGCATCTCAGTGAAGTTAGTCGGTTCTTTGGTCTCTGTTTGAAAGGCGAATCTCTAGAACAACAGTCAGTGACATCGACGTACTTCCGCACGCTTTAGCCTGTAATTCTCTTTACTTCCGAACGAATGCACGGTTACATTGTCACTGAAAACTTAGCACGTCTGATTACAGCCTTACACAGAGAAAACAATTCAAAATTGCTGTCGCTCGTATCAACTGTTAAAGAAGTGACGACATTTAAAATATGTATCTGAGATCCGTTGATGCAGCATCACGATTCGATGTTGAACTATCACCAGTAGTAATAAATCTTCCAAGCTGTTAAGTTTACAGGTTGGTTGAAACTGAGGGGGTCGAAATGCGATGTGTTTGCACCCCACTAACTGCACCTGTACCATCCCTGCTTGAAACATTTGCAGTGCCTACACTGCGTCACCGAAATGCTACGCAATAATGCCTGTAGCAAAACTTGAAGAAAGTGTACACTGACGATAACAGCAAAGTTGGCCGCGATATGTTGATGCAAAAACCGAGTGCTGTCTCTTGTAGAGATAGATTCCCTTCGCCTCTGTGGCACTGGCAAGCTTTACATTATGCACAGTATGAGTAATATGACGAGTGTTACCTCCTTAGCACAAAGTTAGTACTAATTTAATGTGTTCCATATCCGTGCACTATATTATACAAAACACAAATCACCAACAAATGCACAAAGAGAGTTTTATCATCAATCGTAACACACTCCTACATGTTTCGACCCTCCTGGGTCATCTTAAGGGAGAACTTTTTTGTTATAGTTACACTAAGGTTACACTTTACACTTGAGTGAGAATGTGCTGTTGACTGTGTACTGCGTTGTTTTTGGAGGCATGAACTGTCTGCGGTCCCGGCCTGCACTGCCAGGCAGTGCAGGCCGGGACCACAGACAGTTCACGCCTCCAGTACACAGTCAACAGCACATTCTCACTCAACTATAAAACTGCAACCTTAGTGTAACGATAACAAAAAAGTTCTCCCTGAAGATGACCCAGGAGGGTCGAAACATGTAGGAGTGTGTTACGATGATAAAACTTTTTGTGCATTTGTTGGTGATTAGTGTTTTAGTACTAATTATGCAGCAGATGCACAGAATGTCTGCAGTATAAAGAATACACAGCGTCAATCAATTAATCTTTGTGTTCCACACACATTTACGTTGACTCTGAAGCAGCAGGACTTGAGTGTGAAGCAATGCTAATACCAAACTTTACCATTCGACATGGTCCTAAACCAGAGTCATTCATCTCTCCTCCACACATCCTGTCTCCTAATGGCGTTTCCATCCCATATTTCCGTCCTCTTTTCTGTACTCCATTAGATGTCCCCGCCACATATTTTATGTATATTTGTCTCCATCCCAGCTGCGCGTCCGCAGAGACGTAATTTATTACATTTCGTCACAAATGCTGACTGTACGACGTATATACACATACACATGCGTACATACATACATACATACATACATACATACATACATACATACATACATACATACATACATACATAAACAAGCAACTTTAGCTGTAGCTTTATTAAAACAGCTACACCCAGTCCTGAAATTGTGATGCCGACCTGGCGACTTCCTGAGTAAAGAAGTCTTGTCATTTAAACCAAACTGCCCAAAGGAGTGTTGGGAAAGTCTTTTAAATAAGCCACGGCATCATCTTTTTAAATTCACAGTTATTCCCTTACTCTCCTATAAAAAGGTACGCTGTCATAAAGCTTTGTTGAAGAAGGAATACAGAACAAAGATTAGCCACAGCCATGGTGCTGTGCATTTGTCGAATATTTCATGTTACACTAGTAAAGAAATTTTCTGAAATACAATTTAATATTATCCTCCAGTGTAAGCAAGTGTTGCCATAATTTTCCATTCTTTCGAAGTTCCCACTAAATACTTCATGAGATCGCACCAACATATTTCTGATGTGTGTTCTATCCAGCTAACACTTCTTCATTTTACCATCCAAAGATGTTAGGTAAATAAACTATTATTAAACGCCTTATTATGTAATTTTCTCCATCCTACTCTTGCTTCCACTCCCATGGCTTCATATACGAGCGTCAGCGATTGGCCTGAACACGTGTATGTGGCCTCTGGCAGCGATTAGACTAGCATCTACAGGCATGGAATAAGACCGAACGTGAAAGCAGCACGTGTATGTGGCCTCTGGACTAGAATTTTCACGACCTTGTCTAAAGTACATGGATAGTGGCTGACAGAACAAAATGTCTGTTTTACTTCATTTGCTGTAAACTCGTTACTTTCTGCTTTCTTGACTCCCCTTGCACCTGTGCAAAAAGAAAGAAATTTATGCATTCCGACAAGAAGTTTATGTGCAAGGTGTACCGACATAAGAAAGAATTTATAAAAGAATCGTGCGGTAAAATGCATCAGTTCTACGTACAATAAGGCGTATGTACAGAATGATAGGAGATTCGTGAGCTTCAGTCAAAGCTAAATTACAGTAGAATGAAGAAAGAATGCAGGTAGTTAGAGAAAACTAAAAAAATCTTTAGGGTAACAGAAATGAAAGAAAATGTTCTTGCGCAGTGTAAAGAAACACGTAACGAGAAGTCAGCGGTTCCAACAAATGTCGGAGAATTGGTTGCTGTGACTGATTGGAATTAGGAGTAGTGAGAAATGTGTCTTTGTGTTTTTGGATAGCAACCTGTCTTCCAGGTTGCTATCCAAAAACACAAAGATTAGGGTATACAGAACTATAATTTTACCTGTTGTTCTGTATGGATGCGAAACTTGGTCTCTCACACTGAGGGAGGAACAAAGACTGAGGGTGTTCGAGAATAGGGTGCTGAGGAGGATGTTTGGGCCTAAGAGGGACGAGGCGACAGGGGAGTGGAGAAGACTACATAACGAGGAACTTAATGACCTGCACTCATCACCAAATATTATTCGGGTAATCAAATCGAGAAGACTGAGATGGGCCGGGCATGTGGCACGTATGGGGGAGGAGAGAGGTGCATACCGGATTTTGGTGGGGAGACCCGAGGGAAGGCGACCACTTGGGAGACCCAGGCGTAGATGGGAGGATAATATTAAGATGGATATTCGGGAAGTGGGATGGGAGGACATGAACTGGATTGATCTGGCTCAGGATAGGGACAGGTGGCGGGCTCTTGTGAATGCGGTAATGAACCTTCGGGTTCCATAAAATGCGGGGAATTTCTTGACTAGCTGAGAAACTGTTAGCTTCTCAAGAAGGCCTCTGCTCCATGGAGTTAGTTAGTTAGTAGTGAGAAATGCTTAGGGTGCTCATATTCTTCCCAACTTTTATGACACTCGAAGCTGCATTACAGCATTTATAAGAGCTCGTCCTCTTTATGTAAGTCCAGTTCACGCATTATTCATTTAACGCACTTTTCATGATTTTCTTTTATTTAACTTCACTTCTGATTTCGTCTTTTCGCTTAAAGACTTCCAGAATATAAGTCTGTACGCGTTCCGTTTTTCTCCGACAATTGCTACATGGCCTGATACGGAAGGCTTAATATTATCTTGCACAGAGTACAAATCATGAAGGTGGCTGGGGCAGCTCAGTCGGTGTAGGGGCTCGCTGCGGGCTGGACGGTCCGAGATTCGAACCCTGGTGTGGGCGAGGCTCTCCGGACCCATCCAGCCTGCTGTAAAATGGGTACCGGGCCTCTTCCCCTAGGGTAAAACGGCTTGGGCGTTGTGCTGACCACCTTCCTCCTTCTAACACCGGAGATGATCGTGCTAGGTCGACGGGTCCTTCTCAGCCCCCTGTTCTCACACATCCTTAGTGTATGTTGTTCCCTCACTTTGCCAGAGCAGGTTACACAGCCATCCGAAGGGCGAGAAACTCATACTTTTAAAGATCAAGTTTCACGGCGTTAGATAGCAGATGGAAAGATAAAATATTGTAACCTGAATTGCAGGAAATACAGTCTGTTCTGAATTTCTTAGTGACTAATTTTCATTTTTAACTATCGTCTCAAAATATTGGAATTGTGGAATAATTGTCACTGGTATATGCCACAGACCTTCTCATGTTATTTAGGTGACTGTTACGAAAGTACGTTGTAACGCGGTACAACCGGCGTCGTCTCTGTCTTTATGACGATCACTGCATTTCATTCGACGCAGTGCAATGTCTACATCATTCATAAAATCGATAACAAACAAGTGGAGATAATTTGCTCCATAAGTCCTCGTTCATAGTTGTTCTAAGCAAGCAAGCAAGCAAGCAAGCAAGCAAGTACAAAGAGGTAATTATATTAATCCATTCAGCCATTGTCTTCCTACACGACGTCTACAAGTGTCATTCCAACCTACGTAAAATGCACAGTAGTTCTAAAGGCAAGGAGGAAGCACCATCATGGAACCTTGCTTCAGAGTCGCCACGAATATCTGGCATGGTGAACTCTATATATTTTGTGACCCTACTTACTCATTCGGCTACTAAATCGTATACTAACTTGGATCGACGGGTCGTTTTGTTATCTACGATACAGCATTCATGTACCGCAACAAACACATAAATAAATAATTAGCATGTTAGGAAATGTCCGTACAGTGTAATACGTCAGGATATTTTGTTGTGTTATTTTCCTTAGGTCGTACATTCGCGAATAATTTATAGAAGAACACTGAAAATGCATTTTCTAGCCATCTCACAGCATAATATTTATCTGTACCTTAACAGCAGATTTAAAATCTTTTACAATAAATATGTCTTAGACGGGGCGAATCACTGTTGATTATACAGTATTCTTATATTGAGATCATCAACTGTGTCTTCGGCCTCATGTCGTATGTTCATGTAAGTGTATGCTGCTTTTGTCTCATTTTGACGAAAATCGGAATGTTTTCGCATATTTTCGTGGAAGTTACAAACGTTAAATTCCTCTAAAACCCTTCTGTTGAGATTCACGCTGTATAATACTCACAGTAGGACGGACGGACGGACGGACATAACAAGGCTAATAGCCCCTTTTCGCAATGGTTTGGCGAAGGTGCCTAACAAACAAGACACCGACTTCAAAACATAGGCAATTGTTATTTGTGCGAGAAGTACTACTACTCAACCGAGGTTAAGGAAAGCCGCCTGTTGTTATCACTAAGTAACTGTGTTCTACACTGACATTATCAGAGGGAAACTAACAACCGAACATATATTTTGTGACCTTCCATCATCTTGCCGATTTGTGACGATGACTGGTCCCGGTTGCATTGTGTACCATCTATAAAAGTGTAAAGTAGCGCTCTCTGTAGTTTACAACCGTAAAATTAACCTGGTGTTGTCATATAACGTTTTTCTGGCGGTGATGTTCACAAATTCTGTTCCAGAAAAGGCCGCATTGTCTGTGGGTTCAGACAAGCGTCGCCCAATTTGTAGTCCGCATAGGACGTCGTATTAGATAGCGCCGGACCTGCTTGGGTTTAAAAAAATGGACATGAGAACAGAAGGTGTAGCATGACATATCTAAAATCCGGCTTAAATTACAAGTGTAACGGTAGATCGGCTAGATATGTGTTAAGACACCTACGAGTATATACGGAAAGTGACTGAAAAACTCAATTTCCATTACACTGACCATGCATTGGCACCTCTAATAATTCAGAGTCTACAATGAAATCATTTATCATTTCCAGACATTTAAAAGTTTATATGTAAGTACATGGGCAACTGAACCAGATGGGATCCACCCCCATTTTTTTTCCGACCGCTGATTTATAAAACGGCAACCAGGCAGGCAGGCAGGCAGGCAGGCAGGCAGGCAGGCAGGCAGGCGATGTGTAGTTTCCTGCAGCGCGCTTTTCTTGAACACTGCAACTGCCGAGTCACGTCTGTACGCTACGACGTCGTCCTACCGCCCATAGCGTCCGATTTCCCTCAGGATTTTCTCCATTGAAATAAAGAACGGAGAAATGGAATAAGTTTCTCTGTAAGGAAGTGATGAAGTTCTTGAATACTTCAGTTGTGTCGTAACTTTCAGGCACAAATTATATTTTCCTTCGCAAGGTCTCATATACAGACACGATATTTATACCTCCCCGCCCCCCCCCCCCCGCCACCACGTTCATGTATTTCCATTTAAATTTTCTCTTTCAATTCCATATGCTCGTTTTTATATGACGAAGCAGCACTTATTTTTCTCGTGCCGTAAGAAACTCCGCATTAGAATCGTTGTAAAATCTTGTTCTGTCAAATAAATCATCACTCTCTTACATTAGTTGTACGAAAACCACAAAATGGATGCATAATGAGAATACCACGTTTGCATGCTCACATGCTTCTTCTCCAAAGCTACTGGAAGGGGAGTGCTCGTGACAAGTTGTTGCGTGAACCTGATTTTGGTTTATTTCAATCCGATAGAAGTCCACATTACATGAATGTCAAATCAAATTTTATCAAGTCTTGAAAATATGACCGAGTACACAAAATATAATTAATGGGCCTCACGTCTGCAGACTGAGACAGCATGTGAATCTGAATGTTTGGCACCAGAAGGAAATGGCCTTATGCTGAAGCGTTCTTCGACGTACTGTTGTCTAACGGCACACAGGCAGAAAAAAACAATATGCGGAACGTCATACCGTTGTGGTTGTAGTCACAGTATGTTATTGCTGATAGGAACACGAAGTCGAAACGGGTATTTATTGAAGGGGGTTCAGTCCACCCAGCATGTAAAGGAATTCGAAGATCCAATGCCGTTTGTCATCAGAGCCTATGCTTCCTGAACCGGATGCATCCAGTTCCTTCCTTGGCCAAAATCCGCGAAAAAGAGAAAATAAATTCTCTCGTCTGACATTAGAAACGCCGACCTCGCACATACAAAGTAAGCTGATGTCTTATCTTGACCTTTGTTTTACGATTTATTAATTATTCAGTTATATTCGTACTGTTCCCACTTCCCGCAATACGTACGCAGGCGTATACCACCGAGAGAGAAAGCGTGAATTGTCAGGGATGAGAAGAGGTTATGTCCCGGGGCGTCTAGCCGTGAAATGACTCTCAGAGTGCTGTGGGGAGCTTGCTTTTATGCGACAGTAAACACGCAAATATGAACAGTGGAAGAAAAAATATTTAAACACGAGTGGGTAAGTTTACTGCAATGGAATCAGTTTTCCAAACGCATTCCTTGCTAATCTCCTGCATGTTCACACATTGGAGATACAAACTTATGACTGCAAATCTTACTACTCTACAAACAGCCAATCACAATGTGCCCCGTCAGAACTTACCTGTTTTTTATTTAGTAAAATATTCACCAAATCGAAAACTGTCTCAAAAAAACTTTGTGGATGTCTTGGAGACTGATATACGTTCTTCGGTCTGCACGGCGGGTGTTGCTCGAGAAATGGTCTTCCGGGTTTTCACAACGTGTAGTGAAATGGGGTTGTTCTGATGTTTCGGAAGAACATGTTGCCTCCATATTAAGGGTGACTGAATTTAATTCAGGTGGGTACTGAAGTGACTGGAGAAAGAAAATTTGTCGATCAGAATAAGGTTTCAAAGATTCCTCCAAAACAACAGAACAGACATTTTACACTACTCCATGTGGAAACGTAGGCGACCATCATTTGAGATAAACATAACTCTCTCCTAACGCTGTGCACGACTAATATTTTCCGATAAATTTTACAATTTATACCCATAACTTATACTAACGTGTTTTACGTTGAAAAAACATAAAGAAAAATCAACTCCCTACAAAAAGTTTCTTAAGCCGATGACAAGTTCAACGATAAACCGTCCGGTATTTTTAAAGAAGAACTGTACAAAAGGAAGGACGGATATTTTGGAAGCACATCTAATAAATGAACCTTAAAGTCGATAATGTAGGTTACAAATGACTTGAGTTCTATTGGGCACACAATTTCGATCGGTGCCGCAATTTTCATTCCTTCTCGCGTTTCTACGCAGGTGACTGACTTAAAGCACACTTGTCCCCATTAGTGAGGGTTTCTGCATCAGCCTTCTATGTACATATTACAACTTACGCTGCTCCAATTAAGGGTATCTTCTGTAGTGGGTCTAGGGAGTACCTTCGCAGTATCAAATCAAGATTCCAGCTAAACTCTTTTGTTACTTCGCCAGTGACAGTGACTCTAAGCAGGACTTCTCGTGCCTGCATATTCCATTTGGTCTTAGCTACTTTTCACACTGCCTGTCTGTCAGACGGAATAGTGACAAGACAGAAACAGACCTCCTCTTTAATTACATTTTAGATGACACTCCTTATACAACTTATTACATTACAAAGACTTACAATATAATTATGTCTCTGCATCCTTCTTTCCCTGTCACCTAACAATGTTTAAAATTCTTAACGCGTTTGCGTGACGTGTAAGAATGATATCGCTGTAGAGTAAGCCGCCTTTTTCAATTCAGCGCCTTTCCATTAAATATTATAACATAGGGCCACCGTGCAAAATTCTGCAATACAAGGTAACATAGCACATACCAGACGCTGAAATTTAAGATAATGACTCTGGAACACACAAGTGTCTGTTGAGATTGTACTTTTACAGGAAGTAAGGCAATAGGGCTACAAAGATGAAAACGTACTGAGCTTCCTGCTTGGGGGTGAGAAGTCGTGAATTACAATCGTATTTGTTTACAACGGGGATGCATATAGCCAATGTTCCCTATAAGCTGCGCGGGTGCGCGGCCGAGCATTAACTGAAATGCTCCCGCGCACACTGAACTGTTGCCGCGCAGCTGGAATTTTTCAATTTTTATTGTAAATATTCTCATTATGAATATTACAAAAAAAACTTTTTTTTAAAGTGCCTCGCAGTCATCATGTCGTGTAAAAATTTTCCGCTCAGAGCAGTACTAGGCCCGCGCAGCTGTAAAAAAAAATTAAGGGGAACGTCGCATATAGCAAAGGCATGACTGCGGTGAGGTAATGGTAGGTCCATCTATAAAGTACCGTAGGAATATCTGCTTACGAATATATTTCACGGATATAAAAAGCATGCTTCACAGACATATCGAACAAAGTGTGTCCAGTCGGTATCAGCGGCAGGCAGCCCCTTCACCACCAGCGAGGTCCGATATTCCTCGATTTCCCATTTGATCGGTTACTGTCCTTGGTTTGCGAGCCTAGCCAGCCTCACGGAAAAGCAGCGTTGTTGAGCAAATATCTGTTTACTAAACCAGAAATTGTGAGGCGCAGAGTTGTTCGTCCTTTTACAGATACCAGGTAGTTCTAAATAGGGTGGCTGCGAGGAGGGAGAACGGGGGAAAAGACACTGCCACCCGCTGCCTTCTCTGAACCTGGCACCCACTCAAACATAAAGACTTAGAACCCGCGGTCCCATGAGCCTGCACACAAACTATTCCTAGAGCTAGTAAGCTCACAATTTGAAGACATGCTTCTGGTGTTGCTGGCAAAACTCGATGCACTTCAAAGACGATTAACTCTATCTCAGCGGACGAAACAAAACAGAACTGCGCATCCTTATCAGCTAAATAATGTTGAAAATTTGGATCATATGAATGGCCATTTAGTAACCTCTGGCTGGAGTCCTTACTGAGGGTCATGTAATAGAGGCGACAGAGCTGAAACTCAAGGTGTAGGCGGTAAAAACACATTTCCCACAACATCCACGCCAACTTACTCTTAAGCTCAAGATGCCACGGAAACGCTGATTGAATTTCTTGAAAAAGTGACAGTTCGTATGGTCCTTTTAAGGTAATTAATACAAGAAACGCATATCTTCAGACCTCAAAAAAATATACGCAGCATTCATAAATCCAAATTGTATTTTAAAAAAGGAAGCAGTTAATTATGTACGGCATCTGTATCTAATTTCCCTTTCAAGATTTTAGTACCTGTACGAGTATTGCATTTTACGTTTTCGTAAGTAGGTCTGTACTGAACACAAAGTCTGTTCATATGTTCGTTCACTTATTCAACACATCTTTACTTGTACTACAATAAAGGTAGGTTTCTACTGCCACAGGTATTTCGAATAATGTCTATGCCTATATCGGACTCATTATAGCCGAGTTCGACTCTGTTTAAGCTAGGCATCTGAAATCCGTTTACCCAAACTCATATGTTTACAAATTGTTGATACCATACGCACTTTGTGTGGAACGCTCTTTCGTGTGTTAACAAATACAAACGAGGTGACTGTGTTATTCTTTCACGTTATATCTCATATATTTAAAGTATTAATCTGTATTAGTGGAATTCATGAAAAAGGGCGAATCAATAAATTGCGTAAATGCAATTGTGTACTTACAGTGTCAATCCATAATTCAAGCACTTTTATAAAAGACGTCGAAATAAATTCTATAACAACTTCTTGCTGTTGTTTTTGTTGTTGTTTTGCTGTTGTTTCTGTTGATGATGATAATAATGATGATGATGGTGATGCTTTATTACAGCCTATTTTAATTACTATTTAAAATTCGTTTCTATAGAACCAAACTTGTGGGAGGTTAACTTCTTTCAGTAACCCTAAAGGGCGTCTACGTTCCCACAAGACGACAGGCCGGAAGAGACAACAATTATTACGTTCTATAGAACAGTGTATCTTTTAAATGGGATAAACAGGTTTTATACTAAGAAAAGGACGGACAACACAAATGACTGACATTATTATTGCTGATTTTTGGTTTATCTAGCGACGCTGCCAGCATCTATACTATACAGCGTCCATTGTACTTGCGTATGAATCAATACGCGACAATGGCGGAATGATACTGACAGGAGAAAACCGAATTGCTTTGACAGAAATTTGCACCAATGCTACTTTGTACACCACAAATCATACATGGATTGAACTTTCTCCTATCGACCACGTTAATTTTATTGGTATCATCTTTGAATATTCTGGTTAATGGAACCTAACCAGCGCACTTCAGTAAGTACTCGTAGGTACGTTATTCGGAAACTTTCAATAGCACAGCTTGGAAAGGAACGAAATTCCTAGTTTCATTACCACCCCAGTGACTGCATCCAGTCTCCAGTCACACGCTGTATTTCTTTAAGATCTGTTTTACAGTTATCCCACAATCTCCGTCCCATTCTGCTCAGTGCTGCCATCTCTTCAAGTTTTCCGTCTGAACTATTACTTCCTACCCACTCCACGGAAGCCACGTGTTCCTCAAATATTTTCTTTTTCGACCCTGGTCAGACCGGTAATAACAGTTGAAAAGTAAAAACTATGAACCACATCTTTTATATTATCTTTAGGTTAGTATTACCTCCTCTCTCTTGGACACTGACATGCTCCTGAACACCTGTTCTCAAACACTGTCAATCTATGTCTTATTGTACCGTTAGAAACGAAGTTTTTCTGACACAAAACAATATCTAAATCACTTGCGCGAGTCAACATATCCGAATATTTACTCTTTTAAGCATGACGGACACATGGAGTCACTTGTTCCTGTTATTTAATCTATCTGAATTTCGATATAAATGTATTCTTATCCGCACCCTAATATTTTATCTGTTTTTAATTTTCAAAGGAACTGTTAGCTATTTTATCAATAGTTTGTTTTCTTGAATCCTGACGACGAGATGTTAACATATTATTGAATGCTCTTTCCTGTGATCTGCTCAACATGCTCTTGTACAGTTCAAATGGCTGTTGCGATAAGCAGAGTGTTGCTCACTTTTCCTGTGCTGCAGATCTTGTCAGCTCGGTTTACCAGCATTTCGTCTGAGTGAACTTGAGTACAAGAAGCCCTTAGGAGCATTTCCCACACGTTCTGTTGACGCGGACTGATGCTCAGATGTCTATCTGTCTGTCTCACGTCCTGTGATTAAATTTCCTCAGCTCAGTGGGTATCAATGTCGCGGTACAACTATGAATACCCTCAGGAGGTGCTTACACACGGTGTATAACGTTCTGACGGTTAGAAGAAAGATCGCACGTCCAAAGGGATTGGATATAATATTATAATACCACAACAAAATTATCAGCGGGAGAGATGCGGGAGAATTATTCAATTTTTGTGGCCATATTTCATTGGTTTCTGTTCGCAAATGATCGTAGTGGAAACTCTGAGGTTTCCAGCAGCATGTAATACTTCAAAATTCTGAACGCAGAATTGTGCGGGTTAATACGTTTTTATTAATTTTCGTCTCAATATAAAATCCACGATTTGAATGCCACGCAGCAAAACATAGGCTATATCATGATGTAGGATATATTATCTGTCCACATTCGCATTAATTTTGTGCAGTTCAGGAGCACCACAAACAGAGAAGGGAAACGAGAAAACTAAGGGAAGCGAAACACAACAAGAAGGGGAAGAGGGATGATAATAATAATAATAATCATCATCATCATAAACAACAGGAAAAGATGACGGACAACAAATTAATTATTTACAGTTTTTTTCCCCCAATATCTGTAACTCTAAGAATCATAACAGCAATTGTAGCTTCCATGGTTTTAAAAGAAATAAGGTTAAGAGATCCGCTGTTTCCATTTAGTCCACTTTTCTTACGACATAATATGCAGAAGGCAAAGGCTCGAACAGTGTTACTGGCTGCGGACTTGATGGTCGGAGATGCGGTCCATAATGTTGACAATTGTGCTCACCGCCATTATGTGCAGGGGAATCTGGACGGTCCCCCTGCCTATTATCCAAAGGAAACACGGACTTCTTCATCGAGGTAAAATTGCCAAAGCGCGAAGCTAATTACTGGTTTCCATCTAATGCATAGGTACAAAATGAGTGGTTTTGCTTGCACACCACCAGAATGTCTTTAGCCTTTATAGCCTTTATAGACCGAATAGCCTTTAATTCGTCCCTTACGTTTCATATCAACAAAGCTGAAGTGTTTACATAAAAAAGTGTTTCACTAAGCTAGAGGGCCACTTTCGATTTTCGCCAGGAGCACAATGGGCCCTGCTTTGTGCACTTGGTGATAAAGAGCACCATTTCCCGAAGCAAGGAATAGGTGACGTGTGCAACGTGGAACTTATAAACAATACGTGTAACTGTGTTGTTGGTAGCTTTTGTTGGCATAGTTCAATGTTTCCCTTAGCGCAGTTTGACGAACCGATGGCAATGTAAAACAAATATGCTAACAATTTTCAAAACGCAGTGCGAATAACTTGATTTTCTTCCGCGCTCTCTTGATATTCATCCGAATTCGGTGCCCTGTTGAAATGCACAAGACTGCAACAGGTTGTCGTGTTCTAATTAGACAAATTCAGAAACCCTAAAAAATAAAGGGGAATTCTTCCCTTTTATCTCCATCTATCCTTCACTTTCACGTACGTCTCTTTGAGTAGAGGGAATTACATTGTAACGTCATCCTTTAGATGGCAGTTTCTAACACAGAGCTGCTACCTGTGTAAGCATGTTAGATTTAATACGATGTCAGCACGACATAACTTACACACACAGGTCGTCATAAATAGACTGATACATATATTTTTGTTTCATCAAGCTATTGTAGGCTACTGCGATTTCAAGCATCTATTATTCATATAAGGCGACACATAAATCGCGGAGACATGAATCCAAATATTAGAGCCATGTGGACAAAATGTGCAGACTGACGAAACTGGACTCAAGATGAATTCATTCAAAAGCGAACTATAAATTCATATAAGAATTTAAATTTATTGCGCAAATATATCATCATCATCATCATCATCATCATTGTGTTTCTTTTCATTCTGCATAGAACTTATTACTACAGTACAGATCCCGCCTACCTTCCTTCCTTTCTCAGAAAGAAAAGCTGGCTAGAAACAAACACTACATGCAAAGAAATAACTAATTTAATATCTGACCAAACCACGTGGGCAGTTTAGCATCAATTACAGAACTCCATTCACAGTTTAGGGCCCTTAGTCTGTTCCGAATGCGAAATTAGGGAACAATGAAGCCATTCCATGTTTGATACGACTCATTGTGCAAGGCATCGGTCCGTCACAAGGCTTCTATGTGCAAACAGAACACAGAAGATGGACACGCACGTACATCCGTGCCCCGAGCGAAATGCAAACCCACGACCGCAGTACACGAGCAGAGAGATACCGCACATCCTTGTGCAGAAATGTGACGTACAAGGATAAAATTGATTTTATATTACGGGTTCTATAAATACCCACAACCTACGTAATTGACAAGCATTTCACAATGCAGAAGGAATTAGACTGAGTATGTTGACCACGAGAGCTCGGAAGGATTCAACACGCAACAGACTGACCATACGGTATCCAATCCAACTAACGGCACATATAACCATAAATGCTTGCTGTTTTGTGACGCTTCTCATACATGTTTCAGCCTCTAGAGGCCACCTTCAGAGAGGTCATTTAGAAAGGAAAACATTTGGAATAAATAAAAAGGAATACATTTATTATAAATGTATTCCTTTGTAAATGACCTCCTTGAAGATGGAATATAGGGGCCGAAACACGTAGTAGGAACATCACAAAATAACAAATGTTTATGGTTACACGTGTAGTTAGTTTAATTAAATACTGCATAGCTCTGAATGGAATAAAAAGTTTTGAAGTATCAACCACAAATAAACAAAAATTTAGAAGACATTCCAAACGACGGCAAGATTCTGTTTTTCAGCGGGCCTTGACAAGACCCCGTACTGAAGCCTTCACACTGTGTATCCTTCCCCTTTCATCCCCGAATGTGTCTGCTATATTCGTAACGCATTATCACTGCTAATATTTGTGTCATATTTCATGCGAAAATTATCGGTCTTTATCCACTTTTTGTTGAACTCGGCGAATTATTTGCACTGTTTGATTTGTGTGTGGCTTGACACCCGTTATATTTTGAATGTAATATGTTTTTATTGTTGGGAGTGTGTCTATGATGTTCCACAATTCAGAACTCTGTCTTTTGTGGTCTATCATAGCAGTGATATTACGCACTGAGGGATAAGATCAATAAAGCAAAACATGACCAGCTCTTATTACATTTAATATCCTTCTTCTGAATGGAGAAAGAGATTTATTGAGGGTAAAAAAATGAAAAATGTTTTGTTACTGACTTGGTTCAGTGAACCAGGAAGAAAAGAATTGCAGCCTGGCGGAGACCAGTGAATACGCCCCATAATATATGTTACCACTGTGGCGGTATTATAAATAATGGCATGAAATCAACGTTGCCGTGGTAACTGTAGCTGATTGTCAATAAGAAGAGGCTGCATTGATAGCACGCTTCAGAAGAATGTTTGAATATAAAGGAAGAAGTTGCTCATTTTATTTTTGAATGTGTTGCAAAATCGGTGCTAAAAATTGTTTTTAGAACGTCAAAATCTGTCCACACCGTGGACCACAGGCTAATTTCAAACTGATTTCAAAACTGAATTTTTAAAATATATTGTGCAAATTATTTGATCGGAAATATTTAAAGAAAAGATGTTCTGTTTTTTTATATGCTTGTGTGATATCTATATTTGTTTGCTTTCTTGGGCAAAGATAAAATACGGGAAACAATAATCTGCATGCAGTCTCAAGTTGCAACTATTCTCTCTACATTTTTGTACGTTATTTCACAAAAGTTCCAAAATCTCAGACTATACAGTGTTGACAGTCGAATGACCGGCGAATAATGAATTAAAGTGTTTGTACAGAAGGCGTTGTGACTTGGGAGATTTTACGCTTCAGCAAAGGCCTTAAGACGTGACTTTTGAAGTATTATGTTAGGCGCTTGCCTGCTGGAAATGTGAAAACTCCTAGCTAGAATCACTGTATTGCGGCCGGGATTTAAAATGGGCACCTCTCGAATAAAAACACTCCCCGACTTAAGCAATAATTACATATTAATATTCCTCACTTAAATATTACAACAACTGTTTCCTTGTCATTATGTCCCATTCACACTCAACCACAAAATACCCTGAACATAGTCTATCATCGTGTGGCATATGATTAAGAATACTGAATTGCAGACAATGTAGAAGAAAGCAGCCGTGGCCTATTTAAAGCTATTAGCCGGAAGTTGCTTGGATGGTCTGAGAAGAAACACGAAAAGCGTCAGTCAGTGAAGTCGCCCTCAGCACCGAGAATTTAAAACGACACCTCCCAAACTCGACGTAGCAGTGTAAAGCGGCTTGACGGCAGGCAATTTTCATACAAGCTGCGGAGACGTTAAGAGTTACATTAGGTCGGCAAGGAAACTGATGTTACACAAATCGAATTTCTTGAGTATGATATAAACTCCATGGATTTATACTCTAGTATGCGTTTTCTTTGTTGATTTTAACGTTATCACCGTGAAAGACGAAGAAACGTGATGAACGACGCGCCAAGAAGGCCGCCACCCTGGCAAGATTCAGCTTCCAGGACAGACGCCGCTGACACGATGGATTGAATCAATATTGCTTTTGGTTGAAATAACACCAAGGGCTTCTTCATACACTCTTATGGAACGTGACGATCCGTTGTTTTTGCTTTACACTCGAAAAGCTCCAGATATTGAGTTCGTCTCACGATTCACATGGCAGAGAGGGCTTTCGTGCGCATCGCGAGATCAAGTCACGTTGGTCTCTCAATTCTCCTTTGATTCTTTGCTCTAGCAATTACCTGCAGACTGTAGGTATCAAGAAATCTGACTATAAAGGGAACATTAATACCACAAATGAGGAAAGAAACATGTTAAAATTTCACGAAGTTGCAGTATTACTTAAATATTTAAATATCCTCTGTGATAGGAAGCAGATCCAGATGGACTTGTTACAGACGTTCGCCAGTACCTGACACTTGCTTTGATCTCATCATGAACAAGGAAAAACGTACGTAAACACTGAAATCTCAATGGCCAACGTGTTGCATTTTATAAGACTTCAGAACTGTCGCCGCTGGTTTTGATACGTTATTGATGCACTTAGAGAGTTCCACTTTGCATCACGTAGCTAATAATTCGAACGAATACTAGTCAGTCAACGGGGCTTTTTTTTTTAAATTTAGATGCAAATATAAACTTTCTTCGTTACGTGTTTGGAAAAGACCCTCCTCATGAAAGACGGATCCGGTCGAAAGCTGTTGGGGTTCTCCAAACAAATTGCTAATTTATGTACATGTATTATGATAGTTGTGACATTTCCTGATAATAACACCATGGTGTAGAACATAGTGTTAAAGTGACTGAATATTCATTCACTGAATATAAGGAAATATTACACACACATGCACTTCATCACAGATGACAGAGGTACGTCTGCAAAAATACAGACGGGTCGTTCAAAATATGAATGCAAAGGTACATTCGTCAATGTTCAATAAAACGCCACTCAAGGCACGGTTTAGGAATGGCCATGACATTCCTTGCCTTAAGAATTGGCTAACAGGCACCAAAGAGTAACTGAAAATGAAAGATAAACATTAAGAAAACAAGATAAGGGGAACAGTTACTGAACTGAATGATTTTCTATGCTTTCTGACGATATTTCATTAATCGCACTGAAATTATTCTTACGTTAGATACAGGACTTCTCGGGATTTAGCTCTACTCATTTTGTGAGGTAACTGGTTGTCTATATTGCTAGAGATTTACGGAAGAGTGGTTTGGTAATTCGAATGCAAGATTGACAAAACAGTCTTCTGCTTTCCACCAGACCCTAGCCAATGATGGTATGGAATTTTCTGTAGAAGGGCAACAAATTACATGAAGACCAAAACAAAATTCTGTAATTTTTATCCAATATGCTTTAGATAACAAAGAATATTTACCAATTCCCACTGGTTAATAATAATAATAATAATAATAATAATAATAATAATAATCAATAGTCGAGTTTCAAGCACATTGCTTTAGATGAGCGTGGTAATACCAGGTTTTTGCACTATATTGCTAATGACTACAGTTTACCTACACTACTTATTACGATCTGAAAGCTTCTTGTCTTATCCAAGTTATTTACTGATCCTACATACAAGCCGATACCCCTTCTCCCCACAACCTCAGTTCTCCTTTCATCGCCTGGGTTCCCCATTTACATTTTACACTGTATGCGAGAGTACATGAAGTTTTCGTTCAGTGGCATTTTTGAGAGTGAGTGTCTTCCTGAGCTCTGTTTCCTCGTTAATAAGTGGCAATCTGTTGCTCAAAATTTCCCTTCACCTCTACTTTTCTGGGCATTTCAACAACACATGGGATTCGATCTCCATTCCCTCACCATAACCCCTCACGCTCCTCTTAATTTCCAGATTCTCAGGTCTGAATGCCCACCGATTAATTAAACCCTACAATGTAAATAAAACCTAGATGAAATATGTTAAAATACGCAGCATGTTCTCATCAAAAAAAGTAAGACTGCATCACATAAATTGTGGCAAAGCTCCACGAAGCCTACATGAAGCACTTCATACAGTGAAGTTTAATAAAGTATAAGGGAAATGATCTCTGATGAAGTGCGACTGATAGCGGTAGTGTAACCAGATTTGTAACTACAGACTTACAGCAGGAATTAATAAACATCAGCGCCAATACAGTGTATGTTCGCAAATAAAGCGTATGAGAAATGCTTAAATCTGTAAATGGATAACCCCTAACCGCACTTGCTTCTTCGGTTGGCGATACAAAGGAGAATGGCGATACAGCGCTTCCAGCAACAACTTGTTCCGCCTGTTGTAGTTGCTCCAGTGAAGATTAATTGATGCTGCAAATCGATAAGCCGTACTCACAAGCAGTGGGAAACGTGCCCACAATATACACTACTTGCACTTTCTATTCCACATTACTGCCAAGTCCTTTAGCAGTGACAGCAAGGGACTGCAACACTGTTGCAGGAAGTTCCCTTTATATTGCCTGAGTTTCTACAAACATACAGAGCGGTACTCCTGTATAAATGTTGCTGGGTTTGATACTCGGCACGGAAAATGATTTTATACTCCACTTTCAAACTGGCACTTGGACCCCCTTCCTCCTGTGTAACGATTACAGATGAATTCTTCCCTGAGATGAAACGACCGGAGCTTGAAGCTGACGACTTACCTCCCTGCGAAGCGTAATCAGTCTTCGTGACCTTACGCAGAACAGAGACATTTACAAACACAGCCAGCTTAAGATATTTCTGGGCCCAATGCCAAGATAAATTTGTGGGTCCTACCTACCTCGATCCCCAAACTGAAAATGTAGTTAGAGCAAATTAAGATTCTACACACAAAGTACGTCTGACACAAAACGCGAAGCACAAGCGGCCGTTCCGGGTCCTCCAGACCGGTAGAGTCCCCCGAAAGGCGGAACGCCAAGCAGTCGAATAGATCGCGACAGCCTTGAACCGGACACACACATCAATATCTACGTCGCATACTTAGAATATTTTTGGCGTTTGCTGTTGATGTTTCCTCATGTTAATATCTGCGGAGTTGTAAAGTTTCAGCTTATGCACACTTATGAGAACTAATTTTCCAAATAACTTCGAGGTACAGTAATTGTTTTAAAGTTTTTATTAGTTTTCCGGTATTTCTAACCCCCCGATTTTTATATAAGCGCTGTTGTAACGTGTATCTATAATTTCACGTCTTTTCATAACACCCAGTTTCATAGAAAACTCTTTTCACCACCCTTCTTATGATCACAGCGAATCTGACCTACTGGCTAGGAGAACGGCCTTTCCCTCGCTCCCCCCACATCCCACACCTTGACCGATATACTCGTATAAATGGATACCACCAAACACGAACAGCCGATCCCGGTACCCACGCGGTCTACGGCTTAGATCTGCGGCCGCTCGCTTGCTGGGATTGCGGGTTCGAATCATGCCGGGGGTACGGATGTCTTTTGTGAATGTTGTGCTGTTAGGTAGAGGTCTCTGCGACGGGCCGATCCTGGTCTAGAGGAGTCCTACCGAGTGTGTGTGTGTGTGTGTGTGTGTGTCATTGAGTGTGATCAAGCGCAACAATAACCCTTTGCACCTACAATGAGTAGGTAGGAGACGTCAGACTAGGAGAGAAAGAACAGCACAAAGATCCATTCACCACGAAGACAGCAACTGTGATATCTGGAAAAATGTAGGGGGAGTCTTAATTCTACTATGCCGCCCAACACGCCAATGCGTTTTCTGAACATAGTTATGTTTGTAGTTAGCATGGATGAGCAAATAAACTGAAAACAGAGACAACTATATTGACCGTGCCCTGTAACAGAGGGAAAATATTTAGCCGTACGCTTGGCAACGTTACTTTCCTAGCGTTGTCCTTATCTCTTACAAGACTATCACGTCGTTCTTTGATCTTCTGCACTCGTTCACTTCGATATTTTAGAGTCGCCACTTCTCTCACTCTGCTTCATGCTTCATGCCTTACGGAAGAAGATTGCATTTGAGGAAATTACGAGCATATCCTTCTCCCCACGTTTTAACGTGGAAACAAAGAACAATGGAAGATCATCGTAAAGATTAAAAAATTTCCCTTAATTCGGAAAAGAACTTTCCCACCATCACGAACTGGTTCCGAAGACAGAAGATATCAAAAGCACCTCTACAACATTCATTTTCACGTTTCAGCACAAACAGTTGTGACATCACCGGCACTTGTTTATTTCCCTTAAAGTGTTTTCAAGTGCTTATCACCAAGTAGAGTTTAGTGATATAGAAATACGAATTGGAAAAATGTGGCGCGGGGGTGGGGGGTGGGGGTTGGGGGTCGGGTGGGGATGGGTGGGTGTGGCTATCAGAAAAAACTCTGCCACGAAATTTGTTTTATACGCATGGAACCACTTACTGAGATCACGTAATAAGAACGTGAATCGCACTCAGCTTCTTCCTGCGCATGCGTAATCGCTTTACAATTCATACTACGAGTATTAATACCTTCCGTAAGTACGGAATATGTTGGTCCTATTGGTTTAGCGGATATTGCCTTTTGTTGGCCTCAACTCACATTAAGCTTTAATGGGTTGAGACAAGTTCCATGAGATTGTGGTTGATGATGTCCCTTTAAATGGAACGGGATTTCTCTAGAGCTTAGGTCGTAAACGCATGCGCTTGCATATCCACTCTGCTTTGGCATTTCGACCCCTCCAGATCAGGACACTACGTTGCCTAGAAACGTAAGGAGCTATTTATCTCGCGGCGCAGATTCGTATCCCAGGAAAATGGAACGCTCAGAACAGACTTGATGAAGCGGACCCATTTGTTTATACTGAAATACTGTTTATGTAATACGTATTGGCATACATATGATATTTGAAGTTTTCGCAGAGATGAACAATGAGATTATGCTAGTTGTGCCCGTGAGAATAATTCGCAGGTAGAAACGATAGAATATTTAACCTTTTAAAGCCTAGCGGTAACTTTACATACCACCAGGTTTAACATTAAAAAATTCTACGTGGTGCCCACATTGCGTTTATGTGTTTTGTACGGATCTCAGAACAAACAGCAGCTTTTGCCTTATAAAACATCAAGAGACTGGTTTTTATAACCGAAGTGGAGAGTGTTTACAGCGCGGTACGCACTGAGTCCTTATATAAAACAGACACGCTTCGTCTTTAAAGGGTTAATTAACAAACATCTATATATTTAAACTTTAAAGTACTTCTCGATAAAAAATGTTTGATATTATGAATATATCATTTTTATACATTGTCGATGCCCTTCAATAATTGCAACAGCGACATTGTTAAATGAGGAAGATCAAGAAAATGCCACATAGCGTTGGCCATGTGAAAGAACTGGCGATGGTGGATCTGGCCGTGAGCCTCACTGGTTGTCACGGCAAACGAGATTTTGATCGGAAATGGTCTTCTGCTCAGTTTGAAGGGAAGGGTAGGATCTGATGGGCATAGCTGAATCCTGGGTGTAAGGATAGTTTTGGTAGAGCCAATAACTTCCACTGCTATGCAGCGCTCGTGCAAGCCTTTTACGATCATATGCGGCCCCACCGAGGGCCAGGGGAACCCCACATATTCTCTGTACTTTCCATGGCTTCCCGGTAGAGGTAGGCCTATCAATTTTTAACGTTACCATTTTTCTTTCAAAAACAATTTTTTGAGAAAGAGTGCAAACAGGTGGGACTTCCATTAATGCCGAATCATAAGCTTTGTAAAAACATGTATTTTGCAAAGATCCGTTCGGCAGTTCAGTAGACTGTGATGTCGCAAATAAACCTTAACATATTAATATACACTACCTTTTTTGGCATGTGACGCCATGTAGTTTAGCAGATGAGTACCAAATTACACGGTGTCATTTCTCAAAGACAGTAATATTATGCTGCGTTATACATGCAGAAGAGAATCGATAAACAAACCAAGAAGCAAACAGTGAAACACACGGTAATATTAACTACACAGATTCCTTATAATTAAGTATTCTGTAAAGAAGGGTTGCAGAAATTCGGGGCGCAAGGTTGCTCAGACTACTAAACTTGTGCATCCCTACTCCAAAGCCTTGAGAATGCGGTAAATGACTGAACTGACAAAATATGACAGAACAGTCAGAGTGACACTGTTTGCTTCACGGCTAACAAATTGCAGGACGCACAGTGTGACATATCTCTTATCTGCGGTCTTCACTCCGGTAATGGCTGCAGTTACCATTGTGACAGGTGTGGCTGTTCGGTTTCCTCTTATTTATATGAAAGCAGCGCCATAACGTTGGGCTCATTCTAGATAACGAGAGGGTAAAACTGTGCTCCGATGGTGTTTGCTTGTTTTAAAAACCGTTGTTTGTTTTTGTGTACGAGTATGTAATCTACTGTTGTTACGCCAGTTGCACTGAGAAATAAGCAAGCACACAGTCGGACACTGCTATCCCATGTAATTCCCTAAAAATGCATATTCCAATATGTTTAAAAAATATGTTTATTTTAAGGAGAAAAATGGGCCTATTTAATAAGTTACGCCACTTCTTTACACAATCTCGTCTATATAAAATAGATGGTCGTGTTTTACTTTCAGGTAAGGTATGAATTCAATTCGTCTAATTATTTAATGAAAAAATCCAATTTGTTTTAAGGATTCAGAAGTTATATAAGTGAAATAAATGGATTGCAATGCATGACCTTCTTATGGTGGCCTTACGTAACGCATGTCGCGAAAATTATAGGCAATTATCTGCCTCGAGTGCATTAAGCTTTGTACAAGATTTTGAAAGCTCGAACACACACAAATACTTTGAATCATCGGGCCTTTAAAGAACAAGAGACATTACGCCGTGTTTTTTTCACGATACAGCGAAAAGAGTCCGAAATTGGAAGGGGCACTGATTATCAGGTTACTTAAGCTTTTCGTAAGTCCTTGGAAGCACCGAATAAAAGGAATTTATCTGGTCCGCTACATGTTTGAAGTCCGAAGTTAATTTACACAAGTCAATGAATTTTAGGCCCTCATTACACTTTGTCGAGCCAAGTTAATTTCCATAAATTAAGTATAAGTATTAGAAATGAAGCTCATATAGAAATTTTCTTATTAACAGTCGCATAAAATGTATACGTAAGATTTTGGTATTCTTACAGACTGATAATTGCACAGAAAAAAAACTCTTAGATGTGGTTAATTTTGATCGAAATACATTGAAAGTAACACCGTATTGTGTGTAGTACTTCCCATCTGCACGACATTATACGAACTTGGCTACTGACAGCCTCTTTAAATAGCACGACATTATATGAACTTGGCTACTGACAGCCTCTTTAAATAGCACGACATTTTCAGTTGCTTTCCAGTCGTGACGTCATCGTGCTATTCACACGCAGCTGCAGATCTCAGTAATTGCAGACGAAAGACAAATTACTACTAGAATGACCAAAATATTTCACATTCCCAACATGGCAGAAGCTAATGTTTGACAGTATTACGCACACAAATTAAAATTCACGCGTCACAATTATAGACAAATGCGTTGTAAGCAGAACCCTTCAACGGTAAGTCATGGTTATAACAAATGCTTCCGATGAGGATTAATGTTTCAGGGATGTGACCTTCTGTAGACTAGGGTCTCGTTAGCAAGGTGTCGGAAAACTTCTTCCTTCTTCTTTCTGCTTCTTCTATGACACTTCGGCCCATTTTCGGGCCACGGTCTCCCCATCTTCTTTCTCCAACGTTTCGGGAAATTGCTGCCCCAGTTTAACGAAGATTAAATTAGAAAGTTGGTATGACAGGAGGGTGAAGAGCTGTGACAGCACACGGCGTTACACGGCAGAAGCCAGTGGGACAGTTCGGAGTCACCGCCGTGGAAACATAACTTACGTACTTGCAATTGTTTATCGCGAGAGGAGATCAACAACAGCACCGTTAATACTGAATACGCCGTTAGTGATAAAACTAAGTGATACTTAGTGTTTGTGTGCGTTACTTTTACAGAACTAACTTACTAGTTCATACATTTATTAGGCGAGGCGTTTCCAAGCAGGATAATAATTAAGTTAGGAATGAATACCGAATTTGGCGGAGTGCCACTTGATAATACGGCTAAAGAGGTGAGAACCCAGCATCAAACTAAATGCTACGGAAGTGATCTCTTAGCGTACGAGGTGGAAATAAGTGACTGAGGATATTGCCCAATTGGGGGTGGGGGAGGGGGAGTTGGTCTTGGTAGTAAGCAGTGTCGATTCAGGTTAGTACACTCAATGCAAGAACTTTTTCTTCGTAGTCATTTTACGGAATTTTTTAATATTATATTTTTATGAAAGAACAGCGTCCGCAACAAATTATAATAGGGGCCTAACACCGTAGGAATCACGGAAGGTATTATCTAGGGATAAGCATTGAGAAATTTTAGGGTCGTTGTCCTGATATTTCATGAAAATTAGAATCTGAACATAGCTGCTAGTCATTCGAAGCGAACTTCTTCGTCCATGAAAATACTGTTACACTATGACTGAAGAACATGATGAAACATAGAATCATTATCATCCATGTAACACTTTGTTTCAATCCACACGCACAAACTTCATATTTTTATGCGAGATATCTGACTTTGGCTGCGGTGTGATGTCTTCGCTTTTCCGGGTTGTTACGCAGCGCTGATTGGCACTCAGTTACCGCCGTTTCGGGACAACCTACCGGTCCCATCTCCAATGGCCGAGCATGAATGCTTGACCCTTGGAGATGGAAACAAGAAATTGTCCCGATGTAGGTACGGAAATACCAATATGCGCTGAGTAACAACCCAGAAGAGCAAAGATCTCTCTTCAGAAAGCAAAAAAATATCCTTTCTATTACGTTTATAACGACACTATTTTATCTAATTTCGCTATCACTGTGGAAAACACGTTATCAAATACGCATTAAGTTCGTAGGTCTAAGTCGTGTCCCAACTTCATGAGGACTCAATACGGAAACTTGATTTCAATTGACCTGGAATTTTTACGCTCGTTTGTTGTCCAACAATCCATGATAATAACATCCAGCTGAGCGCAAATTGTACCAACGTTCGGGAGTTGCCTCCAGGCCATTCCATCATGGTTGACTGGAAGGATAAATGCATACCACGGCGCACATGTAGTACAGTTACTTCGCCTGAAAAATAAATTATAAGCCACTGGGAAAATGTTAAGTTACTGCACGCACTGCACGCTGGAGCAACTTTTATTAGTGCATACGACATCGTTGATAGTGAAACTTGAAAAAATAACAGAGACTGAGTGCCTACGAAAAGGTGAAATAAGAAAAATTGCTTAGACCTACACAACAAAACGGAAAAACACAAAAGCCGTTCTCATTTTCTATATATTGTAGGAGTATTTTTCTGCACACAAAATTCAATAAAAGAGAAAATACGTCACAAACGCAGAAGAAAAGCAAAACCCAAGACTTTTTATAAGGAACTGAATGAATGGTGAACAGTAACATACGAATACGAAAAACACACTAAAGCTTGTTTTTCCATCATTTACGCGTTCAAACCTCATACTTTTTATTTAATTATTTCCCACTTCCGACCATCCTTTCTCTCTCGTTCCTACTTTATGCTGTTCCCTTTTCACTCATTCCCTTCTTCCTTCACTTCCGCCTCCTTTTCTTTTCCTGCGTCGTTCTCAGTTGTGCTGCGTTCACCTCCCATAAATTGCCAAACTTGATATAAGACAAGAATTTGCCCCTCGGTCAGTACTTTACTCATGCTAGTATCAAGCTTTTCTAGACTATGAAATCTCAGAAAATCGCTCACCTTAAATTTCTACTGCGGACTGTTACACTTCAAATTTATAAGTCTTCAATAAATTAACTTGTGAATACAGGAATATAGGCTAACTACATAGTACTTTCCTATTTCTAAATAATTGAATGTAATATGTAAATGTCAGTCAGCTCTGGAATATCTGTACTCAAGCTTCCATCTGCAGGGACCAAAGAGATATATCTTTTATAAAAGGTTCACGTTTAGTGCCATTAAAGGGATGGAAAATGCCCATATACATATATATATATATGTATATGTATAAGGGCCTTATAACACATTAGTGGGAAGATTTCCATCTAATAATTAGCCCGTTGGGAAGAAAAACTTTAGTTAGATAAGGGTCTGAGAGCTGAACCCAGAAATGTGGTAATCGTATTGCCTGAAGGCCTCTATGGCAGGGAGAAGCAGAGCACCACTTTTTCACATACGTTCCAAAATATGCCTTACAAAGGAGCGAATAAAGTAAGTGGGGTTGAAATATATTCATAAATAAAATTGTGTCTAACATAATACGCATGCACTTATAAAGTGTTTAAAATGAAGCGCTGTAAACAATTTACGTTACGGTGCCACTTAGAATAAAATCTAAGGAATTTCCTTCCTTCATACAAGTCCTAAGTGAAATTCTTTCCTAAAATTCGCAGTAAAGTTCTCTAAAATAAATTAGGTGGTAATATTGTTAATGGAAGTGCTGTTGCAACCGACATGCAAACCAGGCTTTAAAACACAGCCCGAGGTTGAACTAAACTGTCGACTCATACGAAAGCCAGAAAGGGGCCTCATAAATCACTCGAGATTGCAATCTGAGGAGGAATACTCAAGTCTCACGGAAATGTTCTACATTCTACAGCCTACCCCCCCCCCCAAACCCATTTTCTTTTTAGTCTTTATGTGGAAATGTGGGCTCCACCTCTGGCGCCGAACCAAAGTTTTCTAGGCAGATCCTGAAAACTTCGTGACCAACTCAGCGTTGTGCTGAATAGGATAGGAAGTTCTTTTTCAAAATATATTTACCGAAGACTTGCAGCAGGTGTTCCAGCAAACTGCTTGGTATTTCGACAGCGCATCGCGTGTTTCAAATTAATCGTGCCAGGGTAATATATCAGGAACATAAAGACAGCTAATAAAACCACTAAAATTGTGGCGAAGTTCAAAGTGTTCGGAAAGACGACCTGTCATCTCTATGGCACTACTGGCTACTGCCACTCACGGCTTGGTTTGCCGTTTCTTTGAATCTCCTTAGCAGACATTTGGTAGGAATGTTAGGACGAGCAAACGGCTCCTCGCAATTCTTCTTCCTACACAAGAACACACATTACAGGGGAAACTCGATATAAATCCAACCGCTGACTGCGATTAGAATAGCTGGATTCCAGTTTCTAAGTGGTGGGCGCGAGAACACGTCGTAGAGTGCGCGACAGCTGATAGGCATAATATTAATGACAGAGTCGAATGCAGATTACGTACAGAAAAATTTCTACGTACCAGTCAGTTCAGAATATTGTATTTATATAACTGTAACAACTGAGAATGTTAAATAACACTGAAGAAAATGCAGTATCACGTCATGACATGCTTAAAGCGTGAATTACAGCATGCTGAGAATTACAGTTTTAGCGACTGTCTTACACTTTAGGAAAATTTTATTTCTCTATTTGAGGGAAAAATATGTATTGAGAGAATATCACGTTCTGCTACGAGGAAATACATGGCAGCAGGGAAGTTCGATAAAGTACTGACAAAACTACGCAGTGAGCAGCATGGATCACGCGCACGCAAAGAATACATAAAATGCTTTTTATTCTTAAACCTCAAGGAAAAATACCACTACTGAAACCTACGTGTTGATGTCAAAATAATATTAACCTTTTAAAGCCTAACGGTAACTTTACATACCACCAGGTTTAACATTAAAAAATTCTACGTGGTGCCCACATTGCGTTTATGTGTTGTGTACGGATCTCAGAACAAACAGCAACTTTTGTCTTATAAAACATTAAGAGACTGGTTTTTATAACCGAAGTGGAGAGTGTTTACAGCGCGGTACGCACTGAGTCCTTATATAAAACAGATACGCTTCGTCTTTAAAGGGTTAAAGCATATCCAGTGGCAGTAGTAAGTCAAGGCGTAGGCTTTATTCAAATGGCTTACTGTAGGATATAATATGTGGTAATGGTGACGTGAGTCCCATAACTGCAGACAAACTTGACCGACTAAGTATTACAAAGAAGACTGCAGCACGGTGTTGTGTCATAAGAAGAAGCAAGTTTATTTTTCTCCTCACATTGTAGCCAAACGACTAACAAATCACAGGAACCGTGTCCTTCGCGCGAGCCTGACGTTACACGGCTGCTGAAGAAACTGCATTCCTTTTAGCTTATGTGCGACATTCTGCAAAATGTCTTGCTTCATTTTTTCAGATAGAATCGTATAAACTAAGTTAAACTTCACAAACTAGGGAGCGTAAGCGACATGACCCACTTTCACTCAAATAAGCAGTATGAATAGGACTGTCACTTAGTGTTACAAACTGTAAGTAAATATTTGTAAATCGAGTTTTATCTCGATATACAATTTCTCTGCGGCACAGAGAAATAGAAAGGACTGATGCAGCCCGTCATGTTACTGCAAACGACACGCACGTACATCAACTTGCTATCCACAAAGAATTCCGTGGCCTTTCTTCCATAACAATAAAATGTTTTATGTTACTTCCCTTACCAACATTCTAAGATGATGAAAGTGTCATATGTAGGGGACCCATTCGCAGACGGAGAAATGAGCAATGTTATTTATGCCCCAGCATTTCACAACTTCCTTGGTACTTTTCGAGTCCTAACCGCACAGGTCTGCGTGTCAGCAGAGAAAGAAAAGAGAGGATAAGATGGAGAATAAGAAGATAGATAAGAAGGGACAAAAAGAGAATAAGATTCAGACTGAAGATGGTGGATTAGTAGAAGACTGACGAAAGAGAATAGGAAAGGGAAAAAGAAGAAAATGGAATAAGAAGAAATAGAAAATGAAGAAACACCACAACATGAAAGATGAGAAGAAGCAAAAGGAAGCAAGTTGTTTTTTCTTATCGTCTGTACGTCGGGCATGTTCTCTTCAGAAAGCCATCATTTCACAAAACACTTCATCTTAATGGAGTGTTTTTGAGAGGGGGTTGAGTTTATTTGTGCCAAGGACTATTTGTGCAAATAGAGAAGATGATGAGCAATGAAGAGCTAGACCCTCCCACAACACCCGTAAAATCTAGTCTGAGCTTATTCCTGGATCGCCCGTTACATCAGTACCATAAGTACACTTACAGCGAAAGAAAATCAAAACTATTTAAAGCCTTAATGCCAAATGCTTACATACTACACCACTAGGTTTACTACGTGGTATTAAAAGTTCCACATTATAGCCACAGAGTTTTGGCTTATTTCTGTGTTGCGTATGGATATGAGAAGAGTGATTATTATCTGCCTTGTTTTCAAGTACAAGTTCACCCCAACTTATGCACTGTTATTGTCAACGATGTTCTTATATTACAAAACTTTGATCCAACATGTTTCGATCCCTATTGGGATCATCTTCAGGGATACGTTTAAAAATCAAAATTACACATACAGTATGGCGATATCTTGTTATAAAATGCATATAAAAACAGATGGTTTTTATGCAGTTCAGATGTAAATGTTTGGTTTGTACTGTGTCTTTAGGAGTCACGCGTTTCTGTGTGAACGGTAGGCACAGTATTGTGAACTGAAATATCGGTATATTCTGGAACGACTGCAACCACTTTAATTGGACAACTGTAATATCATTTATGTTATTAGCTACATGACATAATTTTCCCTTATTACCTCTTTTTCGTATGTTTGTGGTTAGTTATTGGGTGCATATTCTGTTACCGTCCTCTGCTGTTTCTGTAACTGACATTTTGGCTGAGTGTCAGCACGTTAAAGATAAACAACTGAATTGCATTATCATCATCATAACCATCAATAGAGTAGCAAATTTTAGATTAACAGTTCTGGGAATTCCGTTGGGGTTGTTATAAAGAAGGGTTACTAACTGCATACTTTAGCATCCAGACATTGACATATACATCGATTTCTGCTTGGATGAAGTAGGATAGGATTTGCCATGCCTGTCTAATGCTGTTCAAAATCAGTTCAAAATACTGCACATAATACTGTTACAGACATGTCGTTTCAAAATGTTGTATCTAACGCTGTTACAGAGGTATTGTTTGAGGTTTGTGTATGGCGGCAGGATGTGAAGGTTCCGAAGGGACACAATGGCAGGTCATTAAAAGGAGAGGTGTTGATACTACATCCAATTAACTGCTGTAGTGGTCAGTTGGAATTGACTGTGTGTAGATTGCCGCCCCCCCCCCCCGACAAGGCTGAAGGCCAGCCACATCACGGACCCTCCATGGATCATTTGAATACGGTATTTCTGCATTAATGAAGCTATGTAACCATATTTTGATTTCATGAGCTTATATTACGTGACGCGACGTAATGAAGGCGCAAAATATAAATATCACTGGGTTTTATATAACGGGCCACGATACTGCCCACACCCCTTTATAGGGTTACATAACGTCCTACGCCGAGTTACAGTCAGTAGTTCGTACAATGCGGCATGTTTACTGTGGGCCTGCCTACGAGTATTCCAGGTTATTTCCAGATTTCAATTGCACGACAAATCCCTCTGTATTTCTCAAAAACTAGAGACCCCACTAACACACACATCACATTCGCTATAACTGAGACACTTCTCGTATTGCGGGGAGTGGGTTTCAATTCCCTGTTGACAGACGTTCGTGTTCTATGCTATCAGCCGCCTTAGCACAGCCGCTTCCATATCGCGAATACCTTCAAATTTGACCCCAAAGGTTTTGCTTCAGTACTGGAAACAGACGACAATCACTCGGTGGCGATTCAGCTGCTAGAACCACATCAACCGCATTTTTACGTGGGACATTCCACTGTGATACACAGATAGTGAAGGAATAAGAACCCTCTTTTACAACTGCGTAATATTTTACTGTATAGCCTTATTGTATTGCATCATGTTTCGGTTTTTAAAGACATCATCAGGCAATCCAAAATACTTAAAATACAGCACAATAAACGTACATGAAGAAAAAATTTATTGTGTTTTACGTGATAGTCTTTTTAAAGTACTTTGCATTGCCTGATGATGGCTTTAAAAACTCCGAAACATCTTGCAATATAGTAGGGCGATACAGCAGAATATTACGAACACAGTTGTGATTGACTGCTGTTAACTCTCCACTGTAAAAATCAGTGTGGGTCCCTTAGTTACCCAATAATACGCCATATAAAACATTTCTGGCCGATCCCAGTGGCCGCGCGGTCTAAGGCGTGGGTCTGCGGCCCCTCACTTGCTAGGATTGTGGGTTCGAATTCCCCCTGGGGGCATGGATGTTTGTCTCTTGTGAGTGTTGTGTCTTGTCAGATAGAGGTCTCTGCGACGGGCTGATCACTCGTCCAGAGGAGTCCTACCGACTGCGGTGTGTGTCTGTGATCGCAAAACATCGATAATGAGGAGGCCCTGGCCCATTAGGGGCTGCTGCACCATGGGGGGGGGAATAAATAAATAAAACAACAAATAAAACAAAACTTTTTCTGGCCCACCCTTATAAACCATTTACGAAGTTTCGGTAACTTCCTTCCCACAAACAAACACAGGCAATGCAGCTGTAACCATGAATAATCACTCTGCCTGTTAGAGTAAAATTGATTTTATAACTCCTCCCAGTAACGACAGAAGCTTTCGCAAGTGCAGTATTTGCCCATATGTGTTGCGTTCGATGCAAATTACATGACCGGGAAGAGATGTAGGCCTTTATTTTCAGACGCCTGGCCCAGGGGTAGAGTGCGATGTTCGGATATTGTGAACAGGACTGCTAACCACGAGATCACAACGACATCATAAATTTGTTGCCTACCTAAACAATTATTTCGATAATAGACATCCACACTGACATTATAGACGTTTATTTATTTATTTACTTACTACAAATGGCTCCGTCATATGAGGAGCTGAACATAATATTAACATGCTAATCCACTCCATCTTTCATGAGCCCTTTCTTATTCATGATGATTGCAGAAGTCATTACAGTACTGCTTACTGAATTATTCCTTTCATCTAAACATAGCTCAAGTCCATAATTCTTGACGCGACAGAAGCAAGAACACATTTCACTAAATAGAAAATTGCACTTAACTGCTCAGGGACAGATTTATTGCATCTTCGCAAATACTACAGCATCTGACATCATTTTCCTCTAGAAATACGTATCTTGAACTTGGACCTTACTATTTCATCGCAAAAGCGCAAAGTAAATTTCACTCACGTTCAATTGTCATGAAAATCCGCAAACACTGAAAAGCAATCACACATATTATCAGGGCCAACTCGTACACAACACGAATCACAACACAACAAGCTTCTCAAAGCTCCCGACATGTTTCGATGTGACTTCACACCATCTTCAGGGGACACATACCAAACACTTAAAAACACTGTAAAATTACACCAGCCGGCTGGTGTAATTTTAAATCACCAGGCTGCAGCCTAGTGATTTAAAAGTTCGTTAAAAACACTGTCGACCACATGACGCCTTGCTGAAATATACGTGAAAGCTGTTGACGTGTTGTGAGTTTTCGTCGTAGATTGTTCCAAGAAATGCAATGTGGAAACACAGGTATCGAGTCTTGTTATGGTACGCGCCTGCTGGCGGTCACTCTGCAACCACCACAACGTAAACAACAGTTCCAACGTCCTGGACGAGGCCAATACCAGGCTTACCATAACAAGACTCGATACCTGTGTTTCTACATTGCATTTCTTGGTACAATCTACGACGAAAACTTACAACACATCAACAGCTTTCACGTATATTTCAGCAAGGCGTCATGTGGTCGACAGTGTTTTTAACGAACTTTTAAATGACCAGGCTGGTGTAATATTACAGTGTTTTTAAGTGTTTTGTATGTCTCCCCTGAAGATGGTGTGAAGTCATATCGAAACACGTCGCGAGCTTTGAGAAGCTTGTTGTGTTGTGATTCGTGTTGTGTACGAGTTGGCCCTGATAATATGTGTGGAAGTATACGTACATGGTATGGATAATTTCAAAACCGAAAAGTAATGTTTTGTTAATGACAATCTCCCAAAAATTTAAAATTAGATGACTTCTAGTTTTTATGATATAAAATTGGGGATGGGCGATATATATCCATACTTTATATATACCAATAAAAATAATAATAATAATCGATAGTCAACAATAACACATCTCATAAAACAAAAGTCATACGTACCTGTTGTTCTTCGGTACATTTTTGACTCTTTCTCGTATATGCCCGCTAACAAAATTACACAGGAACCACGCAAACCCGGGTACCACAGTAACGATGCAAGTCTCAGTTCCACGTCTCAGATTGCAGCCGCCTCTCGGTGGAAATCCAGCAATTATTTCAACGAATCGTACAGGTACTTCACTCGCTCATTCAATTCACTCACACATCACAAAACAAGCGCATTATATATGGTAGACGAAACACGAAATGACAATCGCATCTAAGGCTTCCAGTCTGTCTTCAACAACGAGTATTTCAATGGGCCTTAACTTTCGAATAGTATTACGAAAAATAATTCGGAGATATCCAAAGAAAATGTGTTTTTAATTTCAGACAGGCGACATATATCGACCGCAATTTAGCGCAGTCATGGAAGCCGGTGATCGTGACGTCACTGCTGTGACTGGCCATCCTCCGCGTCATTTCACTGACAGAGTCATCCCGTGAGGGAGAAAAGTAAGCTGTGAGCTCGAAAATGAATCCGGTTAATGCTACTTTATAAGTAGGTGAAAGCAGGCTATTCGGTTAGGCAGAATTTCTTCCATAAATTGAGGCAAATTAAAAATGTGTTTTTCGGAACTTAGAATCACGCAGAAGGTTCCGCACGTTTTGGCGCCAGATAGGCGCCTAGTGGACTGCCGTACGTGCTTCAGATGAAACAATATGGGACCAGCGAGTCTTGTTTTTCAGCCAGAGATAAAGTAAAAGTATTTTGTCCGGTTGAAGTCGACGAAGTGTGGTCACAGAAGACCAGCAACGAGCGCGCTATAAGAATTTAACGCCCACACACAGGAACAAGTCGGTACTGGCCAGCTTACAGCAGTGGTATTCAGTGCTTAGAGTTATGTTGTGTTTGCCGTAAGTTGCTTAGACTTACTCCAACAACCTACAGCCTTTGTGTCACTTTGTTTTCTTTTCGAACAACTATAACTCTAAGAAGGATGATGAGTGCCAGTGTTGAACAGGATCGATCCTCCGCATAATCCGTAATGTTAGATCGTGCAAAACCTGACTGCTTATCCCAAACTTACTAAGGCGCCACCAAAGAGAAGGAAGTAAGCAACTGCCGGAGAAAATTCACTGTCATCATCGACAACAAAGCAGAGACCAGTGGCGGTTAGTCTGCTTTATATCAAGACCCGTACTCCTACCATACTGCGACGTCACACAGAAACGAAGCTCCATCCTACCCATGGAAACTGATGGCTTTGACATCACAGGCGTTCCTGTATACACAGTGATATTCATATACTTTCGGCAGTCACGTACCCTCTCAGAAAAGTCTACACGTGTATGATTACTAGCATGCAGTAGGTAACCTCAGCGACGGCGTGGTTTCTGTACAGAGAGAAAACACTGACGCGCAGTAAAAAAAAATCACCACCACAGATACAATTTACATTCCGATGTCGAGAAAAGAAATCTGCCCGATGCCATGCGCACACAGCAGCGTTTGTGTCACAAAATATCGTTAGAGCTAATCAGAATGTTTTTCTTCAACATAACTTGGAATTTGAGTTCGCTGTAAATTAAAGAAATGAACTAGAAGTTAAGGACCGACTAATGACCCTCACGTTTCTTCTTCTTCTTCTTCTTCTTTGTCTCCTTTTTCCTCCTCTTTTACTTTCGGACTTCGCTAAGCAGCTCCTCAAACTTCGACTCAGAATAAAATTTGAAAGCGGAAACATTAAGATATTTCGAAGGACACTTTGTACGGAGGCTCTGGTAGTTGCAAGGCCACAAGCAACGCGGACAACCCAAGTTACAATGCAAAAATAACATACAATAAAATTAAATGAAGTGAAATAAATGTATTTATTAACCTGTCCCATCTTCTTTACACAGTTCATGTATATCACAGGGGGTAACTTTATTTGATGGACCTTGCGCAGCACACGCATTCCACTCGTTTTTATTTGAAGGCTCGTACACACCCAGATTTCGAGCAGCATTTTGCAAGAGAGAAACAAGAAAATAAAAGATATTCTTACAGGCTTTGACAGAATACACGTACAGCAGACTTATTTAGAGATTCGTATATAGTGTAAGGAACTGCTTTTCATTTTACTGCAGCAACGGCCAATATATTTCCAATTTATTTTAGAAAACACGTGTCGTTCGCATATTTCATTTTTCGGACTAATGTTCACTTCAGACGCAGTTTTATCAATGTTGATTTTCTGGCTGATCATCGGACCCTCAGTGTCAATACACTTTTTTCGTAACACTTCTCCACCTCGGAACCCTTGTCTCAGATATTTTACTAATTATGCGTGTAAATTAAATTTCTTGAACTAAGCAATATTCATACCTGAAGGCTTTAGCTACTGTATACTGTGACACAAGAATAAAACCAAAGACAAACTCCAATTTATATAATTATATTAATGCGCCACTCCTCTTTATATTACACTACTTCTCCTACTCCGTAACAAAACGAATCAAATGACAAATTCTTGTTCTGTTTTAGTATATTTGTTAATACAGCCATGTTAAATTTATCTGAGTACCATAAAATTTAAAATTAATATAAAATTTTGCGGTAAACTAATGTAGTCTAAGAAAACAAAGAAATCTAAAGGGACAGAGATAGAAAGAAGGCGACTCAGACACAAGCACACTGAGTTATGAGAGTTCTTTGAAGTCTAAATTAATGCTTTCAAACTGAGAGGAACCTTTTCTACAATTAGTACTGAGAGTGGGGCTAATGTTTACCATTTACTCTTGGAGTCCTTCGCATTTGAACTTCGTCTGACACAAAGGGAGCTGTCAATGTTATAAATTAAAACTCAGTTTTCTCTCTGGTTCAATAATATAAAAGTTTCGAGTCCAATATTAAGCTTGTTGGAATATAGCAAGTTATCGAAAAGAGAAATAACATTTTATGTTCCTGCCAGACGAGAAATGAAGAAGCCAGAAGGTGGCCCACAAAAATGTATCAGGAATTATTGTCTGATTGAAGTAAGGTCAATCAATCAGAACTTGTATTAAAGACGAAGAGACTTTTTAAAAACTGGATATGAAATACTAAAGAAATTCATAAACTGCAAACTGTAGAGTACCTCAGGACTAACAATAAAATGGTGTTATAAAGTAGCTACATTACAGTGCTGTTATTGTTTACCATACTGAGCCTAGAAAGTGAATTTTGAAACAATGTACAATCCCCACACTCTGATTACCAGTCCCATAATACACATCCCAACCATTGTACAGAAGCCGAAAGCAGTGCCAGGTGTTTTGTCCTGGATTTCATTTACGGAAATCTGCAAACGACAACTATCATAACTAAATTCATATTAAATTGCTCCTTCCCTTCGAATGACAGAAAGACGTTTTAATTAAAAAGTTAATTTAAAAACCGCCGTAATATTTGGATGTTAATTTTGCCTTAGTGGTACAAATTATTCGGTTTTTGTGTTTCACAATGTGTTAAACACAAAGTATACGTTCTTATATTTGCGTTTTTGGCCAAATTTGGAGTTTATAATAATTGTATATACTTGCAGAACAAAGCTGTGAAAAAACGTGTATGGTAAGAACAAGAATAACACTTCAAAGAACTTCGTCCGTAACAACTTAATTTTAGAGCCAATTAACCTCAGGGACAAAATTTTATATACGCCTACAAATTAAATATTATTAAAAAATCCTTCCACCGCGCTCTGCAGCTTGATGTTTCTTTCTCCACTCCCGTTACAAGAACTCACGTTCCGCTTTGCAAGCCCTTAATTGCCCCATTTTTTTTAGCTAGATCGAAACTTTAACCTTCAACTGGCATGCGTGAAAATCACAGATTTCACACAACAGACTGGTTACATGTACAAACCAATACTTCTCATTACACACATGTGCAAAATAATAACTTTAACATATATATATATGTGTGTGTGTGTGTGT
This sequence comes from Coptotermes formosanus, assembly GCA_013340265.1. NCBI lineage: Eukaryota > Metazoa > Arthropoda > Insecta > Blattodea > Rhinotermitidae > Coptotermes > Coptotermes formosanus. Next base: position 46,554 of record BLKM01006623.1, read on the forward strand.
GTGTGTGCGCGCGGTCAGTGATCCTCTATATTACTTTAAGGCATTAACGAAAGTTTAAAAAAATGCCCACAAATTTACTACAAATTGGAACGGAATTAAATGTAAGTGCACTATACAGAATATTATGAAACTCAGAATTTATTATATGAATGACAGAGTCTACGTTTCCTGTTTTATTTAATGAAGCTTGCCGTTGCAAAGTACACAGTGTGGGATGAGACGATGATTACTGAATGAAGAAATGGAATGCCTTTGGAAAAGAGCGGTCGTGAACACATTAGAGCCAAAGAAGGAAATGACCGCAGAAAACTGACGTCAATCTTAGCGAGACCGACTGTGACTTTCGGAAAGGGACATTACTAGACAAGCTCGTGTGGCACTGTGAAATTTCGTGCTAGTTTTTGAGAATTTTACCTGCAGGTAGCAGACGGTCACCTATTTGTAGATACGTGACAAGAAATATATCTGAGGGAACAAGAAAAAGCAGCGTGTTATGTGAAAGGAGAACAGGGTTTTAAGAGTGAGACAGGTATGTACGCCTTCAAGCTGGCCGAATTTGTTAAATACTTTTACGTGCTTATGCCACTGAGCAAAATACGAATAAATTACACTATGAAACTCCTGCCAAAATTATTATAAAATATTTATAAGAGAGCAAGCGTTCCTGCTTAAATGAAGGTAAATTACACCGTAAAACGCTGTACCCAAGAAAATTACACTGAAAAGTGGAAAGAGAAAGAGTCGTATACATATGATTGGGATTCAGAATTTCCGCTTCTGGCTGTAGGGCCACTACGTTTGCTTAATGACCCACCTTACTTACCACTTCATGAATAATCCGACGCTCAACTGGTAGCTAAAAGAGTCAGCCAGATGTAGCACTGCAGCTACAGACTCCCTGGCAGAGGAATGTGTGACACAGCACGAGAGGCAATAATTTGAACATGTGTTAGGGACTTTCCCCAGAATTCGCTACGGACTTACGAGCAGAGCCCCAGCGTTACATCACAAGCACATGAATGTCACTATCAGTTTAGATACCGGAATAAATCTTCTTCTGCTCCACGCGTACGCAAGCACAAGAGAACGTGTTCACCTACAGATTCTTTCATGTTGAGATATATCAACATGACTATCTTCTGTTTACTATCCATACTTTTAATTATTCATTTTTGAGGTATGTAAATTGGATTCACAGATAATAGAAAAAATTGAAATTGATCTTAAAGAAAGAAAACAGGAGGCCTGCACTGGATTGAACCGACCCAAGACAGGGAGAACTGGCGGGATTTGTAATCACGGGAATGAAGTTTCTGTGGCCATAAAATGCGGGCAAGTTCTTGACTAGGTGAGGAACTCTCAGATTCTCAAGGGCTCTGGTCCCTGTAGTTATTTATTTATTTATTTAGTTAAGGTACATAACATAAAATGCAACTAGTTGGCCGCCAAAAATTTTCATTACTTAAGTTCATTCTCTTAAGTTTCTTCCGGTTAACTCCAAGGAATTGATTTAATTCCCGAACGTACATCAGCACAGTTCTTACTTGGTTACAGTTACGTTTCCTTTTGATTTCCGAGAAAAGTTACTATAAGCAGCAAAAATTAATGAAATAAAACACTCAAAATCATATATCACTGCTCAGCTGATAGGAATTCTGCTAGGTCAGTAATTCGCATCTAAGTCCGAAGACTGTCTACCTTGATATTTTGTGTAGTTTCGCCCAGTTACTTGCAGTACTCTGGAACAGTGCTCTGATTTGGCAAAGACCCCTTCCTTCCAAAGCCCTCCAGATTAGTCGTTCAGAAGTCACTGTCTTGCAAACGTGTACAAATCAAACTGCTCCACACCTCATCTGTGACTAAGCAACTCCACGAAGCAGAGTGCTTGAGAAGCCATTGCTTCCTCGGCTAGTGAAGAATTGCGCCGACGCTTATGGAAACCGGATGTTCAGAACCGTGTTAACAAGAGCATTCCACCGGCCCCCTATTGTAAGCCGAGTAAAGTAACTTGCGAACTAGATTGAAGTCGATAAACAAAATACAATATTCTTGAAAACACAACATGAAATATGCTGTGTTTCGTACGATACTGCTCTTACTGCCACAAACAACTTTCTACGCCTGGCAGAAAAACATGAATGCTACCTACAGAACACTGAATACGTAAGAACTACTCAAAAGTAGGAGATTGCAATACAAATTGCAAGTAGCCCACAGAACTGTAGTTTGAAAACCATAAGACCCCAGAGAAACCGCAAGCGAAATTCTAATAATGAAAACCGTGGCACATGCAATACATTTGATTCAGATTTTACAAATAAATCAGGTTTAATAACAAAGCCATAAATATTCATAGGCGTGTATACGGCAAATTGTAACAGAATTAATGAGAACGAACGTGTCTGCTGATGGGCGATCTAGTGAGCGGAGTTGGTCGTGAGTGCGTAGTGAATGAGCGTTCGAACGTGAACGTAAATGAAAGTTACTTGGTGAAAGGGGGTCTCAGAGAGCGAATGAGTGAGAGTGTGATCTCGTGCCAGACAGAGTGTACTTGAAGTCGCAATTTTGTAACTGTCACCCCAGCACCAGGGCAAACGCGGAAACTAAAACAAAGCCGCATTATCAAAAGAGAGAAGCAGAGGATGCGAAACTCATAGGTGAATCCATTCGGCATAATGGGGGCGGTTCTTCTTTCCTATTTTTAGAATTCCATATGACGTTGTTTATAAACATACTACTGACACAGCACTGGAGTACGTTTAAAAAAATATTATTTGTATAGAAGAAAGAGCTAGGGAACTTTGATATAAAAATATTTTGGAACTCGCAGGAGGAATGCTCTCTCTTTACAGCATGACTTGCTCATAACCTACCTTCCTGCCTTTCCCCATACTGTATATATTTACAGACCCCGCTTTACGTCAGGTCAGAGACTGTATGGCATCGCTGACGTCGGATAGCTTCGACTGATACGCCGTCCTCTATTAAAATCGCTCTAAATCATAGCACTCCTGAGCTGCTTATGCTTCGCCTTCACAGTTATAAAATCGATTCCACATGGAATCGACATTAATAACCACCGAAACTATTACAGCAAGAAAAATACGGGTCTGTTTTCGGTGCCAAATAATTGGAATTGCTTGGCACCTGTGGAAGTATTCCAACGATATTCGTTTGAGTCACATCAGATTATGAAGATATTTAGTGCGATATAAGCCTGTGTGACATAGAACATACAGTTTTAAACTGCACTGTAAAACGCCATTATCCGTGTCACGATATAATATTTTCAGTAACTCGGACACATATGTTGACTACTATTAAACATCTATGTTCTGTAGTCGCTTAGGATGTAAATGATACCAGATTTTATACCACAGAAGTCAATAATTTTAGCGAACAAAATAAGATTTGCATTCGGCAATTAGTTACCCCCAGTGGCCGCCCCGTCTGAGGGATAGGTCTGCGGCCGAGCGCTTGCTGGGATCGTGGGTTCGAATCCCACCGGGGGCATGGATGTATGTCTTGTACACTGTTTGTGTTGTCAGGTAGAGGTCTGTACACTGTTTGTCAGGTAGAGGTCTCTGCGAAGGGCCGATCCCTAGTCCAGAGGAGTCCTACCGACTGTGGTGTGTGTCTGGGTGTGATCAAGTGAAAATAAACAACCTCGACACCTACTGTGAGTAGGCAGAAGAGGGAAGGACTAAGTACGTACTATATCTTATCTTGTACCTGTTGCTCTGAATATTAAACCATTTCTTACGCTAATTGGAACTGAAATTCTCCAGCAGAGTTTCATCCTTAGCTGTATCACGCTAACAGCAAAGCCAGCTACCGACATTTCATTCCAGTTTCATGCGACTAATTTTGTTTTTACGTTTGATGTGCACCGCAAGTTTGCAAGGCAATTATGTTTGAGCACAACTGATGCATTAAGCATATTGATGGGGGAAGAACAAGATCTCAACACAATTTTGTGTCTCAGTTCCAAATACTTTGCTTTAATCAGACACGATTCGGTGTAGGTAACATCCACTGAAAATGTTCGATAAAATTAAACTTACAGTCACGCCAGGGCCCCAGAATTTGCAACTGCTGATAATTAGAAAGTTAATTCTGACTCGTACAGCTTGATGGAAATTTCAACAGTTCATATGTCAAATCACAACACTCAGTCCAACAACATGGAATATATTGTTTACAGATATTTTACATTACAAAGTCACTTTGTGTTCAAAGCGATATTGTAATGTAAAATATCTGAAACAATATAGTGCATGAAGTTTAATTGAGTGTTGTGATTTAGTTATCGACAATGCACGGAATGAACAATATGAAAGTTCATAGGTCAAGTTCTGAAAGGTGTCGGTCTGCTTCTGTGTCACATCCACGCTTCACGTGGGCAACACATAAGAAAAAAATCACGTACTTTCAGACAAAGTATTTCACTGTGCAGGCATGTTCTATATCTGACCTGCACATGGATATGTCAAGGTCATAAGAAGTTTAATTACTTCTATCATTGTAGCCCGCACGGCAGAATTACTGCTGCTTTTCCTATGTGATTAATTTTTCTCTGCTCAAGCTTTCAACCATTGTTTTGTTCTTTCGCTGATTGGTGGATGAAAGAGGAGTTAGTTGCGAAGGTACAGAAAGCATGCTGACGTCAACTAAAATTGACAAACATTGAAGCAATGTCAGTTAATATAATTTGTTTACAGAGTTCTGCTCGGTGGCTTCGTATATTTATTATACTCTTTTAACTTAATGCATACGTTTTGAAGTTTTTAAGGCTGCGAAAGCCGTATTGCAATTGTCGAACTTACAGCAACGTTTAGTGCTGAGGGTAGCCCAAAAACATCAGTTGTTTCAGTTGAACTTTAATTAATTTTTCTCCTATCATTATTATTTGTTATAACTTAAGCATTCAGCGAAACCCCTCTTATATAAAGTATGGTGCTACAATTAAAATGAGTGATAAAAGTGACTTGCAATTGCTATTTAGAAACAATAATAGTAAACCATAACTTTATTACCCATAACGTGTTTTGTGTGAGGACACAGGTCATGAGGCACGGGTTCGAAGCAACAATAAACAGCAGGGTCTCAATTTCTGGGAAAAGTAAAACCAAAACCTTTATGCCAACATAAAATGAATCAACATATAAACACATGACACCAGAGGGTTTGACAAAACCTTAACGATGAACATCCCTGTTGTTAATGGCAAAGCCGGGAAACTAATGCATAGAAAGGCAAAGGTAAAACTCGATAAAAAAGAAAGAAAGATGAAGTAGTCAAAGGGGACATAATAGCGAAATAAATAACAAGAAGAATGTTACAGGCTTCAATAATTCCTCGAAAATAACAATGTAGAAGCAATAATGTTGCCATGAAGGGACACATGAAGGTACTTACGGTTCTCCCTTCAAGTACGTGAATAAATTCTGTTATTATTTGATAACAAGTACAAACATGTGAGATAATGAAAATAGTCCGCTTTGCATTTGAACATAATTACACTTTTGTTCCAACAGGTCCATCCGATAATTAATTAGCTGAATCCAATCTGCGTCACTTGATATTTATGTACTATATATACAACAGTTCAGAGAACTCAGAGTAGCGGTAATCAGAGGATCGTGCACGCGGGCATTATATCTCTAATTCCGTAGTTACTAAATTCCGAAAAATTTTTATTCTATTATCTCTTAGCAATAGAGGCAACATTATCTGCAACAGAATGAAAAACAGCGAATAAATTTATTCGTTCGATTTCTGTACACACAAAGGAAATGTAAGACACAAATTTCGTAACATTCCAATAAAGGTGTATCCAGTACAATTGTTTATAGCTCAATAACACTCCAATCGGTCCTTTTTATGTGCTCTCCGGCATGCAATACAGCTTTTACTCTGCCGTCAATAATATCAATAAATAGGCCTACACGCCCTTTTTTCAATAGCACAGTGCTCAAAGTTGTGTGAATATTTCGTAGCTGAACAACTGACTACAGAGGAGTTCTTCGCTGCAGAATGCTCAATGACATGAAGGTGAAGCGTTACTCTTTCTTTCGCCCATAACTTTATAGGTATAATTATACCTACTCACTAATCTAACACGTTGTTAAGTGAAGAAATTACGTGTTATACGATGAACGGGTTACTGATAGGAAAAGTAGAAACTGCGAGAAGTTTTAGTCCAAAAACTTCAACAAAAGAGTGGGATTATAAACATAGGTTCAGGTGGGAGGATAAAAATTGGAACTGCTCTAAAATATGTAGAACGGGAAGAACTGCAGTGGGTTACGCTGGAAGAGTACAGGGTTTAAACAGGGCTGTTTAAACACGTTGTTAGTCAATTTTGTGATTGACCAGGTCAGCCATTTGTTTAAGATTGTGTATCGCGGGGTTAGTTGATTATTGCCTAGCTTCACACCGCAAAGCACGTGCATGATAAATTAGGAAGGACTGGGCTTATTAGCGGCATAATTTTCAACCTTTGCATCTTGAACACCTGCCGTCAATTACCCAAATAAAACAAACCTTCTCTTGTGCATTATGTCTATTTTTAGTCATGCACTTTCCGATATTTTATTAATCATTAATTAAATTCGTATTATTGACACCTCACGTCCCGCAAAGCTGACCGTCAGAATCCCTGGTTTAATGGGCAATTTGTGCAACTTCGACTGAGATGGAAAGATTAACACGAATGGCGAGTGGGAAGGGATTTCCATATATGAAGCTGCGCTGTACTTCAAGGTGCTGCCGGAGCAAAAGCTGAAGACAGTATTTTTAATCTGCTTTTGACTCGCCACCCCTTCTTGCCTGTTTAGACATGTGAAGCCAGCCCACAACGTCTTGTTTAACGTGTACGTCACTCAGATACTTTAGTGATTTATACAGTGTTCAGTAAGACAGGACTTTACTGCAGACATCAAAATAAATGGGGTGTACATAACTTGCAATATATTACTCGACTTGCACTATTTAATGCCAGCACCAGTAACAAGAGTTAGAAGGAAAGGCACGAATAATTGTATGAGCAGGAATGATGCGAACAACAAACAGTACGCGTAAAATTCTGAAATATTTTAACCCTTTAAAGACGAAGCGTATCTGTTTTATGTAAAGACTCAGTGCGTACCGCGCTGTAAACACTCTCCACTTCGGTTATAAAAAACCAATCTCTTAATGTTTTATAAAGCAAAAGTTGCTGTTTGTTTTGAGATCCGTACAAAACACATAAACGCACTGTGGGCACCATGTAGAATTTTTAAATGTTGAACCTGGTGGTAAGTAAAGTTACCGCTAGGCTTTAAAAGGTTAAGATATTAAATTGTTTCGATGGGTGTATCGATTCTGCAGCTTTCGTTCTCTTATTGTGCATCTAAGCGTGTCCATATCTCAGAAACAGACTGCCCTGTTCTCGTCTGCTCATGACATTTACAGTCGTTCGTGCTTGACTTCTGTTATATCGAGATTGTTGACTGTTCTTTTGGCTTCACCTTTTACCGCACAAAGAATACTGCTGCAGTTGTCAGATTTTCTTCGGCCTCACTTCGTACCTCACTGCGAGTACAGCTCTCTCCAGTATGAATACCAAAGACATAAATAATATGTAATATTCAAGTGACATGTCTATTATTTCGTCCGATTTAACCAAATTTGCGTTCGTTCCACCAATTTTAGTTGTTTCATGAGAACAGACGGATGGACGGAAAAACAGATAGCCAGACAGGGTAAAACTGACAGTCACTTTTCACAAATTATGAAAGCTACTTCAACTCACACGTAAGAGTACACATATATGCATATATATATACATACATACAGATATATATATATATATGTTACGGCATTAGTAGTATATTACTTTAGGTATACGTGTAAACATATTTCTGATACGTTACTTTTGCACTGTTTTGAAATAAATGTTACGAATCAAGTGTGCATTTTTCAAGTCATAGCACTCTTTCCAAATTCAATATTTTCCCGGTCCCGACGGGACTAGCGACCTACAGCTAGATACAGCCTTAATAACCCACACCGCAGGCCAGGGCTGGGCAACATGCGGCCCTCGGGCACCTGAATAGTTTCAGTAACACAAACTGTTTGTAAATAACCGCGTTATAGTTCATCCAATCCTCCCCTTTCGAGTCCTTACGAATTATGTGGCCCTCCTGTTGGATGAAGTTGGCCAACCCTGCCGTAGCCTATTCATATACACACGGACACCGGCCACAACCCATTCTTCTTAGGCTGCAGACATTAACTGCACATGACGCCTCGGTAACCAGCAGCTCATTTGCGGTATATATCAGGTGAAATACTGACGTGGGTACGAGAGACTTTACCCTGCGCAAGCCACGAAGTCCTTCCCAGCTCAGCTCGTAGCTTATAGCTTTCCGCTAGAGAACCAGTTTCCCTTCGATGCTGTTCCATCACCCCTCTTATAGGTTTCCTCACAATAAAAACACTGCGTCTTTCGTGTTGTTACCCTCAATAGCATTGTCGTGCAGATCCTAAGCTTCCAATACTATTGTGAAATGTGTATCTATCCTATAACAACAGAGGGATCGGCTAGCTAAGTCACCGGAAGCTTCAAATCCAAACTTCCCAAGAAAGCTTAGGTTGCATTTACAAGGACGAGGATGGAATCCGTCATAGGATAAAGAAGCGATTTAAATAGCCCTTTCAGACATTGAGCCTACATTGTGTTGGTCCAGGCAACATTTATTTTTATCACACCCTAATACCCACGTATTTGAATCGTACATTCTATGAACATGCATATATGCATGTACTTTTATCAACGTTTAGCTTTAATTTCACCCCACGTATGCACAATTTAAAAAAAGGGGGAGTGGTATAAAAGATGACAGCAGATTCATTACTCAAGGTAGAAAATGCATTAGGAGGAAACTGAAAGTAAGAATAAAGAGAACGGGAATGGTAAAAACAAAATTTAAGTTACATATTTAAGGTTAATCTTGAACTTTCGCCAGTACCTGCTATCCAGTCTCAAACAATGGCAAAATTAGAAATGAAAAGTAAAATGAAAAATTGTATGAAGACTATTATGACCTGACGTGGTATAACAAAATTTCAGCTGACCTAAAACTAAAATGATAACTCTACATTTCGTATAAGATGATGTTCCCTTTTGGCCACTGGTAGGTGGTCAGGTCACATTTGGTTTTCTCTGTATTTGAATCCTTCCTCTGCAGTCAAAATGACGGTTACTCTATCTCACAGACAAAGGCATTCATCTCACATACAACACATATAAACTCTGTCTTAAAGTCGGCTTAACAATTAATCGGACGCAGGTTCAATTCCACCCCGTTAATCTTCCATGTAGTATGCGATGGCACGTAGTTCTCACTGCACAAGAACCAGAGCTTAGATGAAGGACTTGCCAGTGCGTAAACGATATCCACAGTTTTGGATAGAAACTGATTTCCTTGCTTCCACACTTTTAATTCGCACACGTCCCTTAAAGCCAGCGACCGCCAACACAAAAACAAGAAAAAGAAAACTTAGCGTCGTATTGGAGGGGCATGGATTCAGAAAAGTGCTCCTAATGACTACTTCCTTTGTGTAGATTTCCAGTCCTGTAGACATTTACTACTTTGTTGTCACTTCATTATATTTTCGCGATGTGCGTGTTACTACTTACAAATGATGTCCATTTCATAACGTCATCATATTCGTAACTGTTGACTTACAAACAATATTTCACACGTGTACGTACGTTTGCAATTTGCCTGCATTTCCAATGATGCACTCACCGCTTCTCACCAAGATACAGAAAGGCGGAGAAAATTTCGCACGACCGCCCATGTTGTTATTTTACAATTTGCATAAAGTTGCCTGAAGACAGTCACGTCTTTTATAGAAGAACCACGAAAATACTTGAGATAAGGAGTTCCTACGGCAGCACACGCCTAAAAATTATTCAGCTCCTGTTAAAGTAATTTTTGTTTGATTAAAGATTTACTTAAGGATAAATACTGAGCAAAAGATTCTTGGGCCGCAGAATATTGTAAACATTTACCAGCATTTCTTACGTACTTAACAGCCCCATATAGCGGGAGGAAATTGTTCTTATTACTGCTTATTAATTTCGCATTGTCAGTTAAAGACGACGTGTCTTTAATTCACCCATTTTTCTTCACACACATTGCAGGCCGGAAACCATCTCATCGTCAACTGCTTCTTTCTTTACGTTTGTAAGCGCTTTAGTAAAGCAGTTTACAAGTGACCAACAGCCTCGGACGCCTGCTTGCCCGTCTGTTCGCATGGAACAGCGGAACCTTCCATCGGACGGATTTTCTGAAACTTCACATTTCAAAAGATTATTTTTGAAAACACTTTGGAACCTTTGGAAGAGTTTAAAGTTTTTATGGACGAAAGACTGATAGACAGGGAGAAGTACGAAAAAAGGCAGATTTATTTAGCCTACAGTGTCGGCACTAATCGAAACTGACTAAACTATGAATACTCGGCACTAGAGGCCCGTATCACGTACGTTTCTTACAGACAGCTCACCCATAAACAGGAGAAATCTTTCTTTAAATAAATTTAAAATTGTGTATTGTGATTCGTGTTGCGTACGAGTTGGTCCTGATAATATGTATGATTTCTTTAACTAAATTTCTCATTTGAGATGTTTATGCAAATTTTTTGGCACACAGAAATTGGCTGCCTGTTTCTCTTTAAGCTGCTACAGATTACAGTCGGGTACTTTCGTAATTTGTTTGCTTCTGTATCCGTCATATATTGTTATTAAATTTTGTATAAAGACTTTCCGTATCTTAATAATTTCTCTTGCACTTTCTCCAGTATATGTGGTACCATTTATTAATTACATTTACATCTTCCTTTTTATTCGTCCATTACCTGAAACATTTTCTTCTGACTCACAAGGGATCACCGGTTGGCGTAATCAATGTCTACATTCTTTCTAATATTGGCGTTAATTAAATTTTGCTATACCTGAGAGGCATCTACTCGTCCGAAAGCGGCTTCCTCTCTCCCGCAACCTCGTTTCAAGACCGTCTCTCTTCTCACAATCTTTTCATGTCTTGAAAGACTCGTTATATGGTTTTGAGTTTTCCGCTTCAGCAGAGTGAAGTTGCCAGAAGGCATAAAAGTTTTTTGTTCCCAACTTTAAGATAAGAGAAAGTCACGATAAAAGACGAGATAGAAAATCTATCTCTTCTAAATTTTCCTCCAGCCCTTCTGCTATCAGCCAGTCCAGAAGAGTGTGTCTGGAGTAAGAGTAGAAAGCAGCCATCCTTAAGTGCTTTATGTAGCTATGTGGCTGGACAGAAGTTCAGCCGATATCCCTATGGCATATGGGGTCTACATATCACGAGAAATACTGGCCGAGATATACGTCAATTTCAATGATCACAGAAGTTAACCGCTTAAAGCCCAGTTGTAACTATGTGCACCACGTGCTGCAACATATAAGGACCCCGAATTTTGTCCACGCAGCGTTTGTATATATTTCACATGAATCTCGGATCGAAGAACGATTATTTTCATAAACAACATTAATCGAATGGGAAAATTAGTAAAAGTGCTGTGTGAGGTACGAACCGAAATTTTACATAGTTTAAATGAATTTCAGCCTTTAAACAATTAACCACGTTCAAATGGCAACTAACTTCCTAGAGTCGGGTTCTGCTTTAGAGGCCGGTATTTTCTCATCTACCAAGAGATTCTCACATTTTATGGAAACAGAAAATCTATTACTCCTTTCGTAGCAGCCCTGAAGTGGATCCAAATATGAGCCAAAAGATTCCTTTTCATATATCTACAATCTACTTTCTTATCCATCTGGATTTTAGTCTCCCATATACAGCTACATTTCGCGTGTGTTCTTTCCCTTTCAGGTTTTGCAGCAACAATTTTAATGCATACCAATCCCTACCATGTATGGTATTCATACTCCCATTTCTCCATCCTTCCTTACGTAGTACGGAAAGAAATACCGTTTTCTCAGTCCTTCTCTTCCTTACCTTCTTTCAGATAAAAGAATTTTCCTCAACAAAATATTTCAAACTCTCTTAACTTACAAACTCCCTTTACACTAAAATAATAACGCTGTGTATGCTAACTGTTCTCCTTATTCGGAAAGACTCGGGTGTGATACCCGGCCAAGGACTCTTTATTTTGCTGGTGTGATCCGTGTAAACTGAAATCCACGCAGTTTTCTCCAGAGTAAAGTCCAAAGAGGCCGATCCCAGTGATTGTGCGGTCTAAGGTGTGTACCTTCAGCCGAGCGCTTGCTGGGACCGTGGGGTAGGATCCCACCGCGGCACAGTGGGTCAAATGGAGCGAAGGCTGGCCAAAATTCAAATTCTTCGACTCCGATGAAACGCTTAAAAATCTAAGTGAGGGGCGAGAAAAAGTCAAGCGTGAATACGTTCAAAATAGTTCCATAGGTACGCACAGATATTTTTGTTTGGAAGTAAGAATCTATGTAACACTTGCAGATTTCCTTTATGAAAATTAAACCAATATTAATTAAACAGTAATTGCTTTATTTTCAATTTTCTACCAGTTTGTATTTTTAGTTTTATTAATATAATCATAATTATTTTACAGCACTTTTCGGGCTTGAAGAACGTTCTCAGAGTGCATTGAGGGAAATTCGTCAGAATATATCTCGTGTTTGTAGTGAATTTTTTAAAAGATGGATTGATGCGAGAAGAAACCAACAGTATTTTGTATAAAAGAACGCAGAATGGTTGGAGCAAGAAATAAATTTACACATTAAAGTTATTAATAAACCGAATGAAACAGATTACGAAATGCCAAGCACAACGGGTATATGTGGGCTTCGAAAACTGACGTTTGAACAGAGCAGCGGAAGAAGCAAACGCAGAAAATCAAAGGAAATTCGAAAAACTGTTGGCTTTACTGAATTAGCTCATGCCAATAAAATGAGTCTACGATCTGCTGGTAAAACGGATGCAGCTAACCTTGTCAGTCAAGCCTTAGAAACAACTCCAACGAGAGCGTAAATAATCAGGAAAGCTTGGGATGCTCATGCTAAAAACGTTGTGGTACCGTATACCGCCGAAGAGGCAATCTCTTTGTTTACTGAAGCTCATTTGACAGAAAGTCAATATACAAGAATTCGAATTCAAGCGAAAATGAAGCACTGCAACATATGCCCAATTTACAATGTAATTAAAGCTGCTAAAGAAGAATATCCTCCTAATGATAAACCAGTCATCCACGAATAATTAGTAGAAGTGGATCTGCAAGCGCTCATGGATAGAACAGCATCAAGAATTATAAAGGCTCAAAATATATGTCATATGTATTGTTCTGTACGACATTTCGAAAGAATTCGTTCTAATTTCAAAATGGGGTTGCGATGGAAGCACCGGACACAGCGAATACAAGCAACGGTCATTGGAAGATGTTAGTGACAGCGATGTTTTTGTCACATCTGTCGTTCCTCTTCAGTTGTATTCAACAAAATCATCTGGAGATAAAATTATTCTTTGGCAAAATCCTAGGCCTTCTTCGGTGAGGTACTGTCATCTCATCTGGATGCAGTTTAAGCTGACTTTGCAAAAGAAGAAATATCAATTGTTGAAGAAAGCATAAAAAAAGCTTGAAACAACAGTGATAACTTTGGAGGAACAAAATAGTGTCCTATCTGTGAGTCATAACATCGTGTTAACAATGATAGATGGCAAAATTTGTAACGCCGTCACTTCGACGTCATATGCTCAAGTTTGCTATGTATGCGGTGCTGCACCAAAACAGATGAATCGTATCGCTGAAATTGTTAAAAGGGATGTCGACATAACAACCTACAGATTCGGGCTGTCTACACTTCACGCGTGCATTATGTTTCTTGAATATTTACCCCACATCTCACACCGTTTAGAAATAAAAAGATGGCAAGCACGAGCAGAAGAAGACCAATGAAAGGTACAAAATAAAAAAGAAACTATTCAAGACCTCTTCAAAAAGGAAATGAGTCCTCTCGTCGATACAGGTAAGCCTGGAGGGGGTGGAACGTCAAACTACGGGAGTACAGCTAGAAGGTTTTTTTAAATTATCGAGAATCTGCTAGAATTAATGGTGTCAACGAAGATCTTATGCGAAGATTTTATGTAATTCTGCAGAGTATTTCATCACGATTTGAACTGAACATTGAAGAATTCGACAAGTATAAAAAAGACACAACTAAGTTATTTGTTAAAGAATATCAATGGTTCTACATGCCAGCCAGTGTTCATAAAATACTGGTTCATGGAGCCGATATTGCGTCTGGGGCCATTTTGCTTATTGGGCAATTGTTCGAGGAAGCCCAGGAATCTACAAACAAGGATCTCAAGTAATTCAGAAGCAGTCATTCGAGAAAAGTATCTCGGTCATCAACAAATGAAGATGTTTTTAATTTACTTCTTGCTTCCTAGGATCCACTTATCTCGAGTTTGAGAAAACTGTCCAAAAAGGCTACCAAAACATATATGCCAGAAGCATTAAAACTATTAGACGTTCCGAAAGAACGGGAATATTTGAGTAGCTCTGGTGCTAGCTCTGGCGCTATTACTGCACAAGATCATTCTGATGACACTAGCGAAGAAACTTCTAATTAATTTAATTGAGAGTAAAGATTTTTACATTTTTATGTGTTTTTTATGAAAACAGTTTAAAAATAGAAAGATTGTATGTTTCCAAAAGTAGTCACAATTTTGACCAGCTTTTTTTTTTAATTTCACCCACAGTGCGTGGGAATGGATGTTTGTTCCTTGTGAGTGCCTGTGTGTTGTCAGGTAGGGGTCTCTGCGACGGACTGATCACTCGTCCAGAGGAGTCCTACCGAGTGCGGTGTGTCTAAATGAGTGTGAACATGGAGCCTCAACAATGAGGAGGCCTAAGCTCACAATAGGGCTGTTGAGCCACAAACAAACAGATAAACAAAAGTCAAAAGAGACATTATAAATACCTTAACCTCCCCTCGTACCATAATTATGTTCGTTCGTTTCTAATCACCCTTTTCCTTCATCTGTATAAATACAGAAAGCTGCACGCCCTTAGAAAAAAACTTTTATGGGTTTATGTAAATTATCCTCAAGCATATAACGACAAATTGATTTTTTAAAGCCCAGCGGGTACTTTACGTAGCACCGGTTTAAAACTGAACAATTGTACATTGTAGTGACTACGCGTTATGTGTTTTGTATGGATCTCAGATCAAACAGCAACATTTACCTTATACACCACTAGGTGATTGGTTTTAATAGCCGAGGTGGAGAGTGCTTACTGCACGGTCCTTATACACAGCCAATTAACTTTCGTCTTTAAAGGATTAACAGGATTTTCAAATTGCTGTGTGTGGGTGGATTCTCCTGCAGAAGCAGCGTCTGCAAGAGAATAAAATGTAAACCTTTCAATAAATATGGAATCCTGGTGTTTGGCATTTCAAACAGAAAATCACACATATTTGTACACACCGAATTTAAAAAATTTCTGACGATTTATAAGTCTAAGACTAGCAATTTATTTCCAGCCTCACTCTTAGAAACTTAACAATTAAACCAAGGATGTAAGTGGTAGTGACTTAGCATGAGAAGGGAAACGAAACATGCCTACCAACTCTAAATTGTGGACTGTGCCTAATTCCCTTAGAACTGTCATTTTGGTGTACATTTGCGAACATGGTGATCCATTATGGGTTCCACAAGTCCAGGGGTTGTGTTGACAAACTGAATAACTCTTAATCGTTCCTGCAGACGGTTACAGCGTACATTATTCGCGCATTTTAGAGATGAGTGGCAACGCTTTTTTCAAAATTTTACAAAAGAACCAGAATTGCATTTCAACTGTCCAGAGTTCTATACAAGAATTACGCATCCGTGCATGCATTACACAATTGAACTGCTGGTAAATAATCGAAAAGAAACAGCGTTTGTATGTAAGGGAAAGAGAGAAAACAAACAGAATTTTGAGAGGAGACCAATCTAGTTCATCTTGGCTACTGTCTGCAAGAACTGTAGGAACGGTGGGAGGGACAAAGTTCGTTCAAGACACTTGTAACATTGCGTTCCTCGGGGAAATGTAAAGAAGAAAGGCTCTCCTGGTCGCGCATTGGAGAGGACGCCCTCTGACGTATGGCGTTCTAAAGCTTTGCCACTTACAACGAAGAACAGACGACCTGTCACTGACATTCTCATGTTATGCCCAAGAAAAATCACCAGGACGCTCCGAAGACAAAGCTGGTTTAAACAGCATTACAGAGACTATAAATGTAAGTTGTGAAAAAAAAATTTACCCTATAACATGGCATGAATGCACAGAGAGGGAGCTGATGTGTACCTCTACACTTTCTGTAACCTCAGGGTTAGATTGGGGTGAGTGGTCAACGCCACGCCCTGGTCGCTTTACCCCCGGGAAAGACGCCGTACGTATTGTTAGTTGTAAGATGTAAACCTGTGATTATGTTCTTCAGAGTTGTGGTTTTATCTGTCATATAATTTCTCAAGTTTCCTCTTATAGAAGCTACTAGTATTCTGAAACTGTTCAGGAAGTGGACGGAATTTTGCTTTCCACGCCTCTATAAATTTATGTTTGGACTTGTCCAAGTCTTCGGTTCCGTGTCGTTCTGTCGCTGGCTATCCAAGCTGCGTGTGTTCACACACCTCGCAGCAATATGGAACATTCTACACTTATGTCAATTTATGTGTCTGTGGTGGGTTCGTAAGACCAATCTATGTGGTTATCTTTAAGTGACACAACAGAACGACTAACGCTGCAATGAAGATACATCTCTCAGTAGAATGCCCATCATGATCATTAGTTGGCACCGAAGTCGGGAGTATCAGTTTATCACGACAAAGAGTACTAAGCCGATATTATGAGGTAACTCGGTGAGAACATCCCGTATAATTAATTTGATAAACATGTGGCGAGAATTATCTTACTGTAGACATTATAGTCGATGTTTTTTTTTAATTTGAGATCTCCAAAGTGTCCCACAACGGTAATGAGCAAACAGGTAGCAGCTCTGACAGCGCAAACCCGAAGCCACTGCTGGCATAATGAAAGAAATGGAACACATTTAGTAGGGACAATAATTGGAGCGACGCCCGGAAATACGCATACACTCACTAGGTGGCAATTATGAGAACTTCACTTAGTTGTAATAATTTATGATGATACCAAAAAAGTCATTTAAAATTTCATTCTTTAATCATAGATACAGAGCATTAACATTTAAAATCCTTTGCAATGTGCCTTAAAGAAACAGTATGTGTTTGATATTATGTTACGTATGTTAAATCATGCATTATTTGTGTTTACGTTTTTGCAGACATTGTACATTTCGGTTAGAATTTTTATTACACGCTTCCACTCTTTACTGCCTTGTTATATTTTATTCCGAAGAGCATTTTTATTTTAATACGGTTATTTTTAATCGAAGAAGATGATCCTTAATTATAAATTGCGAAAAATATAAATGAAGAAAATAACTTATTTCAGCCAATTTCCCTTAAATTTTTGAAGGTGCAGAAAAAATTACAAAACTTTTTCCAAGCTACAGATTTCTGAGCCAGAAATCTGACCCGTATATTCTGAAAATGAAGCAGGACTACAAACCACTGAAAGGCGATGTACAATTAATCTAAAATGATTTTATGGGCTATTACACCTCATTCGGTCACAATGAAGTGGGGGTGGGGGGGGGGGGGGGAAGTAATTTCCTTCCAAACGTGTCGGAACGAACTTATTATCCAGTACGGTGCAACAACCCAGGAGACAATCAGCTGAGTACCACCAGCCATGAAAACCTGAAAACTTGTAACAATCAATCTTTTCTATTTCGTGGCGAAACTCAGATTTTCTAAAAACATGTTGTAAATATTTGACCATAAGCAGAATACGAGTCCTAGAGGGAAGACAATTTCAGAAACAACTGATAAAGGAAAAGAAAAAGAGATCTCGAGAGTGATTCTACTGGAGCGGAAAGCGAATTGAAAAAGATGCAGGAACTTGGCGGAGGGGTTGAGTCGGAAAATGTCTTCTTCCTCTGGCTGATGTTAAAATTATGGTAGTTCTCGGAAGTCTGGTCTAAAACTTTAACATCCCAAACTTTGCTGTATCATTACAGCCAGAGAAACCGCAGAAACTCACCAGCAAACGCCAAGATAAACTCTAATATTATTTCGAGGAATTTCTACCTGGTGTATTCTGCTTGTGTTAAGCTTGTCAGTGACGAAGACATCTGTAGCGACTCACAGAAAGTGACTAAATATTACAGTGAAAGCTTACATGTCCCTGCATAGAAATGAAAATACGAGCAGATGACAATTTGAATAATACGAACTCAACAGACTAGCCTTCAGTTAGCATCGCGTTGCCTTGTTATCTGCCACAATTCATTCTGTTTACAAGGAAAGTTGTTTCTATTACAGGGCATTTCCCTGTATCCTAGTGGACTGTGACAAAACCAACAGCAGCAAATGTACTCGTGGTTTGGTAACTAATTAACTCAACCTAGATAGTATTAAAATTAGGTTTCTTCCTGGAAGAAAATATAATTGGAATTTGGTGGGAACTATATCGAGTCCATAAATACACCTCAATCCTCTGCAGGATGTGCGTAGTTACTGAAGCCAGTGCAGACTGCAGAAAGCGTATTAATCTTTACGTGCTTGCAGTGTAAGTTCCTAAAGGACCTGTACTTAAAAAAACAATTTTTGAGTGGCAAAGAAAGAAGGTTTAATATGTGTATCAGAATATTTCATGTTTTGAGAATAGGCTATAAACAGAAATATTATATGTGAAGTTTACGAAGTTCTCAATAAATTCATATTAAAAATGTATCACCAATGTGTTATTTATGACACTATATGGATTAATTACTTCTTCCATCAGCGTGACTGTTAATGGACGCAACAGTACTTGCGCAGAACAATGACAACACATCAAATATCAACCGCACACAGTAACTAACATGTGAGCTACAGTGAACTTGAGATATTTAATGTACAATATATACGTGATATATGGTAAGGTAACTTGCATTATTTGTGAAGAATCTAATTAGGCTACTTCAAATGTGTCTGAATGAAGCCTAAAATGAAACCCTTAACAGGAGGCCCTATTGTCACCCTTCAACATATGCTTTGTTTGTGTCAGTGCTATGGAAATAAGTAGAAACTGGAACAGAACGGAAGTTATCGATTTATCATATGTGCTGACAATGTTAATTCCTTGAGTAAGAACTTAAGTAGATTTCCCATACAGGTAACACAAAGTTCCTGTTGGGTGTTAGCAAGGCAAGAGTTAAAGAAAGAGCAATTAACAACGGAGGGGAAAAAACTGAATATAATTGAATTGAAAAAAACTGAATATAAAGGGAGATTATACACGTTTCGAAAATGCTGTCCAAATGAGTACTTTGGACTAAGAGAAACAATATTACAGTGTTGTCCTTAGTTATGTAACACCATAAAACTGGGTCTAATAAGACTGTAATGTTGATTACATGAACACAGTTGAATTCGGTAAGATAAATCGAAAGGCGAAGATATCCTTGCAACATGGCTGTACGACTGTATGCTTTTCAGAACAACTGTGTCTCTTCTAATCTTGCGTTCTGTACTAGAGTAAGTGCTAATGGATTTCTCATGTACCTGAAATATCTAGAAATTTCTGTCCTCCCACCTTTATTTACCTTCTTGAAGTTAGTTTCAGACTCTCTGCCTTGTTTTCGGTAAGACGCTAAACACTGACTGCCAAACCGAATGCAGGGGCTCCGATTTTGTTTATAGCTTGCACTTGCTCTAATTTCATTACACTGACTCAGTAAAACCGCGAGGTCGAAATACTAACCTGAGTGATAAATACGAATTCAATACGCAATGCTGGTTAAAAATAACACTCGAAGAAAGATGTGAGCCTACGTGTATAGATAGGGTTGAAAAGGACTCACGACGGGGAAGGAGGATGGGATTTTGTGGACACTGTAATCAGCTTTCGATCTGTGTGAAACCAGTGAGCTTCTTGGCCAAGGAAGTGGCTACATCATTGTGAAGGAACAGACTCTGTCGAGAAGTTGATTTAATGCAACATTATTCTTAGGTGCCTTTCATATCGAAATTCGCGACACTGGAAATTCAATCGCGCAGATCACCAGTAATGTTGAAAACTACCGTCGTTTAAAAAATTACTGGTGTATAAGTAACGAAGAGAAAGTTGCTGCAAGTTAAACATGTTTAATACAACTTGCGATGAAGACACGTGGGCATGGGCAGTTACAGATCGACATGCAGGAACATGGAAACATGGAAACAGCTAGCACTGACTTCGTTAAGAACTGAACACAGAAGTTCACGGTTATATCCCGTCATGCCCTGACACTTGTTTGGGATCTTTGCCTGCCGCGTAGATATAAAGGCCCGTCACATTAAATAACCCTGGCGTCACAAACAGATGACCTTTACCATTCATGGAACTGGACAGACTCATAATCCAGAAAAATAGATCAGTTTTGGATTTGAAAAGGACATTTCATATTAAAGTCTCTCCAGGCATATTACAACCCGTTTTTCAAGGTTCGTAATGTTATTCCTAATTGTCATTACGTACCGCTCCAACGCAGTGTCTAGAGCAGTACTCAGTGCGTGATGAGGTGGGGTGAGGTTCTGGTGCGCTCCCATTGTGTTTGTTTTAAACATTTCCAGTAAATGGAAATTGTATGAACTGTGAAATTTTAAATATATACTTGCGGAATTTTCTCTAAAAAATCTTTTTTATACAAACAGCGTACATACAAAGAGCGTAATAATTCTCCAAAACTCCGTAAGTACGGAAGAATTTCCAGAACCGAGTCTAAGGGATATCAAGTAGGGTAATGTACGTAGGGATTATGTTTGTTGCTTTAAAATTCCCTGAACTATTTAAATATAATTAGCTGTTTTTATTAATTTTACACTAAATATATTCAAACATGAAATATTTAAATTTTCAGGGAACGTGTTTATTTCAGCTGTACATTCACCGAAACTGCAAACGAACGTAAAATACTATGTTGCAGATTTTTAAAACATTATGAAGTCGGGAAAACGAATGATCAAGAAAATAATTTATTACGCAACAAACAGTTGTACATTCAACAAGAACGACGATAAATACAATAAACTTAATTTGATCCGAAAATTTCGCACTGACATTAAATGGATAACTGGTCCAGGAAATATTAATCTAAAACTCCGACATTAACAGACGTGTAGTCACGATGTATTACAGACGTATTCTATGTTTCACCACCGCAACTGCTAAAAATATTTAAGCAAAGTTGATGTAAGAGGACTAAACAAATCCACGCCGCGATTCTATTTAATTCTTCTTGGCACCTGATGGGTTTTCCTAAAACCCTATACGCTATTAAGTTATACAGATTCTGCTTAAAACATTTTTCTTTAAGGTGAAATTTAATCACAGACGCTGGGGTTTAGTTTCCAATTACTGCCCGCGACGTAGGAGTTTTAAATCTACGCCGTCCTTAAATGCATTCACGATTGTGCAGCGCACCAAGGCCGGTAGTGTGTGTGCAGAATAAAAGTCTGTAGAGTCACCGACGGCGACTTTGAAGATTCAACTAAATATAATGAAAAGTAATTTTTTACATCCGCAGTTCAGCCCAAAATTCAAAGCGATTAACTTTGTCACAGAAATTTTGAATTTCGGACTAGATACCGGCTGTCTTTGCAGATGTTCGCAGTTTTTCTCAAACATTTGCCGGGCTGTTAGCTTCTATGAAGCTACAACTTCCTCCCTCTACTTTCTTTAAAATCAAGCATTCACCAGTCATCTTATCAACGGAATACGTGTAATCTTAGCTTTCGATAACATCGTTACACAAACCAAGAATACGTACATCAGATGTGCGGCTGCAGTAAGTGTACACTAAGACAAACAGATTTGGTAAAACAGTGTGCAATATATTTAGAATATTAGCCTATATATACAGAGCTGAGGTAAGCCCGCGCATTTCAAATTTTTAGTATATGCACTACGATAAAAATGTTATTTAATATGGCAGATACAGAAATTCCTAAGTCTGACCTGTTTATTTGTTACTAGGGTTTATTTCATGACGACGTCAGCAGCTCAGGCTGCATAAGGCCGAGACGTGCTGGAGACTTCCAGTCTAGTCTAGATGGTGTATGAACAGCATAATAATCAACATAAGGCGTTATTTAACCCTTTGAAGACTGCAGTTTTTTCAAACATGCAAAAATTCAGTTTGTGCCTCACAGGGAACACAAAGCGTGTCCATTATAAATAACAGTCGGTTACGGATGTTTCGGGAAGTAATCGCTTTTAATTACAAGAATCACATAAGACGCCTACATTCTGTGAGCAAAGTGCAGTTTCTTACTGTCACAGTAGGCGCTACATAGAGTGACCACTAAGTGTGTAAATTATTTAAATGTATATTGATTTAATGGGTTTACACTGCACTCAGCTTCACAGAGTGTACACTGTACACAAATCAGACTTTCAATCGCAGACATTCCTAGCTACGAACCCGATCAGACCAATTTGAATCCTTATTGGCAGCGTTTCCTCCAAACCAGACAACACGGTGAACCCGTCACGAGCACGCAATCCAGAATGACGTAGCGACGTAACTTATAAAAGCAGTGAATATAAATACAGCCCTGGGATTAGGCAGTAGTGCTCTTCATGTGTCGATGTCCTGAACACCGCGGCTGTCATGGCATGTTCCAGCGGGGGGCATGCCCTTTCTGCGGCAAAGCAGCCGTGATAAGCACTGCGATTAAAGAAAGACCCGTAGGTGGAAGGAATTAGATTGCACTTATTTAGCAACGCTTTCTAAACTACGAAGATTATAAAGCATCGAATAATAAAAGGATTGTTATTGTTGAAGTAGGAAGGATGGTATTCGGTAGCGATATTACGTAATATACTGAAAGATTACTCGGTTATCAGGTTCTCTTTTGAGGCAGTTGGAATAAAATGACAGAACGCATAATAAGTGTGCTTGTCTCTAAACTTCAACTCCGATGTCGAATTTAATTTCTTGCAGTCTAGCCCTGAACGCTTTTAACTAAATTACTATTTCAAAGCGAGCGAAACCTTTCTTATTCTTCTTACTCAACTTAATGAAGTCTGCAAACGACTAGAGCGTGTTTAACGTTTCAGTGTCTAAATTAGTACCATAATTAGTAGCCAGGTAGTGTTGAGCCGTGAATAATTTTAGCCGTTTTTACGAAAAGGCATCGCGTTCGTTAAAAATTAATTCACTTTCTAGGAAGGACAACACATAAGAAGGCCATGCTGTAGTCACTAACAATTTCAGAAAATTTTAATTTATGCCACATCAAAATTCGTAAATATTTGTCATACATCAGGTTTACCGTCAATATAATTTTTGAAAATTGGCTCCAACAATTTGTAAAATTCCTGCCTTTACCGCAAGAAAACAAAGAGCCGTGTAAGGGTGTGGATGTAAAGCAGGGTGCAATAGATTTCAGATCAGTGCACAGTAGGGCGGTCAGCTTCACCCTCAGGATTGTGTACCCTCCATAGCGGGACTCATCGGTATCAAATATAGAGGGGTGGGATGGGCCCCGGAGAGAGTCTGAACGTTGTAGAACAGAAACCCCCATGCCGTCTATCACACAGCCAGCCAGCTTTAAGACTGAAATTTACTAACGATACATTAAGAGTAAGCACTTCGGAAGTGCCATACATCTTCCTTAGGGACTTCCTTGAATTCTGTCATAAACTACACATACTGACAAAGACATATTTTCACTATGTAAAACTGTGGCACATATATTTACAACATGTCTGCACTATTCAAAAATTTATGTATTGTGAAGTGTAATCCGGAACATCTAAGCTGTTACTTTTGACTCCACTCAACACAAAAACGTAAAAATTTAAAAGAATTAAAGCACACTGAAAATCTCCCAGGCTCTAATTAAGGCGTTTCAAGGGTCAGGTTAAAAAGAAAGTTGAGGCTTTATCATAATTGTACATACGAATTCGGTGTTTCAGCTTCAGAGGCCAACGTACCTACTTGCACTCATTTGTATCGCCATGAACCGGAATTTGAAACACACTGTTGTCACGTGACAGACAACAAAGAAATCACTTCAGCACTGCAGCAGAACAGTGCCTGCACTGGCTATGTCCACAGAAGGACAGACTGGGTATAACTGAATTAAACGAATGCATTTTACAGTTCAAATGAGAAATTTCTTGCTTTCCATTGGAAAATTCAAACACATGATGCTCGAGAGGGAACTCGCGTGTTAAGACGCTCGTTGCTGACAAATCATCGAAGCAGTAAATTTCCTTTCATCTAATGCAGAGCGAAGTTTGTTTTCACCACATTCAGCTTTGAAAAACACCGTTCTGCTGCAGCTTTACTCACAGAAATGTTAAAGTGTGATGTGTACGCGATGTGCACTCTCAGAAATACATCCGCTAAAGCCTTTATTTCTGGTTCACCACACACACTGACGGTTCTCTCAGTCGCTTGTGCCTCGTCGTCTCCATGACCTCTGTGACCTGTATGCGCTCCCCCTTCACTGCTGGCTCCTTGTAACGATGGTATTTTCTAAGAATGCTTTATGTGTAATATTCTGTTACGTTTAATGTCATCGGCATTGGTTGCGTCTCTGCTTTGGTGCATCCCAGTTTGCTGTTCACCTAACTAGAGGCAGAAGTTCTTGCACCCGCTTCTACTGAAATTTTACCTAATATCACAAATGAGTTTCAATCTGAATATTGTTGTTTCCAGAAATAGCTTACCGTGAATATTCTCCTATTCCATCTGCAGATTGTTTGTAGATGAAACTAATCTTTCGTCACAAAATTTCTTGTGGGATTTCGTGCTCGCATACTTTTAGCTTCAGTACTAGCGAACTTACTGTTTGATAGAGTACACAGTTGTTCAGTGACTTCATAAGCTTCACAGAGTGGCCTATGTCAGGTTGTGTGCTCTGAAAAGCTTTGTTGTTGTTATTTTGAAACTTTCAGTCATTTTGTTGCAACGCAGCTGCCTGTCTACACAATTTATTCACACGTCATCGTCATTAACTTTATGTGTTATCGCTTTCTAGATGACTGTGTTTTGCAGAATACATTTATAGTTCAGAGCATAAGCCTCAAAGTTTTCGGCATAAGGAAATCAGTAACTCTGGGTGATCTTACAGTTTTCGAACGTTTTAGAACACTAAACATTCCGTCCGCCACAAGTCACTGAGACAGACAGTGATAATGATTTAAAAAATGAAGAAGTCGGCTGCTGGGACACAGAAGCGCATTGCTTTCAAACATATGAATTTAAGCGAATATCCTTTGCAAGTACGTATAAATAAAAAAAATTCCCTAACTAGACGTGCCTATACATCTTCAACCTTCCCTGACATATTCGGATTCTTAGCATGTTTCGGCTTCTGCAGTCTTCAAACTTGATGCCTGAATCGAAGAAATTACTGACACTCGTACTAATATTCTATTAAACTAGGTTAGAGAATCGGGCAAAACCTAAATACCTTTAACCTTTAACGAGTAGTGCCTTGGAAGCAGTATGGCCTGCATATTGACAGCTGACCAACGTGTGACACGTCTGGCGTCGAAACTGCAGTCAGCGAACTAGACAGTAATTCTGTAAGACTATTCTAGGATGCCTTTCCCATCAGACCAATTAACTATTCAATAAGTGTGAACAATGAGTATGAACGCACATTTGCTTATTTGTTTATAGGCTTCTTGCGGTCCGTCAGAAGACACAGCAACTATTTTAAAACAATAACAATTATTAAAAACAACAGAATACTTAATCCAAAGGGCAGAATTATCCCGGTTATGATCAAGAATGGGTTCCGGCCGCGGCGAAAAAGGTTTTTCGGGTCCCCTAGCAAGGGAGGACCGATTCAAAATCTTTACGCTAAATTGGAAAGGCTGACTCTGGGTTGCAGGGTGACTTAGGCCTGGTCTGAAAGGGTTCATTTGTACAATCGACAGATAATGATACTACCGAGAAACACAAAAACATATACAACATATTCGGGCCCCTGTACCCTTTCCGGACCGCCGGGCCACGGGAATTTGTACCGGCTCTCCCTCCCTCTCGTCGGCACTCTTCACGGTGCCGGTTGCATCAGTTCTTAGTTTGGAATTCTTTCCGCCGTTAGCATCTGTATGTGTACAAGGTCAGCTCCTGCGTTTCTTTAGTATAATCAACGTGTGGCGAATATAAAAGGCTGCAAGTTAAGTAAGAAAATACCAAAATATAATTACACTGATGTTGAGGATCATGACGCTAATTGTTCTGACGTTGAGGGTAATGACACTAACAATAAAAATATCTGATTAATTATTCGGACGACATATTTAAAATAGAGACGTTAATGAAGTGTTTTTTATTATTTTTTTAACTTAGAACACTTCTTTAGAATACAGTATTTTCCGCCTCATAAAAAGCATTTTTTCCATACAAAATGTTCTAAAAAATCATAGTAAGCTCTTACTCCGCAGCATAATATTAAAAAGCACAGAATACGAGTTCTTCATTTTGAGTGTTTCGTTTCTGCAAATCCGTGTTTACTGATGGATGGACTGGCCGAGGAAAGGATTATTCTGCTGATTCAAAGATGCGGAGAACCTGGTGTACACTATATGTTATAAGTGTGCTATATAAAGGAGGAAAAAACGGAGAGGATGAAACAGAGGCAAATACAACAAATTTTGAGTAGAGAAGAAAGTAACTGGAAGAGGAATTGACAGAGGAGAATGAATGTTGGAGAACACAGGGTGATAGATAAATGAAGACATAAGTATGGAGAAAAAATAAAGTAAGTAAACAGAGGAAACAATGAGACAAATGGAAATAAAAGAGAAGCAAGAAACGAAAGAAACCAATAAGGAAGAGTGCAGACGAGAAGGAAATATAGAGAAATACATAAATAAATAAACAAATAAGTAAATAAAAAGTTAACTCCAATTAACAGGTGAGCATAAACACACTGCTGCATTAATGATTGCTACCAACAGGAGAGCATAAACACACTGCTGCATTACTGATTGCTACCAACAGGAGAGCATAAGCACATTCCTTCATTACTGATTGCTGCCAACATGAGAGCATAAACGCACTGCTGCATTACTGATTGCTGCCAACAGCAGAGCATAAACACACTGCTGCATTACTGATTGCTACCAACATGAGAGCATAAACACACTGCTGCATTACTGATTACTACCAACATGAGAGCATAAACACACTGCTGCATTACTGATTGCTGCCAACATGAGAGCATAAACACACTGTTGCATTACTGATTGCTACCAACAGGAGAAGATGTTTGTCCTTTGATCTTGTTTGTGAGGTCCAATATTTTCCTGACCTGGAAAGGTCTTTCTTATTGAATTGTATCTCGATAAAATCAGCGAAATAGCGAAGGAAGTGCACAGTTTGAGCCCAGCTGCACTATTGATTGCCCTGTTGGCATGGTAACTAACCACCTCTAACCGTGGCGACTGTAAACAGAACTCCAGGTTCTGTGGCACTACGAGAATGCTCCTCAGCTATGCGAAACGGCAATTTGGTTTTCGTGAGTGGATATTCCACATTCAAATGCTACGAGTATTTCTCACTCACGGCAATTCCTTCGTCCGTGGATTATAGATCCTATCACAACAGATATCTAACGAAGCGTGTTTGTTGCGGGGAACCGTCACGTGCGCGATGCACAGCCTTACAGCGTGCTGAGACATACACGTACATGTGCTAAGGCTGAGACCGAAATCGGACGTTGCTGAAACTGGCCAGCTGTTATCGACAGTCATGATAAGGCTCTCGCAGTGTAATGAACGACCGGTCACTCAAGAAGTTCCGAGCTCCTCTGATATGCCTAACATTGACAACAACGTTTAAGAGCAGATAACCGATAAAGATTGGCCCAGGAACAAAATCTCAATTATTACAGCCAAGTTTACACGTACATTTACTTAAGAAAGTATGAGTTTATTCTATACTGTCTTCAAATCCAAGAGACCACATACTTCTTTAAAGGTATGTTGCAGTGACTGTTTCATTATACTATTACTTCTTTGGGCATTGGTCATACCTCTGGAAGTGGACAGTGTCCAAACAAACTAGTGTTTAACTACAACACACATGGAACATGCCAATCCCAGTGGCCGCGCGGTCTAAGGCGTAGGTCTGCGGCCAAGCGCTTGCTGGGATCGTGGGTTCGAATACCACCGGCGGCATGGATGTTTGTCTTGTACAGTGTTTGTTTTGTCAGGTAGAGGTCTCTGCGACCGGCCGATCCCTCGTCCAGAGGAGTCCTACCGGCTGTGGCGTGTGCTTGAGCGTGATCATACGAAATCATGAAAACCCTCGGCACCTGCTGCGAACAAGTAGGTAGAAGAGGGAAGGACTAAGAACTGTCATAATACACGACGTCAGCTAATTTCACTTTTCAGAAATCCCTCGTAATATCGTAAGGTACAGTATCGAAAGAAACTTACCCTTAGTTGACTTCGCTACTGAATGTTATTTATTCATTTATTCATGGTTTATTTAACGTCGCTCTCAGTAGCCGACACAATATCACTTCGGAAAGTAGGATGGTTGATATATTGTGAGTTGGATGGACATGGAAGCAAGTGTTCGTGGTGTAATTTAAGGCGGTATCCCGGCCC
This sequence comes from Coptotermes formosanus, assembly GCA_013340265.1. NCBI lineage: Eukaryota > Metazoa > Arthropoda > Insecta > Blattodea > Rhinotermitidae > Coptotermes > Coptotermes formosanus. The sequence goes on from BLKM01006623.1 coordinate 75,297, forward strand.
GGACTGGGGAAAATTGCGCAAATCAGAATCTGGATACACGGTTTCCTGGCCGACATTTGAAGATATGTTGTCCTGATTGAGAAGCTGCAATGCAGACTATGCAAGCAGGGACAGCTCACAATTTAGGCACAATCCGGTGAAACACAATTATTGGTAACGAAAAACATTTTCAGGGTACTATTTAGCCGTTCCTGTTACTGCAAGAGGTGGCGTTCATTTTACTCTAACTTTTCCGAATTATTATCTGCAAGAACTGGAATCCTTTAGAGTACTTCTTGAAAAAAGTAAAAAAGTGTAACTATCCACGGAATGTCTTCATTATCCACAAGTGCAATTTCTGTTTCTTACATCTAATTTTTTTGGTGTACATTTATTATGGTGGCATCAGTCAAGGCATCATAATCCAGAGTATGAGGAATCGTATTTCACTGCACATCGCTACATATTCACAGTAATGTAGAATGGTACAAAGTGAATTCCCTATCACAGTCACATCACGTTGTGTGCTCATATAATTTATAATGAACATCTTATAAGAAATTCAACAAATTGGGCTTCCCTTGAAGTAGGATTTACGCCACACGAATATTAACCCTTTAAAGACGAAGCGTATCTGTTTTATATAAGGATTCATTGCGTACCGCGCTGTAAACACTCTCCACTTCGGTTATAAAAACCAGTCTCTTAATGTTTTATAAGGCAAAACTTGCTGTTTGTTCTGAGATCCGTACAAAACACATAAACGCAATGTGTGTACCACGTAGAATTTTTTAATGTTAAACCTGGTGATACGTAAAGTTACCGCTAGGCTTTAAAAGGTTAAATAAAAATATAAGTCGTGAGGTTTGAGGTTCTAGAGATTGTGAGTGTTAAAATTGCTGTCTTTCGGCATATCATTCCATGTAGTTTGGTACATATGTACCGGTATTTTGGAGAAAACTGGCGTCTCCGTCTTTAGCGTGTTAGAGAGACGACTGTTATCTTACGTAAAATTCAAACTCGTCCTGTAACATTCAGTACGAACCCCGAATACCAAGTTCTGCCGAAATACATGAAATAGTTCCGGATAGGAAATGTACGCCCGCCCCTCCGCACACTGTGCCTCAAATATACGCAGTTTTTGCAAAGAAGCTACCAGAAAGAATAATTTTGTCCTGCAGGTGTTGCCGCACCACGCGTACCGTAAGGGAGTTGCAGGGGGTAAGGCTTATCGCTGCCGGTTTATTGCTGTCGGGATAAAAGCCACTTCCAGCCAGGGACGTCGCACTTCGCGAGGGGGTGGTCACCGTGACTTACTGCACTACCTTCGTTTTCGAAAGCAACCCTGACCTACTACACGAATTTAGTTCTGTTGCAGATTTATGTTACTGCCTATTAGTCTGCAGAGGGCACGTACGTGAGCACTTCTTTGCAACTTACTTTCATCAAAGCAGGCTGATCGGTTTATATCATAAATACTTCACGGTTAAATTTTATACATTTTACATAAATAGTATCAATCTTATTACATTAAGTCTCCATTAAACATATCTTTGTGCCACGTCATTTGGAAATTTCTCCATACATGGATTCTTGCAGTCTTGAGTCTACACTTCACAAGAAACTATACTGATACGAGGCTGTCTACTGTTAGCCACACCTCTCTTTACTTGTAGGCTTGAGTATAGGTTGACAACAGACACTGCGAGACATTACGTTCTCAGATGGGTACAGAAGAAGATTTCTCTCTTCTGCGGTATAACGCAGCGTGTGCTGGTAACATACGAATCACTGTTTCAGAGGACCTTGCTATCTCCATGTGCTGGGCAGTGCCAAAGCTTCAGTGGGGTTATGTTCGGGCAAAATGGAACAAAATGGAATTCATTACCTCAGTTCAGCGTCGGTATCCACAATAGTCACACGCACTTTTAGTACGGTCGGAGATTAACCATGTGAACAGCCGGGCCAAAGAATTGACACAACCTCCTTTTAAAGTGCGGTATCTCAAAATGACGGTAAACTTAACGTGCGTTTGTAAATGGAAGTCACACTTGTGCTTGAACGAATATGTAAAAAAAAACCGATTGGCTAAAGTGTTAGATATTCCGATTCACCGCTTCTATTTCCTGCATTGACAAAGAGGCCGAAACGTGAGGGTGCTTGTCAAAGCAGACCCACCGTCGAAGTACAAACTTATGACGTTTCCCAACAACCACTCATGCAGTTGCGATTGGACACATTTTCGATTTTACAGTTTCGCTTTGAAGCTACTTATCCATACAAAGCCCGGTGTTACTGCAAAGTAAATACGTACGTACGTACATACAGTTACACGGCTGTACCTCCCATATGGAACGCTATATTGTTGCAATTCCTGCATCAATATGAAGCTCATACAGTACCATTTACTGTCTCATTTCAAAATGTACTCCACCATTTTGCACGTTCTTCTGCAAACTGGAAGGTGGAGATTAAGAAATTTTACTTCATAAATTAAGACGAGAGCGGCAGGAATATCTCAAATTTTTTGTTTCATTACATCAAGTGTTTTTGATTCTGATCGGTAAACATCCTCTTTGGTTCAATTCCACAAAAAACTTGCACGGAAGCCATTACGTTGGTCCTATACGCCCAATCCGCCGACCAGAGAAATGGTTACCACGCCACACAGAAAGGGGAAGAGCAAAATGTGACAGTGTTCTATCTTGCAAGAAGTGCAATTCTTTACAACTGCCGCACGCAGAACAATGAGCAACACGCAATTATCAGGCATATTCACGTAGTTGTCGCTCTTCACGACGTGTTGTGTTTACTTTAAACACTGTGTGTGTGTGTTCCACTTGCTGTAAAAGGGAAACTGCATACACACAAAAGTGCATTCATGTGTTCCGTATTATTCACAAATTAAGTATTCTCTCTCGCACCCAACTGCACTTCATAACGGACATCCTGTTTGTTCTCTGTGAGGGAGGAACACAATGTTTATGTACAGCTCAGGTAAACGTCAGACGTCAACGCGTTAATCAAATCTGCTCATCGAGGGCACTGTCATTGTGACGTCAGTGACTAACGTTGCGCCGGACATACGTAGCTTTCACCCCTTAGTTTTGCGTAAGGAAACAAGCTGCAGGCCAACATCGAATCACAGGAGTTCCTCTGATATAGCTGTTGGCAAGTTAGAAGTATCTGTGGGCCTATTTTGAAATCTACGTTTGCGTCACTCGAGCTGTCATTCTGTTAACTATGATTACGTCATAATTGTAATTTTTTGCATGACTCCTTTTTCTTTGAAGGAAAAACGAAATTACAACTGTTTGAAAACAAATGCTTTGGAGCATTTTAAAACGAAGAAAGACAAGTACATGTTACAAATTTACAGTTACACATAGCAAGAATCTTCTCCAGTTTTACGGTTAAAATATTGTTATTAGAGTAGTGAAAGGCAATAGTTAACTACAGGCTCGGCGTGTAGTTTACTTGCAGGAGTTGTTTTATATCTTCGGTGGAGAAAACTGTTGGAAAGCGGCAACTTTAAAGACAGAAAAAAGCAGGGGACTAAAACATCAAGATGCGTGTTAGAACTGTACATTCGAGAAAGGGTATAGACAGAAATGGCCCAGGATATTGCTCGACGGTAGGCTTTGGTTCGGCTGTGTTAAATGCGGGTTGTTGCATCAGAATCATAAATCATAAACGCAATTCAGTGTATGTATGTTTCACCAGATAACAACCAAACTGGTATGAACATTTGGCACTGTATCTGTTTCGAGCAAAAATAACGAATTTAATTTAAATGGAATTAACATACCGAATTATGCAGGACCGTTGAAAAATAACACTGTGTGTAAGGTATACAAATCCAACAGCCAATTTCAAGGCAACGTACAGAATACATTTTATTTCATGACTGGCGTTGGTGAGTTCAAGATGCGTGGCTTTAGCAACAGAGGGCCGGATACAGCCCGGTAAATTTGATGTAATACCAGAGACACCAATAATCACTATGTTAGTTTTCAAAACTACCTTGCATAAGCAAACGTACGTACATTTCATACATTCTTCTGTAATTTGGTATTCTTGTACACCTTTAAACACATTCACCTGCATTTGACTTTGTGCGTTTAGGGTGTATTAATCTTAAGTCTGACTGCGAAACGGTCCGCTTCACAGCATGACTTTCTCTTTACCACAAGCCCAGTCGGGCTGTGGTTACCATCCGGTTTCCTGCAAAATGTGTATCAGGTTGACCACCACCTGACGGTAAAGCCGCAAGACTCTGCAAATTTCCAAGCACTGCAGCTACGGCTGACGTCTAGAAGGCATTGATTTTACGCCTATGTCCCTACACGTCTTCACGGAATAGCACTTAGGGATAAATCCCTAAAATCAATTTAATCTTCCGTGTAGCCTGTTCCAATACGCCAGAATATTCTTATTCTTAGAGTGATAAAGCGTTAGGTAGAGATTAAGACAAATAACGCATAAATACGAAAGGAAAATATAGGCCCACCTTAACTGATGAAGTAATGAGGTTGTGTAACTTGTTAGACGTGAGGGTAATTATGACTCAACAAGGGGCCCGATTTTCTAGACGAAGTACTAAATACAAACATAACTAAAGTCGGTACGTTATTTTCTTTACAAATTTATATGGCATTTCATGCTTATAGAAAGTATAAATTCTAAAACAAAAATTGCTCATTTCTATGGACAAAATATTTTTTTCCCTAAGGAAAGACACAGGTTTCACACCTTTTGAAAAAAGAATTGCTAAGAAGTGTTGGAATTACAAAGCAGGGAATGGAGTATAAGGCACAAGGAACAAATTTTTATTTATATTATTCTTGTAGTGTTAAGGTAAACAGGATATGCATGATCATTGAAATTAATGAATGTGAAAGGTACAAGAAAATTTGTTTTACCGCTTCTTTGAATGTCATAAGCTCCGACACTGAAATTGAAATCAAGCTCAAAATTAGAATTTTAAACTACAGAAAAACAATCCTGGATAACGTAGTCGATACAGTGAGATCGGCTGTAGGCTGCTTGGAACAGGAATCGTGGTTCTATTCGCTGAAAAGCAAGAGATCTTGTCTCTTGTTCAGTGCCCAGACCGGGTCTGGGAACCGACAAGACTACCATTCAGCGGGCAACATAGGCTCCTTTGCAAGGGGTAAAGCGGCCGATTTGTGAAGCTGAATTACATCTGTCGCCGAGCTGAGGAATAAATGAAGCCGTAAATCCACACCCTCATACGTCTTCGTGGCGTGAACAGGGACAGTTTTGCCTCGATAAAGAAAAACTACGAATTATAAATGGCTTCTTATTATATGGCCTGAGGGGCAGCCTTCAGAATGGCAGCAAGGTACTTTAGAACTTCGCCCTAAAGGACGGAAAGTGGACTGACAGCGTCTGAGAACAAAGTGCGCAGGAGGATATTTAGACCCAGGAAGTGAGAAGTGACAGACATTATACTAAGATTTCATCATGATCATGAGGATCATCATTATCATGAGTGTGTCTCAGATTTACGTCCCAGAATCTGTTCCTTTAAAGCTCGAAGTGTATCTGGTCTTTCCATCTTCCTTTAGGTCGTCCTAGTTCCCGTCGTCCCTCCGGCTGGTACTGGACAGCCGATCCTGGTAGTCGATACGTGACCATTCCTTTCAGGTTCTCTAATCGGGTTTCCTGATTTGCTTTAAAATATTCTACGACGTTGTTTATTTCTATTCTGTTTCGGATGTTACTTGGCGGTCCACTATCTTACGTCCCAATAGCGATGTTAAAAATCTCACTGGTGCCGCTTTCACTTTTTGACATTTCTCTTGTTTATGATCCAGGCTTTGCTACCACAAAACAAAGCTTCTTTCGAAGTAGAGTTATGCAGGCTTACGTTTTCATCTGTCGTGCAGTTTCCAAAATTTTTCAAGATTTGTGTAATTAAATAAAGAAATGTGAAAACAGCGATATGTATGTTAGGCATGGAAGAAGTGAAAAAAACAACGTTCAGGGAAGATAACGCTTAGGAGACCTGGAAATAAATGACAGGACATGGTGTTACGAAGTATTTTACGTTAGCCAACTTGACTGTCACGGAACTGACTCCCTGGCGACTTTTTTGAAGACTGTGATAAATGTTCACATTTCAAAAGAAAGCAGGATTTCGGCTAGGGGACAATTATCGACTGTTCAAAAACCGTCTACATCACATCCTAAGCTACTGATAACAATTTCTCTTTGAGAGATGTGAATTACGGACTTGCAATGGCTACTCACTCGTAGTAGTTATAACTAACTAACTAACTAACTAACTAACTAACTAACTAACTAACTAACTAACTAACTAACTAACTAACTAGCTCCATGGAGCAGAGGCCTTCTTGAGAAGCTAACAGTTTCTCAGCTAGTCAAGAAATTCCCCACATTTTATGGAACCCGAAGGTTCATTACCGCATTCATATGAGCCCGCCACCTGTCCCTATGCTGAGCTAGCTCAATCCAGTTCATGCCCCCCCATCCCACTTCCCGAAGATCCGCCTTAATATTATCCTCCCATCTGCGCCTGGGTCTCCAAAGTGGTCGCCTTCCCTCGGGTCTCCCCACCAAAATCCGGTATACACCTCTCTTTTCCCCCATACGTGCTACATGCCCCGCCCATCTTATTCTTCTTGATTTGACTACGCGAATAATATTTGGTGATGAGTACAGGTCATTAAGTTCCTCGTTACGCAGTCTTCTCCAATCCCCTGTCGCCACGTCCCTCTTAGGCCCAAATATCTTCTTCAGCACCCTATTCTCGAACACTCCCAGTCTTTTTTCCTCCCTCAGTGTGAGAGACCAAGTTTCACACCCATACAAAACAACAGGTAAAATTATAGTTCTGTATACCCTAATCTCTGTGTTTTGGGATAGCAACCCGGAAGACAAAAGATTCTGCACCGAATGATAGCAAGCATTCCCCGACTTCAATCTGCTCTTAATTTCTTCATGAATGGAGTTTCGATTCGTTAGGGTTGCTCCCAAATATTCGAATTCTTCCACCATTTCAAAGGATTTATTATCCATAATTATGTTGTGATTGTGTCCTGCATTCTGATTCCGAGACATGACCATGTACTTAGTTTTCTCAGCATTTACTTCTACACCAATCACCTTACTAGCAATTACTAAATCCTCTGCGTTTTTCTTTATACTATATATGCTTCTGCCCAATATATTAACATCATCAACAGAAACCAGAAGCTGATGTGTACCATTCAATTTCAAGCCCTCCTGATTTGCCTGAACCCTCCTAATTGCATATTCTAAAGCAAAGTTGAAAAGCAATGGTGACAGAGCATCTCCTTGTTTCAAGCCATTCTTAATAGGAAACGTGTCAGACATGTTTGCCTACCCGAACTCTGCTATACGTTTCACTTAGACACATTTTTGTTAACCTTACTAGTTTCATGGGGATACCGAACTCAATGAGAATATTATACAAGACGTCCCTCCTAACTGAATCATAGGCTTCCTTGAAGTCTATAAATAGCTGATGCACTGCCTCACTGTCGTCCCTTTTTTTTCATGTATTTGACGAACGCTGAATATATGATCAGCGGTTGACCTGTTACATCGAAATCCACACTGATGATCCCAATAATTTCCTCTGCATATGGAGTTAACATTGACAAATGAATGTTGGATAGAATTTTGTATGTAGTCGACAAAAGTGATATGCCTCGATAATTACTACAGTCTGTTTTATCACCCTTCTTATAAATAGGCACAATGACTGACTCCTTCCATTCCTCAGGCAATTCCTCCTTATTCCAAATAGAAATAATAAGTTTATGGATTTCAGAACGAATTATCCTACCCCCTGCTTTAATCAATTCTGCTGCAATCTGATCAATCCCTGGTGATTTGTATCTTTTTAGCTCTTCAATAGCCATCTCAACCTCAAACGCACTGGGCTCAGGCACTAGTGGTTATAAGTAAATTTTATTTAGATTAAACGGCGTTTTTGTCACAAGTGCTTCATATAAAAGTTCTGATTAATGAAAAGCCTGAGTTTAGGTCCGACTGAACATAACGAACGACTGGGTCAAACAATGGCGTTTAGAGTACAAATATCAACTATGATGACTTACACAAGCAAATGGCTCTCAGAAATGTACATTTTAAAGACCCAAGTGTTATATTCTAGTAGCAGACAAAACAATTATGTTCAAATTTAGTGTATGAATCATCAGATCCACGCACCCTTTCGGATAGTTGAATAGAATAAAGTGCAGCACTTTACTGTGCGGAAGTGGACACACTTCCAAATGCACAGTTTGCTTTCTTGATTGTCTGTTCTGACTTGTAAATTACAGCAGATACGAAATTCCTTCGCAAAGTTAGTCACCTTGTAAGTATTAACTGTATAAGTACGAAACGATATGATCCCATCATTCAATTCGGAAACACGTATCATCTCGACAGAAACTTCTGCTGTAGAATCACTGGAAAAATTCAACAGTGCGCAATAACATTCCAAAAAAAGAAATTACAACGATATTTACACTGCGAGAAATTAATACTGGACATGCAAACAGCACGTCCGAAAGTGTCATCATAACAACCTCATATGTATGTGGTTTTAATATATTCACATCGCTGTAGCAAGAGCACAAATATTATTATTTTTTCTACTCTTGTTTTTATCAATGCTAGCTATTACACAGAAACGTTATGCACTGACGGACACTGGGGCGTGGCCAAGGTGGGACGTTAGACCTCAGACTTTCATAATCAGAGTTTACTGAGTTTGTTGGTTGATTGGTTAGCTTCCTCAGTTAGAGTGTATTTTCTATACTGTTTTCTTTTCTGGGGCAGAGAAGGAAATGAAAATCACGGCATTTTGCATTATAGACGTTGACAAAGGACTCAATAAAATAATAACAACGAGAAAAATAATACGAAAATGAAAGATACGTGTAGCTAATAAACAGTCTCGTAATACAGACGTGATACATTTGGAAACGACAATAAGAGACTGCAATTGTATCCACTGTTAAATTAGCACCTAAGGTATTCTGTTGCAATCCAGTCAGCGAAATAGTATTTTGTTCCTGTAAAAACCCAGGATCAAAATAAGCAAAACTACAAATTTATCAGTTTTTCGAATTGCTGCAGATCTTGGGCTCCTTCTCTCTCTCTCTTTCTCTCTCCCCCCCTCCCCCCACTTTCTGAAAGAATATTATGCTTGTGCATTGAAGATGTTGGATAACACACTGCCTAGGAAAAATTGACGCATAATGGACAGTGGAAGTAACAAAAATTTATACCATGAGAAACTTTGTAATTTCTATTTATAATCTAATATTGCTACAGTAATTAAAGCAACGGCATCAGGTGGGTAGCATATGGCCAAGAAGAAAAGCTCATAAAAATGCAACTTAAAAACTCTGGAGGAAAAAGACATTGCGGACACGCAGACACAGATGCAAGGATAAGGTTGCTATATTTACTCAAGGCTTATTTAAAGACACTGTCGGCAGCTGTCACTCTATAACGTCGATGGATATTAGGGACTGAGGATGTTAGGGTGGGGACTAAATCAAATGAATCCATACGAGACTGAATGTCGCGTTTCATTTTCTTTTGTTTTCATTTAAGTGCAGAATACCTTGACCTGATACGTGTCTATTGAACTTCTCTAGACATTCAGTCTTTGATGGACATCCCTCATCACTTGCCTCTCCTGTGTGCGGCACTATGAAACCTAGCATGGGACACGGCTGGGAACTTGCGTCCTCAAGCGGTGAGACTACTGTGCCCCAGCGTTCACTGGCCACCATGTCTCGGGCACAGTAGTCTGAAATGCGAAGTCATCGTTCGGAGATTTAAAGAGACGAGAATTTGGACATGACACCTATGTTATATCTCATATGTCTAGTTAAATAAAGTACAACAAATGTGTGCTTCCTGTGATGGGATACATTGGACCAACATCAACAAACCACATGGAGCGGTCATCACTGTGAAGTTGAAAGTGTCTTAGCTATTCAACATTCCCACGAAAATTATGAAACCCAAATATTCAGTAACGGGTTTAATGACCCTTCTTCTTCGCATCTGCGTTCTTCTCGGGTGTAATGCAGCGCTGAGTGGTAATCCTGTACCGACGTTTCGGGACAACCTATCAGTCCCATCTTCAATGGTCATGAAGTCCAAGGAGACCATACGTCTTTCAGATTCGTTCCAAAATTATCCTACAGTCTGCGTCTAATTGGTCGTAGCAGAATCTTTCCTTCAGGTTTTCGACAAAATCTTTACATATTCCTACATTTCTTGTCTCCAGTTCAAAATACATCTCGCGTCTGCTTACTTCTTTTTGACGTAAACGTCGTGGTATCTGTCCGGATACAAATGACAGGCTTCTTGTTTTGATTTTACCATCAGTCTACTTTGTTCCCTTGATGTGGCAGAACAAACTCCACACACACACAAAACCGACACGGAATAAACTTAGTGACATATGTGCAACATATGGAAATAAAACCATTAAGTGCAAATTTGTAAATTTTTTAAATTAACCCAACAGGATTCGTCACAATTGTTTGACTTCATCAGGCTTTTTCAGAGAGTTTACTGACTAATGTTGCCTCTCCAGATATATTAATCGGCTCTGAAATTATTATATTTAGATACATAACCATAACATTAAGAATGACATTTTTGACATGCTGGTTTCGGAGATGCTTGGGGTGCAGGTTCAGTAAACACGGCAGGCCAGTTTTGGACATCCCTGGGCCGGACCCTCAGTAGTCACGTCTTCATTAGCTAATGGCACTATCACTCCGACACAGCAGTGAACTTCTCTTTCGCACTCTGTACCCTAACACTTTACTAATTATATCAAGATCAAAGAGTACTGCCTACCTTCATGCCCATGGCAAAGATGTAAAATGTAACGCCGTTAATCTAACACCATTAGCATCGAAGAGTGTGAACGCCACTGGATAACGGACTTATCGCAGCAAGAAGAAATTCTCGGACAGAACAAACAACATTTAATGTCCTCTGATGCTTCTAACTAAACCTTGCGACTGACTGCTAGATTTCCCGAATTCAAATTCTTCGTTCTTTCTTACCGCCTTCATGAGCACTCGTTTGTTTATTACTGAAAATCCCCGAGACGTAAATTCAGATATATTTTGAAATTATTTATTATGTACTGTTAAGGCTATTAGATGCAATTTGTTTTTAAATATGCTCATATCCAACTTTGCGTTACTGCTAGCGAGCTCTTTAAACATCCACCTATCCGACCATATTTCTCTTCGTCTTCTTGTGCCTCTTATTAACACATCCACGAACATCGCCAACACGAACACACGAATACATACACACAAAACACAGTCTGTGACTCTCATTTAAATGCGAACAAATTCGCAAATTCTCCCTATTATTAACGTTCAGAGTGCCTGTTGGCGATCCTCTGCAAATTCCTACGTCCCATACAGTTACCAGAGCTGCGCCACTGAAAAGCTGCTAGCAGTGAAACACGAAATTTCTCAGCGTTTTGTAAGATCACAAACACTGGCACATACACACTCAGGAAAGGAAACATGATAACTTGAACAAACTTAGGACATATCCTCTTCAAGCTCTCAACAAGGCTGCAGAACGTGGGAGGGTGAAACGCCTTGACGGCGGGTATTCGCATCAAGGGCTGTCCAGTACGTAGTCGTATACGAAATAATACGACATATATATATATATGTATATATGTATATACGTATGTTACCAGAAAGGTTGGAGTCGTCAAGCTTATTAAGGGAGGGGCGGTAGCCTCGATGCCACTTTTCGATTTCTGTTATAGGCACTGGGGATTTATACGTTCACCACCGCATTCAAAGCGATTCTAAGGCTCTCCAAACCTTCTGTCTAAAAGAAACCTTGTGCTTTTTCACGAAAATCAAAGACATGCATAATATATACCTGAACACACACTTACTGTGTTAATCTGTTTAAATGACATCATTTAAGTGGAAATGCATACAGTATCAAACCATGTGAGGAGATGAATAAAGACGGCACATGGGAAGATATTTTCAGGGAGGTCGTCGCTATTTCAGTGCAACACCTCAGGATTTCGGTCGAAAGGCAGTCGAGGGTTACGAAAGTACTGAGGCGGTAACCAAGGTGGGATTCGACATGCTGAAACCTTACATTTACACCAACTACAATACAGGAAAAATACAGTGTTAGCACGCACCAACCACAATATGGGAAAAATACAATGCGTTACTATTACACTAAGCGTAATACAAGATAAACATAAACAGGTTCATCCCAGCTAATGCACTGTTATTATTCAGTATGTTTTTACTTGTTGGAACAAAATATTGTAATGTAAGAACATACTAAAACATAGCAGTGCATTAGTTGGAATGAACTGATACTTAATTAATAACTATGCAGGGTGCGAATAATATAAAACAAAGCGGTTCCATTGCAGTAACAAGAATACAGGACGACTATAAAATGTTACCACTGTACTAAATGCAACAGAAGACAAAAATAAAGTGTTTCTACTACACTAACCATAATACAGGACAAATACAAAGCGTTGCTATTGCACTAACCGTAATACAGTACAAACATAAGCAGTTATCACAGCACTAAACATAATACGCACAACACATAAAGCGTTACCATAGCACTAACCATAATGCAGGAAAAATGTAAACTGTCACCACTACAATAATCATAACATAGGAGACACAGAATGCCTTACACCTACAGATTGTGGTTGTGCAGTTTACAGCTGACCTTGGCAATTATTTGCGCAACGAAACGCCAAAAGATGGCGACAAGTGGAAAGAAGGTCAAGCAGTGTTAGCGAGTCATGTTTTTGACAGGGCCTGTATGTTTACCCCGACCGTCGCGAGCGTTAAGGGACTCAACCAAAACTGTGCAGGTAAATTGCATTCCCTTCAGCGGATGCCATTACTCTGACCATAACGGAGAACATGCAATGTTTTTGGATAATAACGATAAGGAAACTACAACAATAAGAATCAGTGATAATTTACCTGGTCAAATGTCCCCTACGGTAGTGAAATTTGGACTTGCCAAAATAGTGCGTGTTGGTGAAATATGGACAATGAATGTCAAGTAAAAATCCAGAATTGCGGCTGTGAAATATATATGGAACTACTGCAGGGCAACTTTCGGGTCAGTTGGAGTTCCAAACTGAATTTGACCAAAGTTTTGGATCAGAGAAAGAAATTAATTTATCACGTTAATAGATACTGTGAGACAAAGCACCCAAACGAAAGAATAAGTGCAAACCGCCTGATAAAAGAACGCAAGAACGGCCGTTAAAAGGACTGTATTCAGGAAATGTTAAAAACATTTCCCACCGCCTTCTGTTCCTCATCCTCTTCAGTATCATTACTGATGACAACGAAAATTATCAGCGTTTACCGAACTTCGTACGGTCCTCGATGTGCTGCAGTCCGCATTTTCTATACTTCCTCTACACCCTACAACGTTTCTGCCGAAAATCGCTGTCCATGTTTATAAAAAACGAAACTCAGTACAAATTTGTACCGACAAAAGGACGACGCACCACGGCCTGACAGTAGTAACTGTGGAAGCCTACAGCCGGCCTAATCCTGATGATGCAGTTCGAGCGGAAGGCCTGCGCGTACCCACTGCTCCAGGAATTAAAAGTAAGCTTCAAAAGCCCAACACAGACGCAAAAACATCCCTTTAACGGACATCAACTTTACGTTAATCCTTACACAGAACACTGCAGATGGAAACATACGGTGATATTGGTGATGATTATAATGACGATGGTGGAGTGATTAGAAAAGGAAAGGAACAACGTGGAACTTGTAGAAAAGTGGAGCAGATAAACAGAATTATTATAGCTTAATTGTTGTTAATGATTGAACACACACTCAGCTGAACACTTCATTTATAACACCTGTTGTCAAAATATTTTTAATAAAAAGTGTATTCAAGGATCCATTCTGCATCAGTTCGTCAAAATATTTTTAATAAAAAGTGTATTCAAGGATCCATTCTGCATCAGTTCGTCAAAATATTTTTAATAAAAAGTGAATTAAAGGATCCATTCTGCATCAGTTCAATCTAGTGCATGTTTCAAACGTCCTTCATTACTGAAAGTGTCGCAAATAAAGCATAAACAAAAGTATTACTTTTCCACCTCTCCATCTCTCCCAAATATCTGATTAAAAAAGGACCGTCGGCATACGTTCGATGTGTGTCTTTTCTCCACAGATATACTGCGACTGTTCAAACGTAACCATCATGTTTTGATACATCAAAAAAATTGCAAGCGGCTTACTCTTTGTTAAAAATTTTCCGTAACGTACACAACACCGATTTCATACGCAGTGAAAAATTAAGTGATTTCGGTATATTAATTTGCACAGACAAAGAATCTGTTTCTTCACCAACGAATCGTTTTGGACAACTATGTTTGTGGTTTGTTTGTAAGGTTGGAAAATATATAATACCTAACAAAAATTTAGTTTGAAAAGTGGCAAGCTTAGCAAAATCGCTTAATAAAAATCCAAACGCCACTTACCCTTTCGTGAAGAACTGCACGTCATGCAGGCAGACGGTGGACAAGAGTCACATCCTATCGGGGGGGGGGGGGGGGGGGG
>BLKM01006623.1:90050-247550 GCA_013340265.1 Coptotermes formosanus
TGGTGCTTTATACTCAGTTTTAAAACCCATTTAAATTGAGCACATTACAAATTTAACAGAATCACATATTTCTCCCTAAAGAAGGGAAATTTTCCTAAATTTTGTGTAGGGCGTCTTTCTTGACAGGCGTTCAGAATGCACACAGGAATGCGGAAGTTCACTGTCGCCTTCCAAAATCCCACCACCACAACTTTGCCCACATAAATTAAGTGAAAGGAGAAGGTACACTTTACCCTATAACATGCCATGAAGGCACAGAGGGGAGCAGAGGTATAGCTTTACTCTTTCTTTAACCTCGGCGCTAGATGGGGTGGGTGCTTAACTCCCCGGGCCCATATACTCCCGGTAATGACCCGGTACCCATTTTATAGGAGGCTGGGTGGACCCCAGGAACCTTCTGGACAGGTGTAGAAAATATCGCTTCTACTGGGATTCGATCCCCACACCGTCCAGACCGTAGCAAGTCGCTACACCGACTACGTCATCTTCCGGGTCCACAGCATAAAGCAGCTACAACCCTCAAACTCTAGAAGTATTTCTTCAGCACTGACTTTAATATAAAACTCCCATCTACATCTAGGTCTCTCAAGTTCTCTCGTCCTTTCAGACTTTCCGATTAAATTTTGTACGGGGAAACCGGACTGGATTAGTCATTATGTTGAGTAGGCTACGTGACAAATGACTGAGGAATCGTGGCTCGATTCTCTACGGAGGCAAGAAGTTTCCGTTCTCAAAGCTTTCAGACCTGCTCTCCGGCCCAAACAGCCGCCTACTCAATGGGTATCGGGCGATTTTTCCAAGGGTGTGAAGTGTCCGTAGCGTCAATCTGGTCACTGTTCTTCATGTAGTATAAATTTTAAGAATGAGTGGAGATATACCTCCACTCTTCATATGTCTTCATGGCTTGAACAGGGAAAACTGTGCCAGTTACATTTGTATGCACTTCCGATCTCCATTCATGTTCCATGCACTTTCCATCTAAACCTCACCGATTCAAGTACCGTAATAACTTTCTGCAACTAATACACGCCCCATGAAAGATGGGCCTTCCTCAGAAATGATTACTGCTCAGCTGGCACAGATACTCCTCCATCTTCTTCAGTGTCAAATTGCAAGTGGCTGCTCGTTCCATGACACTATTTTCCCAATTTGGCTGTTCTTCCTTCAAATCTAAATTATGTTTTGAAAATGTTCTTGCTGTCAATTTCAGTGAACCCCCTGTTATGAAGTTATTGTGCTCTTAGATTGTCGTAAACATTCAAACATATCTGAACGGATAATAAACATGGGAAGAATACCGACAAGAAACATCTGATATTTCGTTTAGAAAGAAGTCAGAGACGACATACGTCATTTTTCAATTTTAACATCACAATAGCTTGCTTCAGTGTTGACAAAAACAGGAAAATGTAGTGGGTTCCGCCCTTCATAAAGCCGCTTCCGTATGCACATATTACAGAGCGTATGGCAGCAAAGGTAACAACAGGACATAACGTTCATACCTCGCATGATCATACTGGGTGACCTCACTAACAATGCGTGAACACTGCAGGAGGTCCGCTTTCTGGGAACATTGCCAAGGTGTTAACCACAGTATAAAGGGGAAGGTGTATCAGACTAGGTTTTGATGCATTCATTAGCACTTTGCTATATTTTAAGTACTAGAGGCCTTCGTCAGAGTTTAATAAAACTATATGTCCATGGCAACGTGTAATCCTATTATTCAAAACCCATAAACGGTTTTCACACTTATAAGTTGCAAAAGAGATTTCGTATGCAACATGGAAATGTTTAAACGTTGAAATACAGCGCCGTGAGAAAAGCTTTGTTTTACGGGGAACACAACTTTTTAATTTCAGTAACATTTCTTACAAAAAAAAATATCATTTTTTAAATAGTTCTGATGGTTGTCACGACATAAGCAAGAAACCTACAGGAAGAACCTACGCAAGAAACACAATGTTCAACATCTTTAGCCTCTTCTACGAGACAGGCGTCAGAGATTACAGGTAGCCAGAGCTTTATAAAATTAGTACTGTGTGATCCGTGGAGTCGAGAATAATGTGCCGATGGCCCATATTTCAAATATCGAACAGACAGCAGGAATACCAGCTGTTTGAATGCGACTCTCGGCACATCTTGAAGGACCACTTACTGCCGTTTGGGGCCTAAAGAAGCAAATTACACGATTTTAA
Source organism: Coptotermes formosanus (assembly GCA_013340265.1). NCBI lineage: Eukaryota > Metazoa > Arthropoda > Insecta > Blattodea > Rhinotermitidae > Coptotermes > Coptotermes formosanus. Next base: position 92,246 of record BLKM01006623.1, read on the forward strand.
GGTTTTCGTGTGTTCATTTCTCTTCATTGCGAATAATCATTGCCACACTTTTTCTTCCTGATTTGCCAAGCAATTTGGCCACATTTCGCAGAAAAACTCGGACAGAACTATCGTGCATGTTGCGATGCGCGTTTCAATAAAAACTGAAATATTATGACTTATACTGAAAGAATTGGCTGGATACGCGTATCACATTGTCATTTTATTCTAGATAAGATACTCGCGTCACATATGTTTTGTTTGTTTCAGTTTGCTTTATAATGCAAAATCATGTTCTGAGGTTATTAGATTCAGTATCCCAGTAATTAGTGAAATATTACATAACCATCGTGCTGCACTTTAGCAGAAAATTACGCAGGTTTCATCTCCCGGAAACATTAAAGTTCCTCGTAACGTCTATAATTTTCCTGCAGAAAGCGTTGTTATTAATACTGCTCTTATAGCAAACAATTACAAAGCTTCCACGGAGTGTTAAATAAAATGTTTATCATAAGGAAATGACTCCTGCAAAATTGTTTCTGAAGCCGTATGATATTAATAAGTTATATTAGTAATATTACGCTTTTATAAAGCATAAGAGTTAACAGTAAATGGACGCGTAAATTAAATTTATATCCACAACTTTCCTATTAAAATAACTTTGCGACTCTCGCCATAATTCTCTTCAAAATTGTTTTATATTCCTTTTTTTTTTTTAGAATTCTTAATATATAGTCCTCATCATGCAAAACGAGGCTCTGCCAATTACGTAGGTTTGTAGGATGTGTTTGTATGCGAGAAGTCACATAACTGTGTGTTTTAATACACCCACTCAACAATTTCTGTAACATGCCAGGGGAAGAAGAAAAGTTTATTACGCATTAGTTTTATGGGTGAAATTAAAGTGCGTCATTATCACGGCGCAAGCAGAAGCAGGAAATTTTATTTACGTCCTGAAGCAACTTATACCTATCACTGAGCTGAGTTTCGCGAGAATCACGCTTGCTCGGAAGGTTCTCAAAGCATCACCATACGGAATTTGAAGACAATAAGACGCACAGTTTAGTCACTGACACTAGGTCACAGGGACGGGAGGACGAATGGGCGTGGTCTCCACACATCGCATCCCTTTTTCCTTGGTAAAGAACGCATTATAATCGATAATTGACATACCACCGCGAATATCACGTGTCGTGGAATTAATACGTCACACTACATTGAATCTATGTGCAGGTAATTATTTCTTTGGCATCTCTTGACCCGTACAGTTTCTTTAATCTCGTCAAAGGCAAGATGTTTGGAAAAATCTGCTTAAAGCCTGTCTATTGAAAATGTTCTCAACTATACAAGAATTCAGCGACTTATTAGATTACAACAAATTTAATGTGTTCCATGTCCGTGCACTATATTATACAAAAAACATTACACACCAACAAATGCACAAAGGGGTTTTTTCATCACTTGTAACACTCCTACATGTTTCGACCCTGCTGGGTCATCTTCAGGGCGAACTTTCTGCCGTGGTTACACTATGGTTGCACTTTATAGTTGAGCTCTTGATTGTGTACTGTGCTGCAAATGCAAGCCGAGACCACAGAGAGTCTGCGCCTCCAAAAGGCCACGCAGTACACAATCAAGAGCTCAACTATAAAGTGCAATCATAGTGCAACCACGGAAGAAATTTCTCACTGAAGATGACCCAGCAGGGTCGAAACATGTAGGAGTGTGTTACAAGTGATGAAAAAACCCTTTGTGCATTTGTTGGTGTTTAATGTTTTTTGTCGATTACAACAAATTTCAGTACACCTTAATGTAGAGTAACTCTTACCTTGTCCAGTTTAAACCAGATTTAAATATTCGCGACAGATGTTATTTAAACGCCGCCAATATAAAATTTTATTAAAATTCTTCCGAGTGGGGTGGGGGTCGAGTTGTTCCGTACACACGGACGGACAGAGACACAGGACATGACGCAGCTAACAGTCGATATTTGCAACTTTGCCAAAGCGAATAAAAAGGAAAAAGAGAGGTATAAAACAATTAAAGAAAAAATCGAACTCAATATTTAATAAGCGACCAAAGCGAAGGCTGTAGGCAGATTTCCTGGGGGCTACTTTCTATACAAGAATCCTCGCGGGGTCCATGGAGATTATTTTATTTTTGGCGTTTCAAAGAGGACACACAAAACGTTCAACGCATCGCACAACCATAATTCCGAGTCCGCTATACGATTCTATACGAGAAATAATTGGTTACCCGGATGGCATCCAGCAATTTAAAACCTCACTGATAATGGAATTGCTTTACGTGTCCAAGCAGTCAGGCCGTCTGTTTTGTTCCGTGTGTCATAATGAAGCGTACCGTGAAGTTCTGTCCACGCAAAATAGATTTCATTTTAATAAAGAATTTTCGTTGGAGAGCATTACATAGCTAGCATATCTTACTTATTTCAGTTTAAGATCTTTCTATTGTACTGCATTTTATGTACTGAGCGTTTTATACGACAAAATTGGATTGCTTCTTGAAATGAACATCCTGTAATTTCTCTCTGCCTCCAGTTTCTGTCATTAGCAGTAATTTGCAGAAAGTCTTAAAACGCTTTTGATGTATACCCTCTAAAACTTCAAATGCAAATTTCAAAGGATAGGCCTATATTTTCTTTATTTGACAAGAAAAATTGGAAAGGTAATATCAAGGTGCAGAATCAGAAGGTAATGGAATTAATTTTGTTACAATCCTATTACAATATCAGGTGCCGGAGTTCTGTGTTCTGTGCTCAGAGAACTGGTTAAGGATTTTTCCTTATGCCATGACGTAAATATTAAAATGAGTTTTCTGTTAATTTCAGGTAAGATCTGCGACTGTTTAATAACTGTATACCAACAACCACGGGAAACTGGAGAGCTCTGGTCTAAGACTGATATCGAACTCGGAAGAAATTTCTTCATAGCCAGACTAGAAATATTAGTCGTTGCTGGCGTCACTGAAGGTAAGCAAGACGTCATCCCTCTCACAGTGTAGCAATGGGTAGAGAATGCGGTGCGTTGGAAGATTAAGCATCGCTGAGCAAGTGTTTCCGAGATTTGGGCGACAGAGTTACATCACGTTTATGAGGAATTTATACCACACTTGTAACACTTATCACAATTAATACGGTCATACTTTAATAGCCTCAGGTTTTTACAGTGGAACTAATGTTGTGTGAGCATTGCAGATACGTGTAGCTCCCGTTGCCTAAGAAACAGGCGATAATACAGAAGCAAACTTCAATTATTTGAAAGTCTTTTGTTTCCAGACTTAATACCATGAAAGTGTAATTAATTCCAGATTCTATTGAAGACAATTAGGCTTTATTACTGATAACCTGACTTGGTGCAGGCATTAAAGACGACTTCAATACCGACATAATAGGCTATAGCACAGACGTACGGTGGGTTTCTTAGAAATTATGGTATTCTCAAAAGGGAAAGTAGGGGCACGTAATTAACTCCGAGTACTCACAAAGTGAGGAAATGTTAGTCTGCTGTATTCATTTGAATATCTAAGAACTGGTAGGCGTTTATAAACGCGGAAGTAAAGTTATTCTACTGCTTAAACGCTGAGCCACGAGTGCTTGCAGGAGGCAAGGCATTAGCTGCACGCATACTCTACTAAAATATTAGAGTGGCGCACTGTCTGGTCGTTTTACTCTAGAGGAAAAGTTTCCATATTTCCACTGAGCTGGTGAGTGTCAGCATTGTGGTCAACGTAGAGAAAAAGAAACAAATTCACATCTATATCCAAAACAGAAAAATGGCTTTCCATTTCGAAGCTGTAGCTATAAACTAATGTAGTTTCTATGCTAAGATTAAGCATGCTTTTAACGTCCTACTGATTTATAATAATTTCATAGTTTCGGAAATATAGTCCATTCTTTCCACAAAATTATTATGTGGTTGATACTGAGTCCTGCCTTGTTTTCAACAAATATTCAGCTTATTTTACCTTACTTTGCTTTCACGTACTGTGAATATATACAGAGAAACATACGGCCTGCATATCATGCTATTGTTTTTTATGTTGGAATAATATATAGACACATAAGGCATAATAGTTTTTAATGTGATGGCTATAATTTGCCTAGATGGAAAGGGGAAACCAGTGAAAATTGCAACTCAGAGTGGACAGTTTCCGGGACAGATGAAGAGTGTGGGTCTACGGAAGATGACGCAGTATTACAACCATTTAAGAAGAGAATTTTGATCATTAGTGTAATTATTTAATTAGTCTAAGCAAATGAGTGTTCTCTGTCGGAATGTTTGTCCGTCGGTTTTTGTTGTGTTTCCATGGGAACCAAAATATAATCCTTGACAGATAAAATAGCACCACCAACTGGCAGGAAAAAAACCAGACTGGAATTAACGCTTTAGTTGGTATCACTGAGTCGGCCATACCAGAAAAATCCTCTAAATCACAAAATGGTACTCTTTATTCTATCAGGCTTCCTTTACACTAAGTTAAGGATACCGCCGTAATTATTTCAAATGTATCAATTTGATTGTAGACGATAAAATAAAAATTGCAGCACCCTTAAAACAGCAATAAACATGCCAGCAGGGCTTCTTTGTCGAATAATGTTACTTCATAAGCTAGTGTTCCTATTATGCGTACCCTGTCACTTGGCATTTTTAAAATTTTTCAAGTCCCAGGCTGCATACTGAGTGCAAGAGTGACGTCAGAGTAGAGTAACCTTGACTTGTAAGACTTGCAATGGAAGGATTCACTCTAGAAATAGATTTTTTAATGTTAGTAAATGTGCCCAAAAATTTAAGAATTAAAGATGATGAACACTCAACTAAAATCAAATCCAACAAATAAAGATTTAAATTTTTTGTCCAGTCACGTTACATATTTCCAGCGATGTGTCTGCTAACACCAGGCGGAAACGTAAGTAGATATAAGATTTGTCAATTTTTCCTTGAATTGTCACGAGCAGCCCAGTATTTTTAAAAACTTATTGTTGAAAAAATCTGTGAATATCCTTCTAATGCCTACAGATGTTTACATTTCCTTTCCATTAAAACTTCAAATGCCGCCACGTCACAGACAGAAAAAGCGGGGTTGGAAGCATTCCACGCTCTGTCACATTCACTTTCTCAAATTATGTGCAGCTTCTCGTCGTTCCGAACGGTTGACACTTTTCGTGACGTTCAAATTGTGTTAGACCGTCCCCGCAAAGCTTCAATCTAGGATGTCATTAGCGCTTCCAATGCTGAGGATGGGATGTACCTTTTTAGAGACATTTTCCTTTCCTGATGGAAATGAGTTTATTATTTGACAATATTCCTGAAAGAAACCCGTGCCGTCATTTTGAAAAATTAATTTTAGGGCCAGATATCCCGTTGGGACGCGCAAGTAAAGAAACGAATGGGCTGTTGTCAGTCACAGATATATTATTTAGACAAAAGCCTCTTACTGTCTACAGTACGACATGTTTCTGCTCATTCATAAGCTATCATTAGGCACAAGTATTAAAACGTGAAAGAATAACGACTTATATACAAGGCACAATTTAGAAACAACTGAAACCTCATTCTCACGAACAATAATGTAACACAATATGGCATAACATGACATAACATGACATAACACATCACTGTGTGTAACGGTGAAATCTCAATTGTTTGTAAATTAATTACTTCTGCCTGTGAAAGAAATTGAGTTAATATTAACACTTCATTTAGGCCAAAGGGGAAGAGAAGCACAGGGCGCCCGAGCAGATGGAAGGACCAGCTTCGCTTTAAGTAATAAAGAACAGGCAGTAAGCCTAACACATCACAGCTCATGACGATGACTATGATGATCATGATGATTAATACTTCATGACGTGTGGTGTTTTGTATTCTCTTAAACTCGTAGCAATGTTTCAGAGGAACCTACTGTCTGTAAGTTCAGGGTAAAAGAACAAAGCAATTCTCAGTGGCGTAACGCGGTAGCCTTAAGTACAGTATTCAGTGCTGTACATCTTCCGTGCGGTTGTTTATTATACAAATTTATAGATCAACCAACTCCTGCACAATTAATTTACAATCTCCAACATGTTTCGGCCACAACTATTTGGCCATCATCAGGAAGAATGCTTTTCGTACGCTGCTTGTTGTCTAAGAAAAGCATTCTCCCTGATGATGGCCGAATATTTGCGGCCGAAACATGTTGGAGATTATAAATTAATTGTGCAGTAGTTGGTTGATTAATAAATTTATACAATGGTAACGTTGGGTTTGTTTTTAATGCAGGGCCTCCTAGATATGGAACCCTAAATGTTACAACTCAACTTTTACGTAACACGAGGAAGTGGTGTTTTTTCGGACACATAATATTGTACGCTGTTTCCACGAACAGTCCTAATGTCTGTCACTCCTCTACCGGTGGTTCGACACCCACAACTACAGCACCTGCAGCTAAGAATTCTTTGGTTCAGTCGCTCACAAAACCAGCCTTTGTAATTCAATCTTGTCTACAAACGGGCATGGCCAACTGATCACATACGTATTTATTTGTCATGCGGTCGATATGGCTAGGTACTGATGTAATGAACTGCCAACAACCAACCACCGCATTCACTAACTGGTTTCAAATCTGTCAACACAGACAACGCCTACATGACAACCAATTAGTACAATAATTTATCGAATGACTATAACGGAATGTGTAACAAGGGAAAACAATGAATACAAAAACCAATCAAATTAGTGGAATTCATAATAGAAAATAACAAAAATTATGGATAGACAAATGCCCATATCACATGATTGTGTTATAAAATTCTATGTTAGCAGTATGAGGTCGCGTGTAGTGCGTGCGTTTGAATGATGTATTTAGAGCAAATATGTGCAGAGCCCTAGAGTTTTGTTCAAAAAGTTGTGGATTTGATTATTTTCCATTGTGACTGCACGAAGGCACGGGACGAGAGGAGATCAGACTCTCGAAGTATTCCTAACCTCAGATGCATATCGAGGCGGGTGCTCTGCCCCACACTCCGACAAGCTAAGCTTACCACAGAGAAAACGTTCCTCTGAGCCAGTGCTTTCAAAATCTTTTTTCTCGCGTACCACTAGCACAGCATAAAAACATGTACGCGTTCCACTAGGTATTGCAAATCTTAATACCTACTTTCAGGATGCTGGTCTTCTGGGATGTTTAGCTCGTTGGCAGGTTTGAAGTCTTCAAACGTACCAACCAGCGGAAAAAAAACAACGTTGTGAAAACTTCGAATTTTTCAGTTGATACTTTTCCAATTTAACGCGATTAGACGATACAGGAGGGCACGTACTTAAATTCGAGCGATGAAATAGTATTTTGGTGTATGCTTTACAAATGTTTACTCTACATTTCCACACAAAACAGTTTTAATAGTGCAGCTGTTTCCAAATTTTAATTACTGAAGAAAATAATACCTAAATTTCTTCCAATAGCACGAGCAGACAGTCCGCATACCACCAGGGATACGCGTAACACCGTTTGAAAAGCAATGCTGCAAGCGATAGGGTACGTAATGGAAATGACTCTGTTGTAGCATCAGAGCCTGTGGGGGCTGAGACAAACGTCTCTGTCCGTTAGCAAGTGCCTACCTGCGTAGTTTATGGCTAACTAGAGTCAAAGTACACGAAATAATTAAATCATGCATGCAAGGTGGTTCCTAAAGCCGAAACATCTAAACGTTACGAAAATGGTCTGAATAAGTGCTGTAGTATCTAGTATTAAAATATCACTTTTAGCCCCTTAAGAAACACATAGTAGTCCCTCGGTCATCTGGAATATATGGGGGAAGGTATGGTCTGGGTTCCCCGGGAATCCGAAAAACTGAAGAAAAATTCGTGGTATAGGTAACGTACAAAAAATCACCACCCAGTGCAAATGTAAAGTTCTTTAAAGGGGAAGTACTGCTGGCTGCCTAGGAGTAGGCCTATAGGATGGCTATTGCGATCGTGATGACGATGACAGCCGTAACTGCACTGGGTAATACTGGGCTGTGTTCTCTGCTTACAAAAAACAAAAGCGTTCATCACCTTCTACAAAAAAAGCGTACATTGCGTATCCTAGGCCAGCTTAACTTGATTTTCTTAGGACAATTTAAATATTATTAATATTAAATAATATAAAATTTCAGGCAGTCTGTTAGGCCGCGAGACAAAAATTATAAATACAGTATTTCTAGGTTCCCCACTTATACTAAAGGTGCTCTTTTAAATTAAATCAATGACATTCAAAATAATAGAATTAATATATCAGTAATTCAGTCTATGCGTTGCTAAGACTCAAAAAAGCAAAACTTTATCCCTTGTGACGAATGCTGAAACAGGTGTATATAATGTGTATCTCTTTCTCTCTCCCACTTTATCTACTGATGCAGGTAATTTGGATCCCTAAATGCACCACTGGACCGTACATTTGAACCTAACGTTTATCGCACCGCAGCGTGCGGAACTCCGCGGTAATGCAGGCAAAACATCAAACGGTTTATTACCGAGCTGGTTATAAGCCTGCACATAGTATTCGGTGAATAGAGGAGCCGGGGTTTTAGGTGTGAGTCATATCGCACTGTGCGTTACGGGGCGATAACTACCCGATTCCTCGAAATTAATGTAACGTGGGATGTTTTCCCCGGAAACAAAAACAGAAAACTTATGCAACGTGCGCGCGTGGTACAATAAGAACAAGAAATTACAGCAAATATACTTTTAACAAATTGAAGTGCAGTGATAACTATCTGTAGCGCCCGCTGTGACATTAAGAAACTCTGCATTACGCCCACACAGTAAGCTGTATTTACGTGTTCGGCGTGACCTTCACAAGCAGCACAAGTGACCACTTGAATACCGTTGTGTAGGACAGAGATTTTGCCGTCTGTGCGAGGGGACCTCAGTATTTAAACGCAACTGGATGAACGTAATTCCTCAGAGGGTTAGCAAACAACGAGTACCAGATAGGTGGCGAGAATGCAAGGCCTATACAGTACCCACAAAGAACACACCCTATTATATGAGAATTCTCATTGAAACATAATGTATATTCAGACTCGGTAATGCAGCCTAGCAGGTGCACAAACAATGCTAATACACAAGTTTGAGCAGCAGACAGCAAATATATGGTACAAGCCGTCTTAGAAAGGGAATGTGTATTGATTCATTCGAACACAAGTATAATCACTAATACTAAACAAACAGTCACTACGACATTGACGATAAAAACAGGATAACCAGTGAATGCTGTACACAGTTCAGCACCGTGCAACAAACCTATAACAAAAGTAACAAGAACCTCTAACAAGGCATACACCCATAAGAGGAAAATAACCCAAATGTGGCGCCAAAATCGATTTCACTTGTTTCAAACTATGTTTCGACAACTGCAGTCTTCCTAAGGAATATCCATAGCAACACACAACATACGTAAGTACGAAGGATCTGCATTAACCACAAAAAAGCGGAAAACTTCGACATCGCTTAATATTTCTGAGTGATCTTGCAGTTATTACATATAGATTTTCGATCTGTGAATGGCAAGTGGTTTTGCACCCGCAAAAATAGCATAAAACTAAAAGCTCTAAAGTCAAACACTGAAAGTGAGTATTTGGAACGCGTACGTTTCCCTTTTTACACAAAAAGTATATAAAGTCTGAAAATGTGTAAATTACGGCGCTCTCTTCCGGTGATCCACACCCTAAGACGTCACAAATCAGGTGGTTTTCCCTCACAGTGGACTGGCGTTGAGAATGTGGTGTGTATGGATGAAAAACGCGTATTGTTAATCACACCATGCGTTAAAAACTCATTCTACGGTAAAAGCTGCCATATATTTCACTGAAAATGTCCTGGTGCTTATGTACCTAGCAAGCACATGGACGCGAGATTATTAAAACAATTTGCAGTGCGGGATTAGCGTTTGGCTTACAGAAGTGTAGGAGACAGGTGTATGGATAGGGAAAAGTACATACAGCGAGGACAATCGCAACAGTGCGCACAAGACAGGAGAACTGAAATAAAATGTCCGATCAATGATTTAAAACTTATACCACACAGTGCTGCGTCGAGTATTGCGAAAAGTGTTGACGAGATGTGAAACTAGTGTGAATGCAGAGGACGCTGTTCTGGGCATATTTTATAATTTAAATATAACAAAGAGTGCAACATCGAGTGTTGACGAGAAATGCTCGTAGTTCGCTGCTACTGGCGGGGAGAGAGTCTCGCAGGCTCTCAGCTAATGCGCTGGGTTTATCGGAGGCAATTCTTACGCAGCGCCATATAAAGAAGGCCTCATAGTAAACACATGTGCAGTTCGCATGCTACTATTCACTGCTACAATATGCGCTTTGAATTTGGCAAAAGGTAAAGAATAACCGATACACCGAGCTAATAAAGATAAATACCGAAGCTTCTTTTTTCTCTGCTGTTACACATAACAAAATGGATTTATATACTCGCACTCCTACACAAGACAAAACCAAATAATCTTTATTGTAACTCACATTACGGTCCCGCTAATCCACCGAAGATGATGAAATTCACAGAGGTCAGCAGTGCCTTCACCCTCTGAAACACAACACAAGTAAACGATTAAATAAATTAATTAATTATTTAAATTAATTAAATAAGCAATAAAAACGAAAGTTTTCTGGAGTGGAAAACCCGCCAAAGAGAAGTCAGTCCTTAAAAATATTAAATAATATGTGTGATCTCAAAGTCTTCTGAGACAATAATTTAAACAATTACGTGGATTTGACACAAGAACGCAACAATAGGTGTAGATTGGAATGGATGATATTACAATTGCAGTAATGATGTCAAACCGAGCAGCCTGGGCGGAGGAAACATTTTAGACTTTTATTTGGGGGATGCTTGCTTCCAATTTTGTGGGGGGTTCCAGGCATCCTGACTGAGTTCTTTTATCGTCTTCCTCAGTCCTCCCAGCAAATTCCGGGGCAGAACCTTCATTATGTCGCAGTTTCTTAATATCAAGTCCCATTGAATTTATAATTTAGCACCATTCTAATATTCAACACATGTTAGCCCAATCTGAGACACTGGTACTGCCGCAAAATAAACCACAGAGAAGGAATATTTTACGTGTATAAACACACCATAAAAAAGCACAGAAATGCGACAAAAGGTTTCTGTGTTCATGAGGGTTGCTTACACTTATGTCTCTGGAGTCTAAAATCGACACAGATAATTTTTGTGCAACTTTCATAACAAATTTTTGAGTGCAAGCCATCTTTAAATGACTACATCTCTTGGCTACTACAAAGGATCCCACTAGTTAGACTACCGGCGGTGCATACGTGTGCTTCACCGCGCACCGAAGTACTCCCTCAGGTTCACCAGGAGCTTACATAGCGAGTTTAAGAAATATAGTCCCTTCTGCAGTGACCATAATGTTGTACCTTATATCGTAGTAAAAAAAAACTTAGTTACAGGTAGCTAAGGGTTGCTTTGTAAACATGTTTTCGTCTCTGTACCAATTCTTATGGGAGAAAGAATGAGAAACAAGGAACCGATCTGGACACAAACCGAAGCAAGTCAGGACAAAATTAACAACCTTACAAATTTTCTGTACTAAAACAAAAAATACTTTTTACACTTATCTGTTAACAATATTAAGTTCCCATACTCCTAAACAATGACAAAGGATCCGATCCGACACTTCTTGAACAGTATGGGGATTCATCACAATTAACCACCAATCCAAAACAATAAATTACAAAGAAAACGGGTAAACAGGTACAAGCGCAAACAAGACCAGCAAGGCCACTTACCACATACCGTCCCATGGACTCTATACTGCATATTCTCCTGCCACACCGAGATCTACTGTCGAAGAATATCATACGAATCCTCTTTATTAATACTTGTAATACAACTGTATATAGAACCTTAGGTACATTTCATACTATTGACCTAAAAATAACAAAATAGGTCGAAACATGTAATATGCAGTAGTTGAGTCTGACGATGTTCAGTTCCTTCATTAGTACAGTAAACACAACTGGAGGGCGAAAATAAAAATTTGATACTTTGTGTACTTTACAAAACGATGGAAAACACAAAACGGTCCTTGTGTGTGTTTGGTCATGGACCCGAATGGCAGTCTGCTACTATAACGTAACATACACGCGTATGAAAAAGCGTGCAGGGGCATACTGGGACACGCGGAAGACAGAAATGTAAGATACTGCACAAGAAGAAAGCCCACATAACTTACACCGGTAAGCCACAAATGTGAGTAAAAGTATTCAGGTGTATACGGCATTTGGTGATCACTTGACGGTCTCCTTTTTGGTTTCTAAGGCGTGTGGTAGATGTGTATTCCGACGTTTCGTAAGAACAGACTGCCTTCATTCGCAGGATACCTGAACTTATTTCAAGTGATTCTGAAGTGGTTGGAAAGAAAGGGACATGTCGGTTATACGGGAAAGTTGGCGTGCATGTGGCGAATCAGCTCGATGGGAGAATGGGAGTACAGGACCGATATCGAGCCCCTCCTATACATCTGATTGGCCACGTTGTCCCCAAATTTTCCATCTAACAGATTTATCCCTTTATTTCCAACCACTTCAGTATCCACTTAGACCAGGTTCATTTATCCTAAAGATGGAGGCAGCACTTTCCTCCGAAACATGGGAACACATATCTAACACATGGCATAGAAAGAAGTTGGCCATGCAAGTGTTTGGAAGGACAGAGAAAAGATTAGATACAGAATTTTACGACTAATATGGCAATTAGCATGCAAAAATATCCGCTCGAAAAACAGGGGAATAACTTCATGATGTGGCTGACAGGTGGATAGAGCTGACCAAGCATTGTTTACTCTAGCGGAGTTAGATGACAACGAAAACAGTAGTGCAACCACAGTGTTAGTTACTGAGATGAACGGAAGTGCGAAGTATGTGAACCTAAATAAAAATGACCAATATGCCCTATACACTCTACCACCATCTTTTCGCCCCAGCATTTAACTGCCGACTTTGTTGTCTAGACGGTCAATTCCCAACTTCAGGTTTAAAGCAAAGACGTTTGGCTTGAATAATTTAATGCGCCTTTGAAGCGAGGTCCTGCTTGTGGTGGACCGACTCAGGTGAGTATTACGCAACGTACAACGTGATGGTATACAGAATTTCCGCTAATTACCTAATAGGACTATTCACCTACTCTCACGTGACACACTTCGCTGCTTTTGCTGGTTTTCACAAGATCAGTTTGCAGTATGACCACACAGCCAAACAGCCACTAAGTTTCCCATTCCTTTAGTGTATGCTGAGACATCACTCTCATTTCGAGGGTGAAACTTGTTTTCTCATTCTGAGGATATAACCTAGGCCGACGTGATTAATTCACAGCACATGAAACAAAACCAAGCAACGATATTCTGGGAAACTTACATAATGAGTTGCCTCATAATTTGTATCTCCACATAATGCTATTAGGATAATTTCATAAAACAGAAAAGGGGGGGGGGGTAGAATATATAGCACGCATGGGTGAACTTATAAATGCACATATGTTTTAGACAAAGCATCTAAGGGAAATATGTTACTCAGGACAGGGTAGCGGATTTTGGAGGGCGACATTAAGAAGCAAAAGGAAGCAGGAGTTAATATTCAAATGAATTTCGAAGTGTCTCGTTGTCTGAAAAATGTTTGTGTAAATTGGACTATACGCGTAACCCGTTTTGAAAAGAGTATTTTAAAATAATTTTAAAACTTTAATTTTGAAGTAAAAAGGAAATATGTTTCTAACTCTGATCTTCGTATCTGTAGTGCCATTAGCTACGAACTAGATTTGTAATAAATAAGCTTACACGTCAATGAAGTACGCACCGCATCATAACAAAGCGCGTGTTTCGAAAACATGACTATGTGCCTTGAAATCTCTCAACTATTATTAAAATGTATTATTATTATTAACCCACTCCTACAAGATGCTGCCTCAAAATCACAAAACACTCTGTAAATCAGCCGCTACCAACTGGTGGAAACTCACGCACTTGGCAGAAAGCCAAATGTCCTCATGATCTACGTTTATGGAGTGGAATCTGCAGCAGAACATTCTCGATTTTAATCAAACTTTCAAGGTCCCTCTGCCTACTGCGTTAATTTAAAATATACAGCCTCCGAACGGACAGAAGCATGTCGACTAATTATCAAGCCTAGGGCATGAAGCGTAACATTTCATAATGAAACCTTGAAGAGGCATTCAAAGCATGTGAACATTGAATTTTGCAGCTTAGCAACAGTAACAGCATCATGCTTATTGGCATATGATACACACGTTATCTAGTTCATTACTTCAGGCGAGATGTAAATAATTTCTGAAGGAAGGCTTCCAGAAATGTTTCAAGGGCTTCAGAGTGCCGCAATACCACAATTAGACAGCAAAAGGTGACGTCATCCTTGCCCACGACATGAACGCCTACGGGTGGGGGGTACAGTTATACCTCTGCTCGTTCTTAACTTCGACACTCGATGGAGGTGAGTGGTTAACTTCACGCTCCGGCCGCTTTACTCCCGAGAAAGAACGACAGGACCCTCTGAGAGGGAGACTGGATAGGCCACAGGGCCGGTCTGGACTTTTTGGAGAAGAAAAATCTCTTATCCCTGAAGGCATTCCGACCCCAGGCCGTCTAGCCCGTACTCTAGTCGCTTTATTTAAAGCAGTCTTTGGATCCAGAAAAAATACATATTTGTTTGATTTAAAATGGGGTTTTACATTATAACAACTTTCAAAGGGGCAGGTTAATTTATACTGCAAGCGCACATTTGTAAATTATAAATTTACTTATAAGAATGCGAGTTTTCAGGTTTTGGCAGCGGTCTAGTCTCCAATTTTAGTTTATAATTTGATATATGAGTAGGTCACATCACTAGGTCATCGATTCCCGACGTTTCGAGAAGAAGCAGAGGCTTAATCATCAAGGGTTGAAACGTTCTTATTTGACATTTCGACCCGTGAATACTGGGACAATACACTGTCTAGAAACGTCCGGTACGGCTTGTACAGTGAAGTGGCGTTATTTGCCCGTACAAACGGAATTTTTCCTTAAAGTATACTTCGAGTATAGGCAAGACCCGGGTATGACGTGAGATTTAAAATTATAAGTGACGTTGTAAAATATATTGTCTGGTCTTGTCTACCGTGCAGTCTGGGAGAAGTGGCAGGGGAGAATAGAGCTCTGATAAAGTTAGGAATGGCAGCAGAAAACTGGCGTCTCGAAGTTCTTCAGCCTTTCAGAGTTTCAGCTAAAGCGTGTTACGAGCACATGGACATATTCTTCACGTTCCATACCTTGATAAACCCGGCGGAAATAGTAATCCTGGTTTTCTGTAAAGCTCTACAGTATGGCTTCAAAGAAAGCTGTCGCTCATTGGATGGAGTCTAACTTCACAGTAACACAAATCGACTTCACAAATCCCACATATTCTGCCCTGCGATTGGGATAGCAACCCTGGAGTAAGAAGTGGGCATTTCACGACATAACTATGCTGCTGCAAAGGTTTAATATTCAGTTCTTTAGACTACATAAGCTGGTAGAGACAGCAATGAAAAAGAGAAGATTCAGTTACTTATATAAGGCAAGAAGAACGCAGAAGAATTCATAACAGGCTCACTTATTGAAACTTTTTTTAATATACAACGTTTCGAGCAGCAGTTATAAATTAATAACCCTGAAACTTACTAAGCCATATACGAATACGTTTAACCAATTCTGTATTCTATTAAGCCTGAAAATCCATACTGCCCTTAATTTTCCACACAATTTCAAATATTCATAAAGTCATCAGTTTTATAATTTTAAATGCAAGAAAATGTGTTACAAATTCCACATTTGTGACTATAATCTCTTTGCTTAAAGTTTTGTCTTCAGTGCTTCATTAATTATCGCCAAGCAGAAATTACACGAACACAGATATCGCACCGCTGTTTTGTCTCCACTTGGTTTCGACAAAATAAATACTTTAACCAAACGTTCCTTATTTTTTGAAAAACCATGGTCACAAAATTTTAATTCTGCATATTATGTGGCATCAGTGCATTTTCTCCTCATTATTTCATACTATAGGCTTTACTGGTGTTAAGGTAATAGAAGATTCAAGTTGGATTACCTCGCGTAATGTACATACTCCCTCTACACCTAGAATGAGGAGGTAGAAGAGGTCGGAATAAAAAAAAGTCACATTAATTAGACATTATATAGTCCGTGCATTATTCTTACGAGTAATTACAGCAACCAACAGATGCACAAACAGCGACTAAAATCGTACATTCTTTTAAAATTCATTCAAAAATTTTATATATTATGTATGATTCTTACTCGTTTTCTGTGCATCTGTTGGTTACTGTAATTAACATGTTCATACCAACTGTCACGAACGTAAAAGTAAATGTCTCCCCCTAACATGTCAAGCAAACACAAGCGGAGAGAACACACGTAGCTTTACTCATTCTTAACCTCGGCATTAGAAGGGGTAGGTGGTCAAAGCCAGCCCTGGCTGCTTTACCCTCGACAAAAGACTCAGTTCCTCACTGTATAGGAGTATGGGTGGGCCCCAGGGCCGGACTTGATGCGTGTGGAGAATGTCTCTCGCCCCTACAGGAATTCGAACCCAAAACCGTCCAGCCCGTTGCATTAGGTATACATACTGCGCTATCTCGGACCTAATTTCCACAAAATTCGGCCACATTATATTAATGGGAGGCGCACATACTTCTACGTTATCTTAGGTTTCTTTATAAATAAAAGATGCTTGCCAAATATGACATTTTGAGTATAGAATTAGACAGTAAACGTGCACAAACTAGAACTGTTAAAAATTATACACAGGCTGTCGCGTTCAGTTGTCATTCGTCTCACTGAATGCAATATTGTATCAAACATTTCTTGCCTTCAGGGAAGAATGTGAAGCGAATTTCTGATGGGATATCGAATTGATATGTGAGATATTTCGCAGTTTCTAACATACGTTATTATCCGCATCATCGTCAACAATAATGCTACTTTTCACTCATTTTACGTATTAAAAGCTGTTGACAATTCATCGTTACATGAAGTTAGCGGAAGTCGGTAGTACGTGGCTTTCTGAGATGTTAGCCTATGCAATTACAAGCCTACTGAGGGATTTTTAACTTCTAACGAACCCGCACAACTGTTTTACTGACGTGTTCCACTTGGTTCTCAGAATAAAGAGAACTATGGGGCACTCCTCAAACAAGTTCTCAGAATAAAGAGAACTATGGGGCACTCCTCAAACAAGTTCTCAGAATAAAGAGAAGTATGGGGCACTCCTCAAACAAAGTGCGAAAACGATAAGCAAATAGGGAAATTCACGTTGGACACTGCCTCTATGGTTCATCTCGGGAATTAGAGAACATTTCGACGAAACTTGAAAACTTAAGTCAGTTGACTCTACAAGCTTTCGTAGCAATTTAATATTGGTTGGCACGCTTTACAAACAAATGCAAAATACACAAAACAGTTTTCATGGGAAGTGAATAAGTTAACAAACAGCACCTTAAAATAAAATGTAAATATCATTAGACTATATAATGTATTTAGAACCCCATTTCAATGTAATAAACGTTTAAGCACAAAACATAATTCCTGCTTCTGTCATGTGTGATGAATGTCAAGGCCAATGAGATATAAGAACAAAATTCTTCACTGCAGGTGCCTCTTACACCCTTCACTTTACAGTACCATTAACTGACTAATACAGCATTTCCAATGGAGTTGTGGTGCGCTGTATGTTAGGCATGAACCACGTGTTTAACTACTATTCAGAAAAGCTACGCTATTAAGAATGTTAATATAATGGAGGGAACATCCCAGGATTCTGACTATAAGGACCAATATTTATAATTCAGCATCCTTGTACAGGTCGTAACGTATCAAGATACGCCGCAAGGATGGAGTTCAGAGTTGTGCCTGGGGGCACAGTCTTTCCTGGGCATATTCCTCTAACACAGTTATCAGTAATTTCATTAACAGACTTCCAGTAAATTTCGTTATTAATGTTTCATTACACAGCACCACTCTAAGCGTCAGTGTTCCCTACCTTAGGCGCCCTGCGGACAAGTTTCAATGCTACTTTCAGATTCGATAATTTGGAAATGAGTGAAACTTTAGGTAGTGTAAGATTCCCGCAGAAGAGCAAGATGTCTTTGAAGGAACTTACAGAAATGATTCTACACGACGATAGCTAAATATCAGAATATGAATGATAGTTGTACATGTTATTATATATTATGCATGATACAAATTACACATTTTAGTGATTTATTGCTGTGTACCATTTCCACTAGTACTAAAACCGAACATATTACGTTTGTATGACGAAACGTCAACGTTTTACACTGTCGACATCATCGCTAGTGTTGAAACATAAGAGTACAACGTTTACATTTATGTTTGTGGTTTTGTCTCCCCATAAATCTTCATACGCGCAACTCAAGTGTTTGAATTAGTCAAATTAAACAAAAACAAAACATACATCCCCGCGACCAGTAAAGGTGTATAAATTACAAAAACATAAATGGGTATTTCATTCTTTCCCAATTATTCCTTTTCTTAAGCACTCACTAATACTTTCTGCATATTATTTATGAACTCACCGTGTTCCAGTCTCACCAGAGGAGTAAGAGTTATGAAGGACTCAGACCCAAAGTTTTGCAGAAGCAACACCATAGCATCCACACTTTCTTCTGCAAAATAATGAGCCCTAAACCATAAAATAGTGTTCCGAGACGAGCTGTATTTTAGTTCTTAAACACTGTCATTCTTCACAGCGATCACAAGCAACCGAGAAGCTAGAATAAAATTTACTGATGTCACAAGTCCAAAAACTAAACAAATTTCAATACTAAGTAAACATGTGCAGGACTTATAATCTCTCCACTATCCTTCTCGAATAGAAGAATCACGAATCGATATTTAATATCGTCATACGAACATATTATATATACATATATATTCGATGATATATGAGATACGTAGAAAGACGTGTAAGACAATATATGTATCTAATGTAAGTCATATCGTTTCACACAGTTGGTTTCCTTTATCCTGCCCTCTGCTTGCTTCCTGGCTGAAGCCATAAAATCGAACGATTCAGAACATACGAAATGCGATGAAGCACGACATGTTCTTAACTGGATATGGTTTATTACGTTTCCTTCAGAATTTCACTTAGAAAAACCACTGTATACACTGCATTCTAGTAAAAATGCACATCAAATTGTTTAAACTGATTAACCCTCAGAGAGGGACAGAAAGAGAGAGCGACAGAGAGAGGCGACGGGCATTAGGAGAGTAGACAAACGGCTAAGTCCCAGAGGAAGTAAGAGACACTTCATTTCGGTGTGGGGTGGATAGAAAAAGCTTCCTTCCCCCCCCCCCCCCCCACACCATCCACTGGTCCTTCTCGTAAGAGTAACATGAAATGTAGACGGTAGAATGGAGAGGAGTTGTGATTCGAAATAGGGGCAACGGAATTGTGATATACTTTCCGTGCCCGTTATTAAATTCAAAATGTTAATGCAGTTTAGGGGAATGATCCTTGTTTATTTCGCGCATAATATGAAACATCCACTGTGTGGCACAATGCCGATTTTCCTAACGTTCTGCACTCCGTGTGTACTGTACAATTATCATTCGACTTTAAGAACGTGCGGGCGGTTACTGCGGACAGCATTTAGCGAAACGTTTTCCCTCTGTGCCCTTCTCCACTCCACGTACAACACCCTGCCACGTACCGATAGGGCACAACAATGTCACAGTACTCGTATAACCACCCTGTCACGTACCGATAGGACAGAACAATGTCACAGTACTCGTATAACCACCCTGTCACGTACCGATAGGGCAGAACAATGTCACAGTACTCGTATAACAAGTTATTATGTAATGTTCCAGGAGTGGGCTAGGATGTACTATTCCGTATAGCGACTCATTACGGGCTGGGTGGTCCTCAGATCGAGTCTCGGAAGGAGGGAGATTTTCCGCACCCTTCCAGACCGAACCTGGGGCTCATTCAGCCTCCTACACAATGGGTACGGCATCATGCCGGCGGTAAGGGGGATGGGGCGTGGCTTTAACCAGGCACCCCCCCCTCTAGTGTTCAGGCTTCAGAAAGAGCAGAGCTACGCCTCTACTCCGTGCCTTCATGGCAGGCTATAGGATGAAACTTACCTTTTATTTAATGTTTCAAAACTTACAGTCCAATTATATTCGGCACAGCCGTTCCAAAATTTAATCATTTTGGCTATAAATCTAAGAGTATGGCAAACTCAGGAACTGCATATATTTTATACACAACAAAGAGAATGAGACAGTATGGCGAAAATAGTTGACCTCAATTTTTTTCAACTGACCATCCCCACGAAACCTGGTACGTGCTGACAATTCTTTTGTTCTACATTCCATGATAACATTCGCTGCTTTTAAGCATTGCAACGGCAATTAGAGTGCTCACAAAAGCCCAGTATCGCACCACGTTCTACGCCTGATTAATTGAATGTTCCGAATAACAAGGCTCAAAAATATGTTTTTTTCTACTTTATTCACTGCGGCATGTTTCGGCCTACTGATTTACAACTGCACAAAGGAAACTGTTAGATACCTCTCTCTCACTGCACCTCTAATGTGTACGTGTACAATATCCATAAATAAAATACTGTTCCCAATAACGGGATAATCAAGAATATGTAACTCCTTTCACAAATGTTCTAGCTCATGCGCCCCGTAATCACAGAAAAGACCGTGCTCAGTCACGTGTAGGTGCGTGGTGGATAGCAGCTGCGTGGCGGACTTATAAATGCAACTTAGATCGCACTATAAAGCTGAAAAAATAATAAAAGGAAGACCAAATTTGGTGTCGAATTAAATATATATTACTAAACTAAGTTACGTTATTATATATCAAACAGTGACTTACATTTTTAGATGCACGAAATGTAACTCATCGCTGAATTTAGTGGGTATGCATTTCAGCTTTCTAAACCCCCTGTATCACTGCTTATAAGTTGTTGCCCTTATAGATGTATGCTAGGAATCTGCTTGCATAGTTACGTAATGATAGCAGTATGCGATACAAGTAGTTGTTACTGTAAACAAAATATTATAAAGGAGACTGATTTCATTATATAGCTATTAACTCTTTAGCAAGTGTTACACAAAGATTTAGAATAAACGCCAAATTATTTTTCATTTTTAATACCATCTATCGTCACTTAGTTCCACCCTAAAATTTTATTATAAGTTGAATGGTAATGTGAATATAGAGGCTTATTATAATATCAAACTCTTTATACTACTACTACTACTACTACTACTACTACTACTACTACTACTACTACTACTACTACTACTACTACTACTACTACTACTACTACTAAACCAAACTTACATGTACATTATGCCACTTGTGACGTGTCAGGTATCTTATCCACTAGGGAGTGGAGGTATTTGAGAAGGAAGGCAACGGAGTATGGTTACGCATCTAGGTAGTTTATACTCAACTACAGCTTCAAAAGTTTTAGTAATTCAGTGTGGATCTGTCCCTTATTTGATTGTTTCTGTAGGTTACTTTGTAAATAATAAAACTTTTCCAACACGTTCATAAGGCACTCGACGCCTTTTGACTCAGCCCTTCAGGTGTCTCTGACAGCGTTCTTCAAATGATTGTTCGAATACTGATACAACCCTCTTTTCTTCATTATTAGTAGCGGTGGCACAGCGACACAGGGAGTCAGGAGACCAAGTAAAGTAGAACGGGACGGCTAGGGCACGTAGACCTCATGTGGCGAGAAAAGTACGTGCACTGTTTGTTGGGTCAACTTGACGCAAAGAGCCACTTGGAAGACATAGTCGCAGATGGCAGGACAATAGTAAGATAAACCTGAAAGAAAAAGCATGAAATTCCGTGGGCTAGGAGTATATTCATCTGGTCTATGGATAGGGACGGCTGGCGGGTTGTAATGACCGCGGTAATGACATTAGAGCTCCATAAAACGCGGAAAGTTTCTTGACTTGCTGAGGAAATATTAGTTCCTGAAAAAGGCCCCTGACTCCTATGGTCAGTTAACCAGGTTGCTAGATGCTTGTTGGGAAGTCCTTCACCTGGTCAGTTACGTCTTGATTCATTACTGGACACGTTAAGCAGTTACAGTACACGTGGTAGCTTTCGTAATTTAAAAGTAAAATGACTCTGGCAACACTGCTTTGTACAGATATCAAAATACAAAACAAACCGTATGAATTGGACATAAAATCTTAAAGCGATCCCTGTACATGCCTGGACAGGCCTCTAGGTTTCCAGTAGTTTGAGGCTCCCAGAATTCAAGACAGTCGGTACCTGAAAGTGGTAAGGTTGTCGGCCCTATGCACCGGCCGCCTTTACCCCCGTAAAATATTCCTGGTACTCATTCCTGTTAAAAGGCGAGTTGACCCCAGGGCCACAGTGCGGCCGGAAGGATAAAGTCAATGAAAAATCCCAATAACGTCATCAGGAATCAAACCCGCGACCTTACGACTTGTAGCCCAATGCCTCAACGAGCTGCGCCACCGCGTGTGCCCCGAATGAATTAGATAAACAAAAAAAAAAACATTACTTTTCCTAGAAATCCATGTAATAGCATATTTTCCGATTCTTTCGTATTTTCGATGGCTTTGTATTTTTTATATATTTTCCCCAAATGACTGCTCCACGAAGACGCCTGTTGGCTGAACTAAAGCCTCGTCCACACCTACGTACAATGTCCGTGGAGAGTCCGCGTACACGGTCGGCAGACTGTACGCAGACTGTCCACGGAGAGATCGCATACAATATTGTGTGTCCACACCTACATGGCATGTCCAGTTAGTCAAGCTATGTCGTGGAGTGAAGTTGCGGCTGGAACGTGTGCGGGATATATGTTTGTGGCGAGAAGAAAGAAGCGGCCAAAATATGCGAAACGTTTTTGGACGCGGCGCTAGTTCAACCAACTTGGTTTCTTCGGTGAAGACCCAGTCTTCTTGGATGCTAAAATTTTTAAGCTGTCTCCGAAACTGACCTTTGAGATTGTCAATTTGTTTCCCAACTTCATTAGTGCTGGCTTTATATTTTTTTGCAACAAAATGAATTGAATCGCCTTTTTATTACGGTTTTTGTAGTCTGCACAATGCCCATCCCACAAACATGCATTGGACAGTAAATCGTCAATAAAAGTACGAACTCCTTCGTTCGACCACATGTTAACCGCACAAATTCCACAATTAAACTGACACATTGAACGAAGTAGGTGTACGCGGACTGTACAACACGTCCAGACCTGCAGACATTGTCTGCTGTTTTCCATCCTAGCCGGTAGACAAGAGACACGGTTCGCGTACAAATAATTTGTCTGCGTACAGTAGGGGATAGTACGGTGACATTCCCAGACTTTGTACGCGGACACGTGTCCGCGTACAGTGTACGTAGGTGTGGACGAGGCTTAATTTGATACGCATAATAACCGAAACTAATTTCAATTCTAACCTACACTGTGCTCACATGCACTGGAATGTACACTCTTTTGCCCGATACAGAGGGGAAGTCCTGTAAGTAACTAATCCGCATTTTGCGCAAAGAAGGAATAGGCAAACACCGCTGTTACTTGTTCCATGTCATGAAAGTCACTTTTACCGTAAAACAATAGTTCTGAAATTAGATTTGTTTAAACAGCTTAATAGCTAAATATATGGGAATAAACAAACTATCGGCAAACGTGAAATAAATAGAAGTACACAAATAAATCAAGCCATGCTTAAAACGGGAGTTTTTTTACTCCTTTTATGTGTAGAATTTAAAGGGCCTTTTGTATTCATACGTCCAGTTTTAACACGCAAGATAGAGACAGATATGCAGCTCGGATCCTATAAAAGGCATTAAAGAAATAAGCGTAAGTCAGTGAAACGGCAATAAAAGTGTCATGTTTTCATTTTGATACACATTAATTTATAAAGTATGCAACGTTCAGCTTCATCACAGATTTGCATTCATCTGCTTCATCCAAATATGATTTGTTAAGAAGTTTAGTTGCAAAGATGTTTTAAATAGTATTCGGCAAGAAACACTACCGCCTTGAGACGAAGCGCACAGTCTGGAAGAAAGTTTACGATGTTCGGGGGAACCAGCTGTCTCCTTCTTCAGGTCACCTTGAAGGCGGAGACAGAATGCTCCTTGTAAGGGCCGGAAATTTCTATCGGGCTACATGTTGTCAGTTTCAGGAAGACAGCAGTCATAAGAAACTCAGGTGTCACAATATTCAGCACAATTTGTCCAGTGTTGCTGAACGTTTTTGCAACAAGCTTCTAAATCCAAACTGCCTCTCTACTGACTTTCTTAATTTTTGTTTCGTTCCTTCTCCTACATAGAACCCTCTACATGCTCTTCTCATATTGGGCTTCACAAGTATTCTCACTTTTAATTTTAATTTTTCGTCATCACTTCTTAACGGATGGGTGGATAGGTGCATAAATTGATGGATGTGTGGGTGGGTGGCTTCATGGAGGAATGGATGTGTATATGCAGGGACGGATGGATGGATGGATGGATGGATGGAGGGATGGATGTGTAGATAGGCGGAGGGATGGATGGATGTATGGCTGGATGAACAGATAGACAGACAGATAAAATAGACAGATATGTGTTAGAGAGACAGACGGACACATAGACGTACTGGACCAGAAATCAGGGTAACAGAGTTTATTCTCGGAACTGCTTGCCGTACAAAGTGTAACAATTTTGACCTATTTTACTTTCACTGTCGAATATTGCAGCAAGTAGGACTAAACAACAGAGAGTGACCTGAATAAAATACAATTACGGGGAGAGGAACGTTGCAACGCGGAGTTTACTGTACGCAATCAACCTAATGTGACGTCCTAACTCTTCTCTTGATTTACCATATGCAACTGAATTGAGGCGGAGAGGAAAATAATTTACACAGAAAGAATTTGATTCCTTTAAGTTCCCACTTAATTTTATAGAAATGTTGCCTGGGCGTATTAGTTATGGCGTTGCTGAAGCAAAATGTCAGAGTGAAAATGCAAATCCAATAAAACACCTAGAAACTTTTTTCGCTTACACGTGATAAAATACCGATTTCAATTTGTGTTGCAGAAAATGGTGTCGATTACCTAATATTCCCTTTAAATGGCTTATCCACTTGAATGCTACACAGATATGACATCTTTAACCTTCTATGTTCGCCTACAGTAAGAAGGATATCTAACCTCACTTATATCAGTAACATCATGCATTCTAATCGATAATCGATTCTCGATGTCGTACGACTTAACGCCATATTGTAAAGCTTCACATCTGCTGCCAACAGATGTGCGATAAAGAAAAAGCAGCAAAAAGGGGAGTGATAACTTATAGAAAAACTAAAGAAAAGTTTAAATAAAAAACTTGACAGTGTACGACACAGCAGACGTGGTGAACTGCACGTGACATCAGAGTGGAAAATTTGGTATGCGTGTGCTGCATATTCAGTTATCCAGCGTGTGAATTTGCAAGTCTGCCTTCAAACAACTTTAAGATTCGTATGAGACTTACAAACTTACGTGATACCATCCCGTTTCAATGAAACTTTGCTTCAAACGCTAGTTACCGTTAGCACATCTGGAAAAGAGTTGGAAATCATTTTATTTTAATCACGTTATTTTACTTCCGCAGCCACGACAAATTCTGTCAATAAAGGAGTACGGTTATACCGCATGCAGCCTCACTGAAGTTACTGCACCAGCTTATCACCGCCGCCGCCGCCGCCGCCGCCGCCGCCGCCGCCGCCGCCGCCACCACAACCACAACCACCACCACCACCACCACCATCACCACCACCACCACCACCACCACCACCACCACCACCACCACCACCACCACCACCACCAACAACAACAACAACAACAAATGTACATATATTTATATTTACATGGCACGGTTTGTTTGCGACATCCTGGCTTACTAAACTACGGAAAGGATCTTTTAAAGATAGGCATTTTTAGAAAGATTATGATTCGGAATTGATGGCAGTCTCCTTTGTTTTCATTAATTCCTTCTAAAAATTGTTTTTTAAACAAAAAGTAACTTCATGAATTGACAGTGTTGCCTCTACGGGAAACCATGGAAGTATATGAAATAAGTTACCTGTCCTTGGCCTCCGGTGGTGGCAGCACATGACCGTAAGAGGCTTGCACGAGCACTGCATTGCAGCGGAAGGCACTGGCTCTACAAAAACTACCCTTGTACCCACACTCATACCCATACCTTACACCTCATGACCTACAGTCCTGCTCGTGCTAATTTTAATCAATGGTGTCTCTTAATACGAATTACACTCATGCATTGCTGAGCATTTGCCATGGTTCACATGCTAAAGAGATTATCCAGTTCATGCGACTACCAGTCCCGTTGCTGACTCAGTACGCTCACGGTGAACATTGCGTGCCACACGAAGACCACGTTTCAGGGGTCCTCCGAGATAACGTATCTACACGAAATAAGTAACTCGCCGTACAGAATGACGCATTTCGTGGTTGCGAAAGTTTAACAAGCAGACGGGTTCCGAGTTGTTTCACAATATCAGACCCGTACAGTAGTATCACAGGTCACTGCATTTATATTTACTGCAAACATAGTTCCTTTCCCCCTCTCCTCCTCCCCCTGCTCCGTCTCTTCAAACTACTGGCTTTACTGCCTATTACGACCACTAAGTTTCTCATTTCAATACCAAACTCTGCCCTTTGTATAGGCCTAGAATACAACAAAAACATAAACGTATCTGTCAATATTTTGAAATCTAAAGCCACAGAACAGGAGTAGACAGCCCTGAAGTTATGTATATTCACAGGCTTACTTCTGTAAGTCAGTGTTACCAATTTGGGATTTCAACATTCTATTACAATTTCCCCCTCCTCTCGTTCTTTTGGCAGAGCTATTAAATATATTTCCAATTGTGAATATGCCTGACTTATGGGATATATAGCCTAACGCCATTTTCTGTAGTACACAGTTACAAGTGTTTTGGAAGAACCTGTTGCTTCCAACTTCAGGTTATTTTTCTGCCCTGACGTAAAAAGCAGTTTTGTCAGAAATGCTGGTGACTACAAGACCACACAACGTTACATCCAAAAAGATCAAAGACAGTAACACTCACATTCTCTACATTGACAGCCCCACACCTCACATCTCCTACTCTGTTCACGTATAAGGCTAAGACACTCTTTGCAAACCATATACTGTTGCTGAAAGCAAAGCAGCCTTGCGGCAGACACAATCTGGTTTGACGGTGTGCTTCTGTTTGTCAGTAAGTCACTGGTTGTAGAGGCCACGAGTTTAATTAAAATCTCTGTAAAGAAAGCACAAGAATCTCGAAGTAGTGGGGGTGCGTCACGAAAATCTTTATTGCATCATTTGCTACGGAATGCATCTTAACACACAGGGTCCTCCAAAGTATCTATCCTACGTCGACAGCATAAAAGATAAAATTGCTACTGAAACGAAACACAACGCCACGAAGGCTTGGAGGTTAAGGTCGTACACTGTCCAACTCGGCACGAGATGATGGCGGTGTATGGTTAGTTTGAACTATTGGCGGACTTTACCCCTACAGCAGTAAATCCAGGTCAATGTTTGATACAACTTGCAGTTGGCCAAACTTCGGTCTGCAAGTGGTTGTGTGTAAAAACAGAAATATCTTTTGCTGACTAGAATCAAATATCGACCTTGCAACATTAAGGCAGTGACATTATGACTGAGTTATCCCGGTAAACGAGAAATAAATAAAACAATTATTTGGGTAAATAAACTGTTCGTGATCAGCTGCGTAGATAAAGCAGCGCAGGGTGTACCAGCAAACACGCGTGTGGTTAACATATTAGAATTGCACGTGTGAGGTGGCCGATCCTAGTGGTCGCGCGGTCTAAGGCGCAGGTCTGCGGCCGAGCGCTTGCTGGGATCGTGGGTTCGAATCCCAAGGGAACATGGATGTTTCTCTCTTGTACAGTGTTTGTGTTCAGGTAGAGGTCTCTGCGACGGGTCGATCCCTCCTCCGGAGGAGTCCTACCGAGTGTGGTGTGTGCTTGAGTGTAATCAAGTGAAAATAAAATCCTCTACACCTACTGTTAACAAGTAGGCAGGAGAGGGAAGGACTACGAAACTAAAGGTGTGAGGTGTGTCTCTTACGTCAGTTAGAGCACTGGTCTTCAGCTCTCAATATCTGTGTAACTCTCGCGAATAATCTCCATTTCTGACGGAGCCCTGTACAGTAAAATCACGTTTTGGAGTGCGAAAATATATTAAAACTTTTTAAAACGTAAACTCTCATTTAACTAACACGATGCAGCAGACTTCTTCTTGAGAAGCTAAGAGTTCCTTAGCTGGAAAAGGAATTCCCGCAATTTTAGGAGACCGTGAGTTCATTACCGTCTTCACAAGAACCCGAAACTTTTCCCTATCCTGACCCAGGTCAATTCAGTCCACGCCCTCCCAAACGATTTCTTTAAAACGCATTTTAATTGTAAATTTAATTTAAGGAAATGAACTATTTCTGCATATTTATAAAAAGAGAATTCATTATACATTATTTACACTGAAAATAAACTCAGCGCCAGTTGTGCACAAAGGTAGAAGAAAAATTAAAAATGCGAAGACATTTATTAAAATTATATTTACGGATTTCATTATAAAAGAAATGTGCTTGCAGAATCCACGAAAGTCGTCCACGGAACATTCTGGTTCAGCAAATCAAATCCTGATTACGTCTGGGTTAGAGCACAGGCTATCGTGAGCAAAGTTCTCATGGCTTTCCTGTGTCTGCTGTGATAAATAGCGGGCTCATATACTGATACTGGCGAAAGATGATTACTGCCAAATGCTTTTACACGTAGAATTTACGATCAACTTGACGTCTAATTCGACGTTACCTCAGAAGGGCAGAGCCCTTAAATAACTCAAGAACCACTCATCACAGGCCTAGCAGGAAACAGACTCCTTTCAAATACTACCCTGTCCTTTGCTTGGTGGAGACACAAAAACGAGGGAAAGCACTCAGAATGGATGAACTTTCACATTGTGATACAATGTAAATGCTCTGGACTTTTCTCTAAAAAGGTCTTTCTGTGCCAAACATGTCTGAAAGGCGGAGAGAGAAAGACATGTGTTTTATTTAAATATGCTGTGAATTGCTAAAGTTACATAGCGTCAGTTGTAGATGAATGAAATATGAGTATGGAGGATTTGTGGAATGACACTGACAGGGAAAAACCAACGCCACAAAGAAAGACCTATCCCAGTTCTACTGCGACCACCACAAGTTCCACCTATACTGTATTGACGTCGGAAATAACCTCGTGCCCCCTGCTGTAGGCTGGTGAATAACAGCCTCAGCCACTCCACGACCTTCGTGAATTCCAAGAATACTGTTTCAACGTCAGTATTTTCCTGACACAAAACAGATATTGTCAGTTTCCTTGCCCATCAAACATTTGTTCGTAAAATGCACAGCAGGCGGATGGAATCTGCAAGCTCAATTTTGGCTAGTGAATGAAGGCAAGCGAAAATGCGGAGGGTAACGAGGTTAAGTCTAAAGCCCTGAATACGTCAAGCAATAAAGGTTAGTTTGTTGCTGGCCCGTTATTTTAAGATAAGGTATTTTTCACGACATGCGGTAAAAGACGCACCAACTAGACTTACTGTATGTGTGATTCCTCGGAACTGCTTTAGTTCCCACTTAAACATCATCTTTGTCCGCCCTACAGTTACTCCTAACATCGCTCTACTATATTGCCTCTACATTCACAGTTCTTAGACTGTTCCAAGCGTATTTTCAAAATCCTTTTCATTCTGCCACTTGAATTTATGTAGTGCTATTTCTTAACATGCAGCTTAGCCTGTATAGGGACTCTGTACGAGCTGGACCATCCGGGAATCAAATCCCGGTGCGGGCGATATCTTCCCTGCCATCCAGACTGGCCCCGGAACACACACCGTCCTGTACAAAGTACCGAGTCGTTCTCTGGACTAAAGGGCCAGAGCGTAGTGCTGACCAGTCACTTCCTTCTGATGTCGGGCTGCGAATGGGTTGGTACTACACCTCCGCCTGCCCTCTGTGTCTGAATGTGCATGTCATAGGACGACTTTACCTTTATTTGGTAACACCCACATCCCATGATGAGATCCTAATACATTTACCTCGGACCGAAACACTGGAGAGGCATTTAAAAAATGTGGGCCTGCACAATGCACAGTGATCTCGCTGAGGTTGACACCGCTTTGGTTATTCGTTCCTTTACATACTCATGCATGTTTAGAAAGATATTTCATCGCACGCCAAAACCTGTAAACATGTAATCACGCAGGAACTAAGTATAAGGTATCCGTCATATAACTGTTTAATATATACATATAAAATTAATTTTTAAAAAGTATTTAGTTCTTAAATGTGACGCCGTGTAATGTGGAATAGATTTGCCACGGAGGAACCAAATGCCTCTGTCGTCACGATGAAAGGAAACGAAGACAACAGGTTCCTCCAAACCCTTGGTATATTTATATTGCACTAGAGGGCGGCACGTCGTATAAGTTGTTATCCTTCAGAGTCACCGGCATGACGACCTCAAAACTCACACAAACTCCTGGCTGTAATTTCGGCTATCGTACAGATTTTACACACCCCTGTCAGATGCCTTCATCCCTCTCTGATACTGTCCCCCAGTCCCTTCACTACAACCTCTCGGTAACTCGTGATAATTACGAACATTAATTTAATCACCAACAGACATTGTGGCTTTTACAACTCTAAAACTGAGCATTAATTCTCCACTCTCGACTGCTGACGTGTGTACCAACATTTCAGTGAACCAAATAGAAGCAGGGGATCAAAAAATGCCCGTTTTTGCTACCAGTGTGACTCAATGACCAGCAAAGGCAAAAGCAGCTGAGGCTGAATATCGCCATGGTTACACTCAGCATCGTGAATTGTCGAAAAGTCAGTGTTAGTAGCAGCTTTTGAACCAACATCCAGCCACAGTTCTCCAAACTACAATATTTGAACACCGACGTGTAATTCAGCATATACTATATTTAACCCTTTAAAGACGAAGCGTATCTGTTTTATATAAGGACTCAGTGCGTACCGCGCTGTAAACACCATCCACTTCGGTTATAAAAACCAGTCTCTTAATGTTTTATAAGGCAAAAGCTGCTGTTTGTTCTGAGATCCGTACAAAACACATAAACGCAATGTGGGCACCACGTAGAATTTTTTAATGTTAAACCTGGTCGTACGTAAAGTTACCGCTAAGCTTTAAAAGGTTAATATAATAACTGGATTCTGAAAAGTGTAGCAAATTAATTAACTGTTTTCTGCAACCTGTAAATATTGAAACACACAAAATACATTTTAAATGAGTGGCACACTGTCATACCAAGCACTTTGGTTGCCACTTAAAAATCACGTGGCATCACCCAACTAATATTTACGATTAGTGTTCTGCTATGTAAGTCCAGCCCTCGCTAACACGTGCTACAGCAGTACTGCTATGTAAGTCCAGCCCTCGCTAACACGTGCTACAGCAGCACTGCTCTGTAATGTCGTACTAGCAGGTATAAATCAAAATTCACGATGTTCTTCGAAGTACGAATGAAAAGGTTAAGTTACCGGTTTACAAAACAATAAAAGATACTGAAGGCAGGGAACAGTGTGTGCTCCATTACTGTTTACATGCACAAAGTGAAGAACACAGGCAGATATTAGGATATTTTTTAAAACAACTTGGGAAAGGTTCGTAATTTATACAGTTTTAAATATGTGGCAGGACGCTAGAACATAAAAAATTACCCCCCCCCCCCCCGCCAGGGTTAAACCAAACATCTGAATCTACCGTATCTCATTGAGGAATAGGTGGGTTTTACAAATTTGCTGAATTTTAGATCGGCGTAGAAGAATTATTATTATTAGATCAACTGCATAAAGTTTAAATGGTTTAAACAATGTTACTGAAATAGCATAGAAAAAAGCGAGGAAAGCGATTAAAGTTTACGAAGGATGAGGAAGAAGCCGATGATTACGTTAAAAGCATGAAGATAAAGATGCATGGTCTACAAGATTTGGAGGGATAGGCCTGCTCTTGATAAATGGATGAGTGATGCTGTTGCTGAGGTTAACAGGTGGCTTTGAGAGGGAAAACAGTGTGTTTGCCGACACTCTGGAATCAGAGCAGCTGGGACAGGAAAGCGAAATATGTGGAGACATAATCCGGAGGAAACCTCCTACTAACACAGAGGATCAGATTGCTTCTTGAGAAATTGACATTCGCTGGACTGTACAAGGCATATGAAGTCTTTGATGGAAGGTCAAATTTCATTATACTCCGCGCCACTGGTCCCTGTCCGGAGCCAAATTAACATATTCAGCACCTTCTTAGGCTGTTCCTTTAAATTACACTTTAGCAATGTCTTGCTTTCCAAAAGGATCATTCTCCTACTAGGATTCCCGACTGATGTCCTGTATTCATTTCTGACGTCTCCCGTACAAAGTTGCTCATTTCATAATCTTTATCTCACTCTCAAAATAATATTCATAGAAGCACACAAATTATGAATTTCTTCTTGGGCAATCTTCTACAACGGTGCAACTGAAAACTGTCTAATTATATATGCATATGGATATTTTTCCTCTTATACGCAAGCTGAGCCACAAAGATTCCTCTAAGACATTACTATCTCGGTGACCGCAGTAAATTACCTCACAAGATTCGCAGAGGGAGCACACGGGCCCTATTTTATCCACTTCCTTTTCCCGAGAAATGTGCTGATACAGTAGAAAGCAATGTGAGCAGTTGAGGGTGAAGCATTAAATGCCCATTTATCTCCATCATTACCCTCCATTTCCGAAAATGAACCTCTACAGCATTAATACAATGGCGAGCAGTCGAGCTGAACAGCCAAGTGCGAAACACGGAACATGAAACAAGGGCACAGAGAGAAGCACTCTGACAATGTCAACTGGAAATGGCTTAGTATTTAATCCGTGGTCCTGTCCACATCTCTTCATCTCCACTACTGTGTAGAATGACTTCCCCACCCATTCACCCATCTACTCCATTTTTCTTCTGAGTTTCGTAATTAATTTCCTATACAGGCAGAGCAATAGGAAATACGCGTAAGCATGAACTGGTGAACACAAATTGTGTAAAATAAAGTACCGATAAATCTCGCTTCTTCATGTCCTCAGAATTACGCCATGGACGAGATTTCAGGTTTTATTAGTGGTTATTCAGGTAAAGCACAGACTTCCATAGACACCGATCACCTCTCGTTTAGAAGAACGAACACTATTGCATTACTTAATTATTTGATTCTTCTCCATTTTTTCTCTGTTTCTTTCATTTGTTTGTTTTCTTGTTTTTCCGTCTTCTTTTACAGTTCTACTTTCCTCTCTTTCTTCATCTTGTTTCAACAAAGATACTTACCACGTACTTAGAAATAACCTTGAAACCTAACTGCCTTAAATCGTTTTTGCAATATCTGCTAATTTATGGGCGATATACAAATTCCATGGGTCGTATAGTGTCTAGTATGAATATGACTGGGAATTATCGATATAAGAGGTATAAGCACACGTATGTGTAAGAAAGCAGTTATAGATGTTTTAAGGTGTCATTTCTGTGTTTACCTGGAAGGGCTAATAATACCCACAAGAACATTTTCGTACATCCAGGTCCTGGGCAGAGAATCTAATCCAGACCTCGTGAGTATGAAGTAGCATTAATATGACACAGTGCCATTCTATTACAGGAAATCGAATCAGAATTTATTAAATTGGCGCACGTCGATTTCTAATAACAGAAAACAGTTGTTCAGTTATGTAATTATGCGACTGCTTGGTTAGCTACATAATCATTCAGTAAGTCAGTCATATAATTATGCAGGTGGTTGGACGTGTTTCCCACTAAATGAGTACTTCTTTAATTGGATGTCTCCTAACCCACTGAGTAAATTCGTTCTTTAGCGAACTGGTCAGAGTATGTGACAAGAAACCGTTGTGTTTATGGCTGTCTTCTGTATTTGTCACTCTCAACTGTAAGACCTGATATGCCAGTTGTATTAAACACAGAGGGATTCATCTTTCGGTAGGTCTAGTGTATAAATATTATAAGCTGCAAAGCTAGACATTGGATCAGCTGATTAATAAAGGTAAAGCAATAACATTAAAGGCCTGGACAGGCCCTTAGCATTCCAGAAGGTTGAGGCTCCGAGATTTGTAGACATTCGACACATAAAGGTGGTACGGTTGTCAGCCCTACGCACCGGCCGCCTTTAACCCCCACCAAAAATTTCTGGTACTCATTTATTTTACAGGCTGAGTCGACCTCAGGGCCATAGTGCGGGCGGAAGGATTATGTCAATAAAAAATTCCAGTGATACCATCGGGAATCGAACCCGCGACCTTACGGTTTGTAGCGCAGTACCTCAACCAACTGTGCCACCGCGTGACCCAGCTCATTAATAGTGTTTACGGAAATAATCCTTGGTTATTTTTAGAAGTATAAGAAACACAAAAATACCTTGTTTGTATAAACAACAAACTCTCTTTATCTGATAATGTATGGTAGCCATACTTACCTTAGCTTTAAAAGTTGCATTGCTGTATAATTCTGCGTTGCACAGTAGATGGATTCCATACATTTACTTTCTGACTGGGTGATTACTAATTAAGATTAGTACTGACGTTTCCTATCACAATAATCGAGCAAAGGAAGCTCAAAAACGAACTAAATCCGAGAACACAACTCACCCAAAAAATAGGCCTACACATCTTGAACAGTAAATTATTGATTCGCGGATCTAAGAATGTCCTACTTTCAGTGAATCGAAACAGGTCACTTGTGTTACCACAGAAGGCCGCAACTTCACCTCGTCGCTGGTCAGTTGAATCCAATTTGTATCTCACACAAACCCTCAGAATGATTTTAATATTACTGTGCCTTGAATTCGAAATATGACGGAAATCCTGACATTTATAATTACAGTACACGCTAAGATATCCCTAGTGAACTCCTGCTTTGACTGTATCTCGGTAGGCACTCCCCAACTCTTCATGCGCACTGTAGGCACCGCCAATTTGAAACTTTTTAAAATAACTTCCTAATATTTAGTAAAGCTACGTGTTGTTAGGCCGCACTATGGCCCCGGGGTCGACTCAGCCTCTAACAGAAATGAGTACCAGGAATATTTCCCGGGGGTAAAGGCGGCCGGTGCGTAGGGGTGACAACCTTACCACATTCATGTGCCGACTGTCTTGAAATCTCCTCGAGCCCTAGGGGCCTGTCCAAACCTGTAACGTGATTGCTTTACCGTTTTTACGAGTTGTTAAACTCTTTTTCTTATTCCCCCCCTTATGTCCTTTACTTTGTGTCTTAAAATCACTTTCATCGCTTTGTTCTGAAGCAGTCTGTCACAGAAATGTAATAAAGTACATAATCAAATTTGGCTTCGTCAGTGTAATCTAACAAACGAAAAAAGTCAGAGCACACACTTTAGTTCAAGATGGCCAAAAGATGATAACTACCTTCCTTGTGTAGTCGGTAGGGGAAACAGAGATCTCCGAGGACAAAGAGAAACAAGAAACTGTTGCGGATTTTATGTCATGATCTAAACTGACACAACGGCTCAATCCATGGAGCAAAAGAGAAACAACGCCAAACGTGTGAGGATCTCTGTTAAATGACCACCACGCACTGTGAAATAGTGTTCTGCACTACTCCCCCTTGCATATTAAACTCTCGTGTGCTTTGCGCGTGAGGGAAGACTTTACATTGTATCCTTTCAGTATAGTTTAAAATCCACAGGCGTGTCGAATTCACATCTTCAGTGCTTTTGCTTGAGCTAGAAGCTTTTTAGGCGCCAAATTAGAGCTGCTACAGCACTCTCATTTCCATATTGCATAAAGATTGGAGCAAAACAAACAGTTCCGCTGGGTAAGCTCAGGGACTAATGATCGCTCGTCTTGATACCAGTCTGTGGTCTGCTGGTGCTTCTAGACAACCCGTGTTCACTATTTACGAGTAGGATCCATTGTATTCCGAAATTAAACACAGCCTCCACACGTGAGCTAGATTAGGGACGGCACGTTTATTAATCCCTACACATGCTGAACTTCTCAATTTTAAAACCAACTACCTTATTAAATAAGTAACTAATTATAATAATTAAGTAAGCGTGTTACTTTCTACTTCAGTAATATATTAACTGTCTCTAAATTATTTTTCTTCCCTAAACACTTTATGATTAAATTACGAAATAAACTACTGAATAATTTACAGTCTCAATAGAAAACTCACTACCCTGCTATATAATTAATAGGTCAACATAAGATTTTGTTCCAGTAAATAAGGTACTGGTGATCATAATAAAAAGGTACCCACAAACGAGTTACCTACGTCCAAAAATCGCGTCATTAAGTAATAAATTTTCTAATTAATAGTAAAATATTTTATAGTGATTTTAGATGTGTTACAACTGACAAGGAGTCTTCTCGTCTCGACTTTTCATTCGGTAGACTTTCACAACAATAAAAGCATCTAACGCCACCCGGAAGCGGAAAAGGCCGACAAGAGTCACGTTATGCCAAAAAAACCACGAAGCATCATGTCCACACTGCCAATTTTCTAGGGAAATCTCCATCGAAAAACTTTATGCTTTTCTTGTGCACTCTAAATTACTACAACCTTCCCAATTTAGACCACTGTACTTCCCACAGCACTTCAACTTCTAACGTTGTAATTACCTTCTTGTCCAGGGTAGAGAAACAAGTCTCACAGCCACAAAACAAATAGATATTATAAAGAACTATGTCGTCACAAGGCTAAGATAAATTTGCATGCGGGAAATCCTACTTCGGTTTCATCCAGTAAACCCTAAACCCTGTGGGTTATTTCCAAAAATATAAAGATTGAAAATATATGCCTGTAAATCTTCAGTTTTGCTTGCTTGTGTGTGTATTAAACTTCGTATCTTCCTTGAGATTACGGTGCTGATGAAAGTATTTGTACCTAAGAAAGAATAAGTAAGGAATATTGAAGAAATTATGCAAACAGGGCTTTAATTAAAATTCTTATCAAACAATTATTATTGTTGTTGTTGTTGTAGGATACGTAGACGTTACAATAGCATGAATGGGCGTTAGACAAATGGTATTTGACGCAGCGAACATGATGGGAATGGCTAATAATGGAGTATAGTTACGGATTTTATGAACGTAATATTAAACTCAAGGTTCCACAAAACAAGAAATTTCTTGAAAAAATTTCCAACGCAGATCCTGCACTATGGATTCAGCCTCTTAGTACATTAACTTTCTGAGACACATGTCTCATTTGACATTTAAACGACCATACCTTTCCTGTAAGTTACAGTCATTTATAATATTTATAAATATCAGTCATTTAACAAAAATTCCGAAAATGATCGGTGTCCATGATGGCAGAAAAATTCAAACTGTCAGTGCATTCGGTGGAAAATACTGAGTTAACAAAAGGTAAATTGGATGAAACTTGTTATTATGCTATAACGTATTAAGGTTTTGGTTTTGCAACTTAAAGGTTGAGGGAAGTGTAATCTCCTTTGCACATCGCCTCAAGGAGCCCTGCTGAAAGCCAGTAGTTAGCATACTATCTGAACTGGCTGTGGTGTTGTGCGGATTGCGTGTACATGTGATGAGTTAGTCTTTGTCTCGTGTCAAAACGCGGTCAGGTGACGCAAGACGGCTGCGGTTTGCGTGTGAACAAGCAACATTTGAAATGCTGGATGAAAATACTGATTAAGGAACACCGTTAACTTTTATGTGACCAATCTTAATTGTAACTGAATTCTTTGTTAGGTGTGAGAAACCAGGCGGAAAGAAAGCCCATTCTTTGTTAAATTTAATTTGGAATACAATGCTGTCTAATCCTCTTCGTATATTTACTTGGAAGTTTAAATTGTATATATACGCACGTACGCGGCGCAGAGTATTCGGTACAGTGAACAGGTTAGTGGCTGGGGACAGGCCGGGTTTTAAATCCTGGCAGGGGCAAGATTTCACTCTTCTCCAAAACGTACAGACCGGATGTGGAGCGCAACCAGCGTCCTGTTTAGTGGGTATCGTCTTTCTTTCTCGGGTTGAAGCGGTCGGGGCTTGAAGTTAACCAATTAGCCTGATCTACTGCTGAGGTTAAGGATCAGTGGAGCTATACCTCTGCACCTCCCATGCGCCTTTGTGTTTGGGACAAGGGAGCAGTTACTTTACGATTCACATTTTCATATGCAAATTAAAAACCACAGATGCAACTGGACTATGAACATTTTTAAAACATTTATACATCTGATAGATATAGACTTCTGTTCTGTATCTACGGACATATATTATTTTCAATGCATTTGTTACAACGGTAAAATAACTTCCTGACATCATCACAGTATTTCGTTTCGGCTGAACCTCTGCCCATTTCAGCCCAACTTTTCCATGTCCGACAGTCATCTCAACCGCGGTTGCTTGAGTGTCTTTCTTCCGTTCTCCCGGCTGTGCCTATCGATCTGCCCCTTAACCTCTACACACCTTCACAGTCGAAGGCCAACCAGACGCCCACAATTAGCACTCTTCCTCCATCCTTCGAAAGATTCCAGCCATTCGTGAATAACTTTGGCTCAGACACAGTGAAATCCCATTGTATACTGACACCGCAAAACACGATCACTGATCGTTGTTGCCCGTCCTTACGTTGTATCGATAAAGCAACCACGTCAGTAGTGTCAAAATATTACAACTAAAAAACTAAGGAAAATATGCGAATAAACTAAACAAAGGTGTGGTAAACATTATTATATTTATATCCGCAACCCTTTGAGTGGTACAAATATCGCCTTTGTGGTAAACTGAAATTATTTTTAGTTTTTGATTTTTTCATCACAATTTAGAATGCCAACAGATGGCAGGATATTTCATTTTGACGGACACGGTGAAGCACCTAA
Organism: Coptotermes formosanus; assembly: GCA_013340265.1. Classification (NCBI taxonomy): domain Eukaryota; kingdom Metazoa; phylum Arthropoda; class Insecta; order Blattodea; family Rhinotermitidae; genus Coptotermes; species Coptotermes formosanus. The sequence continues at coordinate 131,292 of BLKM01006623.1, forward strand.
GATATTCAGAGGTGAATTGGAGACATATTATAAGAAATAGATGTGGTTGAAGTTATTTCTTATACGGGCCTCACTGTGAAAATCAGAGCAAAAATACACAGATTGGACTTCTGTGTTTAAGACGACTAAACCCGGAATGGCAGAAGTCAAGTCATAAAAGCTTAAAAAGGATATGCCGTGTTGTGTTGGCTGATGAAGATACAGGTTTCACGACGGCCAGACAATTCCTGCAGGTTGTCTAAATTATATCCATAAAAACTTGACGGTCAGCGGAGGCCTTTGTTTAACCGCGTCCTAACGTCAAAACGAAGAGGAATTAGAACCAATGTTAAAAATATTATTTTGTTCATGCTCTCAATTAAATAGAATTCTTAGGTTCAAGACTATCTTATGTGGCTTTTATATTGACGATTAAAAATAGTGCAAGAGAATGACCTCATGAAGAGTAAAATTTCGTAACTACAACAGCACACGAAGGAAAATTTCTCTAGCTGCATGACGTAGGTCAGCCTTTATTTCTTAATGCCGTGGCTGGTCAACAGGCGACACGAATATCACTGCTGTGTTCAGAAGGTCGCTCCTGTAAACACTATCCTAAGTTCCTTGAATTCAGCACACATAATCCCATTCTGTTTCTCTACGAACTGTCTCACGTTTATCTCCTCCATTTAGGACTAAATCCTACAAGTGGTCTCTTTCCTTGATGTCTGTGTAAACAACTGAACGCTACGTGTAAATAAAATGTCGTAAACAGCACTTCGAAGATACAAGACGCCAGATACTTCTAACCTTTCATATAATTCTTTATATTGGTGTCGGACGTCTTGTGTTCATATATGCCTCTCTAAGTTTTCACGGCTTGTTTAATGGCGTACTTCCAACAGCCTAAGTTATATAGTGTGAAATATTGCATTAACTGGAAAATAACGTGGAATTATGCGGCAGTGACCCTTTTAAGTTAAACTCACTAAGACACAGGAATTCTTACAGGAAGTGAGAGAACCGTAATTTATCAGAGTCGTCAGTCTCAGGTATGAGGTTCGAAACACGGATGTAACAAATACGAACCAGGAATAATAATAATACTGACAGCCTAAGATCAGAGCTTATGCACTAAAATGTTTGATTATTAGAAGGTTTAATGACGTTATTTCAAATACGACACGTCTACACCCGCGAATGAAGTTAGAAAAACATCGTGATTAGTGATGGATTCAAAATTGAAACTGGGCGTTCATGGCATATTGCAGTGTGTCAGAAAAGTTGACAGAAACGGGGTAAATAATAGGCCAAAATATTCTGTCACATGGCTGGAATTCGCATGCTACAGTGTTGAAGCTATATCTTCCTGCCTTTATCATATTTTACGAAGTATGGCAGTATCACAGCAGGGGAGAATAATGCTCAGAGAACTGACTGCACCAATCAAAAACTTAAGTCAGTGTAGGCGATGTCCGGGTCGAGATTCGAACTCAGAATCTACCTAGCATGAAGTGCCTGGCTAAGAACCTGTCAAAACAATTACAAACACCAATTTTTATAGCTTGAACGTGAGGTACAAATCGCTTGTAATATTACTGGTAAGGATTTTTTTTTCCTTTATTGACGCTAGTGACTGCGTACAGGCTACATATTCTATCTCCAAAATTACGTAACAGTTTTCAATGAAATTTGGTACCTACTGAACGTCTACTCTTAACTCTCTTCTTTTTATTGTTAAGGGTTAGGCCTTTCGACCTGTTCAGTATCAGTTCTACAAATAAAATCTTCGCTGTCTCTGTCTGGTACGCAAATTCGTCTTTCGGAGTTTAGCCTCACTTATGCTGCAGCTCTTTGCCTGCACTGGCTTTGTCGGAAAATCTTCGGTACCCGACGCGTCGGTCGAAGTTGCACATCAGACTCAAAAACTAAATAAGCCCTATGCTTTCATTTCTGAGGTACCTACTTAAAATCTCACCTATGTTTTCCCATCTCTTTACTGAATTCTGTCGTCTGTATCCCTCGATTCCAGTGACATGAGATCACCTGTCAACAGGGCTCGACCACTTCATTACAAATTGTTATCCAATATTTATTCGAGATCATAATTCCACCTGATTCTGCACAACAAAAAGTTTTCAGTAATAGCACCACATGAAGTAACAGAGATCATCTAATCCGAATGAACTATCCTGCTTGGTCTTCAAGGTAATGAAGATAAACGAAATGCATAATAGAGAAAAGTGCATAACGAAGAAGTTAAAGTTCGCGCTAAAGTCTTTATGGTGGAACTTAATTCGCTTCTTAGTGATAAGAATCCAGGTCAGCATATTCCCTAATAAGGGTAGAAGGGATGTTGACTGGGGCTCAGACGTAGCTTTTGTGGGGCGTAAAATTCACGATGCGGTTCTCTCCTACTCTTTGGGCATAGCAAAGCGGAATTTCCAATTTCTTTTAACTTAATGTAATGTCTCTCACAATTTTATAGCAACTCATTTAGAATCTTCAGCTTCTTCTGAATATCTCAGCCTTTCAACTCAAATTGAAATTCAATAGAAAAGAACTGTTATCCACGCCACTATCTACGCTAGCACCCACATTATTTTAATTCCACAGTGTCTGTATGCGTCACAGACTGAGTCTGGAAACTTTACTGATAGACCAACGCGTTTTTCGGTAAATCGTAAAAGAAAATTGCATGCAGCTGTACTACCACAATAATTACCAAACTAATGCCTAATTTAGCGAAACTCCCACTCAAAGGCATCATGTGCAGATATTTCCTAAAGAAGGTAAAGCAATCCCATTACAGGCCTGGAGAGGCCTTGAGGGTTCCAGGAGGGTGAGGCTCCCAGATTTCAAGACAATCGGCACATGAAGGTGGTAAGGTTGTCAGCCCTACGCACCTGCCGCCTTTAACCCGCAGTAAATATTCCTGGTACTCATTTCTGTTACAGGCTGAGTCGACCTCAGGGCCACAGTGCTACCGAAAGTATTAAGTCAATGAAAAATTCCAATGACACCATCGGGAATCGAACCCGCGACCTTCCGGCTTGTAGCGCATTGCTTCAACCTATCTTATAAAGAAATTCAGGCAAATCTCACAGAAATATGGAAAGTGCGGATCGACATTTATGTGCAACTTTAAATCAAATACGTCATTCAGTGCTGCACAGACTTCAACAGACTCGAAATTACTCAAGGCCGTTTCGTGGTTGTACACCAGATTTTAACCAAATCGGTCAAGAAGCATGGACAGGGGAGTAGAAACTCGTACATACCTTAAGCAAAAGGTGACTGATACTGAGCAGATTATCAAAAACCTCGACAAGTTTTCGTAATGCACGCGTATATGGAATTCCCAAAAACTCCAAAGAAATATGGTTTCGTTGCTGATGCTACGTGAAACACATACAGAGAAATGGACGTGTATCCACAAAGGCAGTCTATTTTCCTTCGTATAAAAGTCTAAAGTCACTGACCATCGTAAAATCATACAAAACATAAATACAATATGTTGACAAAATGTAGTGTCTGGTGAGAAACCTGGAGTAATATATACTAACTGCTAGGTTCAGATGGGTTAAGTAAGTGTATACCGTAATCCTATTTGTGACTTCTGAGCATACACATGACGTGACATCGGCAGATTAGAACCGTGACGGTTCAGGATTTTTGGAAATACTGCGTCTGTATGGCCGTCTAAGGAAGCGCAACCGGTAGGAAGAGAAGAACAGAAGTACTGTGTCAGAGGGTTCACAGTCAGACCACAAGGCAGACAATGTAAGCATAACGTAACATTAAGGCGCGTTCGCGTAACAGTCGTTGCCGTGGACAAGCAATAAGTATTAAATAGTAGGAGTGAGTGTCTCTTTTCTTACCTTACCTATCCGGCATGCAAATCGCATCTTTCCTGCGACATATCGTATTGTCTGTGGCCTGTCTTTCTCTACCACATTTTCCCACATCACCTCCTAAACAACAAGATTTTCGGGAAAAATATTTGAGTATGAAATGTGTGCTTTATATTTCTCTACAAATTTTGTCTCAAATATTTCTCATTCAAAGAAAAATTCAGCGAGATCTTACCACAAATTTGCATAGGTCTTTATGCAAAATACCCGTTATTCTTTTCAGATTTTAATGAAACTTTAATTTCCTCGACCGACTTTCGAAAAATATTCAAATATCAAATTTCATGAAAATCCCTCTAGCGGGAGCAGAGTTGTTGCATGCGGACAAACGCATGGACGGACGAACAGACAGACATGACGAAACTAATAATCTCTTTTCCTAATTTTTCGAATGCACCCAAAAATAAGTCGCTGAACACGGCTTTTATTGTCTTGTATCAAGCTGCTGCGGCCTGTGAATTTTAAATGATGTCTATAAACATGCAACACCGTTCCCCTTCCTAAACGCTTACTGAGAACATCTGTAGTACCCACTGAATACAAGAATAGGGTGAAACCTCCAAAGACCTCATGGTACACCTTGCTCCCAAGTGAATTTGGGGAAGTTCGTTACCCGATCCCCGACTAAGGGTTGCTGACCACTAATAATTCATACATTCCCCAGTCTTTCCAATAGCTCTCTGCACTATAGCTACTGGACCTGTCACCTAACGTTGCATCAGTTCATATACTCTCTCCGAGTTCCGCTAACACGTCGTACTCAGCCTTCCCTCGGAGAATTCACGCAGTGTAAACAACAACCGAAGAACTGCTCACAGCATCCAGACATATTTCACGTGCGTTGGTGTGACTAGTGCTCGCAGTGTGGGACAACACTAGCTAGCCGTAGCAAAGGGTGTATAGAAAACGATCACAGGAAGTGAATTTATACTTTGAAGAAAAGGGAGCCAGGAAGTTTGGTTTACTGGAGTGCAATTTTACACACAAATACAAGGGCATTTTCCACAATACAAGGAATCAGTTTACTACACAGCTTCCACTAGGTACCTATAATAGAACTACTCATGCACATCTATACACGGTAAATATTATAAGAATGACATTCACTAACACATATTAAATACCGTTCGCGCCCCTCCAATGCCACGTACATAATTTTCCTCCTGTGACTATCTATAAAATAAGGAGCATAAAATTTAGAAAAGAATAAAATCTACCTGCCGATCCCAGTGGCCGCGCGGTCTAAGGCGTCGGTGTGCGGCCGCTCGCTTGCTGGGATTGTGGGTTCGAATCCCCTCGGGGGCATGGATGGCTGTCTCTTGTGAGTGTTGTGTTGTCAAACGAAGCGGCTTCTGCGACGAGATGATCACTCGCTAAGGGGAGTCCTACCGGCTGTGTGTGTGTGTGTGTGTGTGTGTGTGTGTGTGTGTGTGTGTGTGTGTGTGTGTGCGCGCGCGCGCGCGCGCGTCTAATTGTGTGTGATCTAGAAACCTCTACCATCAGAAATAACAATATTTGCACACGTTACAAATAGTAAAATTTATAAGAGACAGTCAGCTAAAATGCTGGTCAACCTGTAGTGGATCTTTGTTTTACTATGTTCTGAAGTTGACTGTTTCTGCGCGGACGGTACAGAGGGCACTCTTGATATTTCTGATTAAGTAACGTTTACTTTTCAGTGAATCCCTGCAGATGATCCGAGCCGGGATCGAAACATTTCGGCTCAACATACAAATATTGTAATGTAAAGAAATTTAGAATAGTAAGTGTATTCGTTGGACGAATATTGTATTTATTTAGCAGGTGACAACGGCGTAACATCCCAGAAGACTTGAATCTCCATCAGTCTGTGTCTACCTACGTATAACCACTAGGCAACCGTAAGTGAAGTACTTGGCACTTAAAAGACTGCTTCTCAGACATGCCACGTCACGTTCCCTTAGCTCTAGAGAGTAAATTTCAAGTGCATTAGACTGCATCAATGTGTCTTGCACCGCAGCAAATCTCATTTGTTAGATACGAAGTAAAATCCGCCGTTTTTCTTTGCAATATCTGTTAAGAATATACATAGAGTGTTTATCTTAACTACAAATAAATACAAGGATCGAGAAAGCGTCTATTAAAAAGATGTTATACTAGCGTACCGTTTTGAAAAATCTACACTGACACAATTTTCTCCTCTGTCCTAGCAAAGATACTAAAATAGAGGTTCAGATTTTCCTCGAGCTAGCTAGGAACTGTCAGCAACAGATCTTGCCATACCCAAACAAAACGCTGTTTTGGCGGTTTCCCGAACGTGACTAGAATTGCCTATGCGGGCACCTTCCAGGTGTGACAAGAGCTGCGAAATATAGTGGGCAAAGGCACTGATATGGACCCGAACAAATTCATTTAACCGCAAAATTAATAGTTTCCCAATTTTACGAAATAAAACTTTTCTACATAACATGTGATGGCAAACTTCGTATAAAATCTTTAGAACTCGTATTATAGAACCGTAAAATTTTCAACTGACAAGGAACGGATGTATTTGCATGTAACGCAATACCTTCATTGATGACGTCACTTCCTCTCCGTGAATGTAAGTACTAACATTGCCAGCGGCAGTACAGGCACCACAGAGATGCTTACCTACTTACGTGCCTTCGACCCGCTTGCTGCAATAGGCACACTGGAAACACTGAAACTCTCCCGCACGATTATTCTGTATTTATAAAGGAACATCGAATGTAAGACCGATTTCGTGTAAATGGTTCTGCGCATACCGTCTATATTTCTTCTGTTATGACAAGCAAATTTCTTTAATTGTTAAAAGTGTATAATTGTTCCGAAATTCTGTATTTTAAGTTGTGTGACATCTGTAATCTTCTGATGTATTCTATGGTGCAGCATTGCAAACTACTCTTTGGACAACTAATTCGCGGTTTGAAACCGATAATTTCAAAATTATTACGGTCAACCATTCACACCCATTACAATACCAAATGGATATTAAATGCTGATGTGCGCACGATGGTGTACTGCAATTGACCGTGCGTGCTTGTATTTAGGTAGCCACGTGTGACAAAAACGTGTCACAACTGGCAGCCCTCGGACACAGTTTGGATCTGTCTCCTTCGAAATACGAAACAGAAACATTAACCATTTGAAGCTTAAAACGCTACTAAATAATACATAAAAAATGACGCGTCACAGAAAGCACAACACATTCTTAAACAAACTGCAACACCCAAGCATACATCGTTCCGTTTATATTTTGTTAACATTTAACAGAACACAAAAATTGATAAACATTGCAAGTGAAAAGGTAAAAAGTGCCTTATGACAGAAGGGTCATAGGAAAATACGAAATTCAGTTGCTCGTGGAATGTAATTATCTGTGTGGCAAAAGGTTTAGATATGTAAAACGCTTCTAAATTCGTTGTTTATGAGCATTTGCGTAGTAAATAATAGGCCTATTCCTAATTTCGGAAACATGTCTTACTAGCGGAAATTAAGAAGTGTAGTAATTAATTTGAAGAAGAAGAAGAATAGGAAAGACAACGACGAAGGACGTCACTCTACTGGCTGTCAGAAAACACAAGCTATGTACGTACTGATAATAAGAATCCTTTTAGTATACAATTTTTAATGCGGCGCATGTTCATCCATGCGAGGTGCCCAGTAAAAGCAAGTAATACAGATACACAGAATCTCTGAATTTTCATCTCTCCTGCACCTGAAGGCAAATGTAATTCCCGGCCCACAACTTACTCTTTGTTGTTTTTCTCTATCAGAAATACAATGCACCCTATGTATAAACGTATGTTACAAACACACGCGGCTGCTTATTCGCCTAACGTCTTTATTTAAAAGGGAAGTAGCGAACGCTCATAATTCAGTGGGGATTCTTAAAATAAACACTACTGTAATAAAAATCCACTTAGTTATTATGACAATTTCATGAATATATATTCCTTACTTAATTTCATGGCGTGGCATAATAGTGGCATTTGGATCCGACAAATGAAATCAATCTCCTTACATTTACGGAAAATTTGTAAAATGGGCGCGATACTTTAATTTCTTGAAATGCAAACGGGTCATTAAATGTGTACTCTTTAATTTATCTTTCCTCTTGAAGTATATGGGAAAACTTTCGTATTGTAACTTCTCCTAACACTTATTTTCCAAACTGAATTCACCATGGAAAACTGAAGACAGCGTGTTCCGTTATGTGAATATTTCCTTCTTCGTTTTAAAGGAATCAGTCGACACAGCCGAGGGTTCTGTGTTCTCGCATGAATTATCTGTCCCCAGGGGAGAGGAATAGGAGTGACTGTCAGCTTTGTGCATTTATTCAGTGTGATAACCGGGTTTCAACTGGCGGCTGCCCGCATCATCAGTCAGTACTGAAACAAAACACACTCCCGCTGCGTGGTGTCAGATTATCTTGTCCTATTCCGAAGTCGCCGCGATTTGTTCCCAACTTCCACATCTACTAAATTCTATGGTACTACAGGAAGGTACGCCGCTAATGCAAGCACACTGTTATACCTTTTGTAATGCACTCAGTGAACTGCGTCAGTTATTAGGCGGATTATTTTCTTGGTCCCAGTCAAGAATATTCACAACATTTTACACTTTACATAAGCATTATCATAGAAAAAATTCTGTGCATTTTTTGTAGTCAGGCTTGTTATTTACTTTACATTCCTGAATTTGTTATTATTTTCGCACTGATCTTCCACAAACTCGAATGTTCATCAACACCACCTCAAAGATTTGATATCTGCATTTTATCGAAATCACACATGTGAGGGGGAGAGCAATACACGATGTACTGTGGAACGAAAGAGGTAAAAGGATGGTGCAGATTGGAAGAAAGGAAAAGAGGGCAATTGTAAAAGGGTTGGCTCCCTCTTTGCCTAGGAAAGAGAGTGTGATGCACACTTTGTTAGAAAATATTGAAACCTAGAGTTGAAGACAAGATTTACTAGCGAAGACGTAGTTAGCAGACAAGGAGGAATTAGTACACGCAAAGTTACAATCATACAAACAAAATTAATATCTGAGTCACAGTAAGACACGTAGACGAGAGTGGAAAAAGAGTAAAATTTAAAATGTAGAGAGTGGAGTATACAAACGCAACATTACGTCATTTTAATTTAGAATAAGATTACGGCGGGATTGTGAAAATGAGTGTTTGGACAGTGAACATTTAAAGACCATATTAAGCAAGTCTGCTGTTATTAGGGTGCTGAAAACTGCAACTCAAACTTTGCTTAAGAAAGAAATCTACGCTAAGACGGGCAGAACTTTCGACAACAGCGAATTTCTGACTTAATCATCGACAGTGCCACGTCATTTAACAATTACCTTTTTCATACTGTACAAACTTAGGCTGTATTATATAAATTCATTACTATCTAATAATTCAATACTTCCAAGAAGTCATATAAAAATACTTATTATCGTCCATTGACAACACTGAGACGCTGATGAGGCACAAAATAAAAAGTTTACTTGAATATTACAGTCATCCCTGATAAAACGCACTGAGCTACAAGCCGGAAGGTCGCGGGTTCGATTCCCCATGGTGTCATTGGAATTTTTCACTGACAGTCCTTTCGGCCGCACTATGGCCCTGTAGTAGACTCAGCCTCTAACAGAAATGAGTACCAGGAATATTTCCTGGGGTTAAACGCGGCCGGTGCTTAGGACTGACAACCTTACCAACCTTACCACCTCCATGTGCCTACTGTTTAGAAATATGGGAGCGTCAACCTCCTGGAACCCTGAGGGTCTGTCCAGGCCTGTAATGGGATTGCCTTACCTTTACCCTGAAATAACGCCGTAGAGGATATCAGAGTATCCAAAAGACTGTAATCTGCAATACAACCACTAATTTTACTTTATTTAAGCCTTACCCAAATTTTTCCGTTTTACATCATAAATCATCCAGGAGGAAGAAGAAATTAAAATAATATTTAATAAGCAATTCGTGGGGATTACGTCCACACTATTGCCAAAGAATGAACTTTAACCTCGAATAGCGGTTTTCCGAAATCTAAATATTTGTAACTTTTTCCATTTTTCTATGTACCCGTTCGAACACTTCAGTACAATTAGAAGCAATAACACACGCAATAACATAACTCCATTTCCGAAAGTCAAGTGCCAGTCAAATACATACACTTCAATATGAAGAACGTTAATTTTTTTTATATTCCTCATCCCCGTTGGCTGTTGTTAATATATGTATAAATAGACACAGTCAGACAGCCAAACAATATTTATTTCATTAAAGATTAAAAGTTAAAACATTAAAACAACCGGTTTCAGCGTGGTTTACGCCATCTTCAGGTTTTCAAATTTTCAAGAACACGTATAGATTTTACATTGTCTAGTGTAGCTGTTTAAATTAGTGAAAGGCCTTTCCCTTTACATAAGTACTATGAGTACATTATAGATTTTGGACTAGTTTCCTTGAAGGGTAGAACTATATCGTAAGGCACTACACATCCGGCGAAAAGAACAACTACGATATAGTTCTACCCTTCAAGGAAACTAGTCCAAAATCTATAATGTACTCATAGTACTTATGTAAAGGGAAAGGCCTTTCACTAATTTAAACAGCTACACTAGACAATGTAAAATCTACACGTGTTCTTGAAAATGTGAAAACCTGAAGATGGCGTAAACCACGCTGAAACCGGTTGTTTTAATGTTTTAACTTTAAAGCTTTAATGAAATAAATATTGTTTGGCTGTCTGACTGTGTCTATTTATACATATAAGAACGTTAATCTTTAGACTTATAACAAATAATGTGGTCAAGAAATTCTCTACCCTTATTTTGTCCAACAGTTCGTTACCATTAAAAAAGCCGTCACTCTGCCTTATTGCGAGCCAGTTGCAAATTCAGTCAAAATGTCACAGCCTCACTCTCAAGACCTGTTTCAATACTTTCCATTCTGGGTCTTCAAACCTGTCCCTTGCATTAAGATTTCCGGAGAATAGCTTTTATGAATTTTCCATTTCTGTACGTGCAAAAACGCCCCTCTACCTCATTGCCCTAATTCAATATCAATAACGATATTAGGCAAAGCGTAGGCATACAGTTGGATATATATATATTTAAATTTTTGTCCAAAGTTCCTGGGTACTTAAGTTACTGTAGCACATTTTATTTTGGAACCTACGGATTTCACAGGGGTCGACAAAAGTTGACACGAGTTTTATGTTAAATACTGTCCAGACACTTCAAATGTGCTCCTCGTCGGTCCTGTATAACAATTAACAAGTTAAAATTTAATACTCCTCGTTTTCTAAATGTGGTATTAGTGCTTGTACTTGACGTTAGTCAGGGCTTTTGTTATATGATTGTGCATGAGCAGTCACCTAGTCTAGGCCGGCTTGGTTTTGCAAGCATATTGGCAGGGTCAAAATTTGAAAACTCCGTACACAGATATGATTAAGCTATAGCCTACAAATTTTATTTCAAATATGTTTCTGTATGACGACCATTTAACGCAGTAAAGAAGAATTTTCTGACACTTGCACTGCATTGCCTGCAGTGTGAGAACTCAGTAGCAACAAGTTTTATTTGTAATCAGTAGACGCTAATGCCTCAACCCTAAAGAATAGTTCTGGACAACACGTATATTCCAGACTATATTTTGGGGTTCAAATTTCCACTCTGCTTTCTCTCAGCCCATACAAACGAATTAAGTGGTGGTAGTTTCAAATTGGCTGCTGGAACTTCCTCCCCTGCCCGACTCCTCCGATGGCTTACACGAACATAAACATGTGACGAATTCGTGCCAACGTAAGCAACTAACCAGACGCCACCAAGTAACACACTATTTCTAGTGGACCTGGCTGAGATTCATAGAGGCATGACTCCGTACACATGCAAATAATTTATTGACTATTACGGTATTTAAGGATGTTGTTTCAACTGATTAAATTATGCAGTTTCTGCTATCACGGAAAATGATTCTGAAGCATGGTGTAGGGCGGGATTTGAATGTGAAAGCTCATGGTCCCTTTCTGACACAACTTTAAAGGAAAACAGAACAAGACAGGCAATATGCGTATAACGTAATGTTTTGGTAGGTTCGCATAATTTTTGTATTTCCTCGGCTACCCTAAGCGCCTGATACTATTGCACTCGAAGAGGGCGCTTTTATGGTGATTTAGTGTCACCAGACATAATAAACCTACGTAGGTCTTCATGTAAAGTTCTCGATAGCCTTTTCTTTGTAACGAAATTTAGATTTTCTCGACAGATATTAATGAGAATCTCCAATACTAAATTTCACGAAAATACATGCAGTGGGAGCCGAGTTGATATATGCGGACACAAGAGCAGCCGGACAGACACGACGAAAGCAATTTCCGCGAGTATGCGAACGCGCCTAAAAATAAAAAAATCTGAGTCATCATAGGTGAGAAACCGGCAAAGATACGAAGCGGATACATTCATAATACTTTGTATTTATAGATCTTTGCGCTTGTCACATACATAGAGTGATTTAATATCCGTAGAAACAAGACATAAACTGGGCATCCCTAATTTACGTGTTTCAGAGAAAACACGGCCTTCTGCTTTACACAGTATTGACTTGAATTATGGATTTGCAGTGTTCGATTAATGAGCCTTTAGATGACAAAGCGCCCACATTACAGCCACGAAACACGAACGCATTCGTCTGTTTGTGCAGTGTTTCTGGCACGCAGTTAATGAGATCCACGTGCCAGAGGGAAAGTAGCAGTAGGCCTATATGCCAGATGTAAAGTAGCGCTGCTGGTTTACAAGCACAGAGAACGTTCTGGCCACCTTGAAAAACATAGACAGGCCCCGCAACACGTGTCATAAAGTATATAATTCCGTAACACACACTCCGACATTCCTCAGTTAGAATTCAGACAAGTACATTCAATTCATATTTGCACCCACAAACCTACCCACTTTATATTTCGATAAATGCAATGCAGAATTCAGACTCGTTAAATATTTCTATGAGGAGCTACATTTAACAAAATTATATTTTGCGCATTTCTTTCCCATTGGTGCAACAGCCCCCAGTGTGCCAGGGACTCCTCCCTGTCGAGGCTTCACGATCACAGACACCACTCTCGGTAGGACGCCCCTGGACGAGTGATCAGACACACGCAGAGACCTCTACGCGTTCGCTTGCTGGGATTGTGGATTCGAATCCAGCCAGCGGCATGGACGTGTCTCGGTGTTTTGTTTGTTTTCGATATTTGTCCGTAGGATCTTTTTGGATTTTGGAAAATTGGTTATCTGTTCAGAATTGTTAGACTTTCCCTTCGAACGAGACACACACACACACACACACACACACACACACACGGCCAACACAGCTGATTCCGTAAGAACAGCTATCGTCTAACTTGATACGACGGAAATATATTTTACAATTGTTATACTTATTGTAATGTATTTCTCATTTTTAACAGATACTTAAAAAAACACAAATCTCCAAACCAAGATCACAAATCACGTAAGGATACAGAAATATTGTATGAATGTTACAGGATTTAAACATTTTACGAAGATTTTAACAGTAGCACGAAGAGCACATTTTAATGTCTTAAGTGTCTTGTATAATAAAGTTATGTATTCCTCCCTGAAGAGGGCAGCTCGCCGAAACATGTTGGAGGGAAAATAGAGATTAAACCGTAATAAACTGGTGAAAAATTGTGCATTTATTTGGTCTTCATTTCTCCAGAATACAAATTCAAATCCTTAACCCTGTACCAAAGTTGCACAACGTTTCTAAAAATCTAGGCGCCAGCTCAAAGTATTAGACATATTAGAAGGATGAAATGTAGCAAGTTCCATACTCAAGATACAAAAATATTAGGTGCCACCGTACAAAATTTATTCGCAAATGCGACAAGGCGTCCGGGATTTGTGCAACCCTGTGCTGCAAGAACCCGCCCACTGTTACTAGGCAACATACGCGCTACATATGCCTGTGGATTACAGTAAAGCATTTATGTTTTGCAATACATTTGATGGATCAAAACATGAAACATGTCCCATATAAAACATACCCTGCCAGGCTTCTTTCATTCTGAAACACTTGTGTTTTGTTGCACGTGCTCTACGCATGACATCTGCATGCAGGGCCTCTCTGCATAATATTTGCAGCTTTTCTCATCTCATTACTTATTAGACCTGTGAAATGCACAAAGGCTCTTACACTTCGTTTCTCGTTGTACAGTGCTTACTACGTAAAAAACATCAACACGCCAACAAAATGTCACAATGTATATAGTTCATGAAACTGCAATTTTCGTAACTCACACAATTCGTCAAACTGAGATTCCCGTATTATCAGACAGTTGGATTGCAAACACGCTTTCTATCAAAATGTTGGATCCACAAGGAAATTGCTTTTCCTTATGTTTTCGTAAAAAAAATATGCTTAATCGCTGTCTACTGAGAATCGGTCAAGTTTTTTGTCTCGTGTACGGCTGTGTATCGGTGGGTTACGACAAATTGCTGTTTCATGCGCGATATATGTATTTCTCTCTCGAGTGGTTTAGTGGGTTATGTCGGGTATACTTGTACTGAGTATTGTTGCTTTTATAAAGTGTCAGTTATTTGTAATTTTAATGAATGTAAATATTTAATGTTACATATAACCTCCGGTATTATAGGGAATAAATTACATGGTGTAGAGACAATACTGGAAAGTTGCCTTGGGATAGGGTGTGGGACAACGCACAGTTTATATAACACTTGTCTAAAACCATTGCAGCGAGATATTTGTCATACTACGTTTAATAATTTTTTACGAGGTAGGCAGTATGCTGAGCATGCTGAAATATATGACATTATATTCCACGTCATACTGATTGCAGACCCTTCAGGACACCTTTCGTAGGAAGAAGCCTTATCACTGCAACATTAATAATTCATGTTTACAGCACTATACTCGTTCGCTTAAGACAACGGTCCGATCGCATGCCGATTTCTTGGAGTTTCCAAATTTTTCTTTCCTTTCGAGTAACGATTCTTTAAAAACCACCACCACCACCACCACCACCAACGCCACCGCCACCGCCACCACCGCCGCCGCCGCCGCCGCCACCACCACCACCACCACCACCACCACCACCACAACCACCACCACCACCACCATCACGGCATAAGAGCATAATTTCCGGCCCTAGCCTCTTCGATTTTATTAAGTCATTGGTATTCTTTCAAAAGTAGATCTTTCTACATGTTTAATTAACGGCAATTGATCACACAGTTTCAGTGCGTTACGAATGATTTAATAATAATAATAATAATAATAATAATAATAATTATTATTATTATTATTATTATTATTACTACTACTATTATTGGTACTAATTAATTGATACTTTTTAATGAGGTTTTTGTAGTTACCGTGAGTTACACTGATTTCCACTGTTCTTAATTTTTCGTATTTCGCGATCTTACACTTTGAGAAATGTGTAATTTTCTTAATATGTGCTTGTGGTGCGAGAATTTTGAACAACAGAGGGGCCTGTTTGGGTGCGCAGACAAGCATACAGATTTTTACCTTCTGGCGCTGCACGTCAGTGTGTATAATAAATGGGAACTCTAGGAAGACTTTAAACCTTGAAGTCAACCCAGTGCCTTCTGAAATTCCTAAAAAACTGTGAGCATTCTGGGTTGGGTCTCCCATCCTTAGTGATGCAAACCGGAGAAAATAAACTCTACTCTGCGCAGTCGGCAGATTTCGCTTGTTAGGAGGTGGAATCTACGACAACCTGATCCAGGAATTTGAAAAATGTGAAGTGATACTGAAACGAGTTCCTCAAATACGCTATGAACAAGTATCTCCATCCACAGTGTGTTACATCTCCCAGATCTGGAAATGCAGTAACTCATAATTTTATTCCCTAATCACGTGGTTGGTATGTAAACAAATGTATTCCTCGATCTATGTGTAACTATCTCATTTATGTCCTCAGATAATTAAAAACGTTTATTCCAATTAAGAGCTGTATGACCTCACGCCTTTGCCGACAGACGCCGTTATGGTACAATCCACTTTCATACACAAAGACCACTAGGCGAGGGTTGTATAGACGAAACATCTATATTATTTTAAGAATCACACAGAATACATGCAAACAGAATATGGATAATATGTAGAGATAATATGAATTTTAAACCTGGCAGTACGTACAGTAATGACACGTTTCTGGAGGGTTAACTGTGTTTGTGAACTAATTTCTTAATTAGGTTATAAGTAAATAAATTCCCTTTGAAATTTTATCTAAATTCAAACTGAAATAGTCACGAGAATTTATTTTGAGGCTCAAATGTAGCAAAAAGTTTTACTTAAAACTTTCCTGTTCATGTTAATGTTCAATATACTGAACTTTCTAATAGGCAAATATCCATCTCAGTGAACAATATTGGTTATTTATAAGTTTCGTTACAAGGTTCATGCCGGATATTAAAGGATAAGAAAATTACAGATATACTTACAACTCTGATATAAATACCAGTAGAAATTTAAACAATATATTATTTTGTTCTAACAGAAATTAGACTTAATTTTATGCAAAAACTCCACGAAGCTGTGTTCTTCTGCAGAAGGTTATATTCGCTCAGCTGCTGAAGGAGGCGTCTGTTTTTATGGCGCCTGGATCTTCGTTATTGGATTCACGCAGCCTGAAGTGCACTCTGTCCTCAGCCATGAGCATTCAGTGCACAGTCTCCCACACAGTTTCTTTAAGGCTGCATACACGTAACATAAACACCTGGATATTATACGACGAATAAAGATAAAAAAGTAAAGATCTAAAAGGGTCTTTTCTCATTCGTTTAAATAACCAGTTATCGAATTATTTATGGACAAAATTAATGCAGCCCTATGTTACTCAAAAACACGATCTAGCTTCACAGACATAAGAAATCAATTGCGAGGAAAGAAATGCACTGTATGAAGTTGAGCTGGGTAATGCGGAATGCAGAATCTTGTGTTCACCTTGCCTCTACACATAATCCAGTTCTTAATCAACTCTTTGCTAATATACAACCTGAATGCCCATAACCAATAGTAACAAGGCGGACATAATATTCTCCCAGTATCATTTAACTTTCATCTTTACGGCCGACTGCCCTAACTTCCATTTTAATAATATCCTCATCATCCTGCATCGTATTCGGCGCAATCCCTTTCCGAAAAATACTCACACCAAATTCTGTGTGCACACCTTGTGGCATTTGCACGTGCACATACTGTCAAACATCTGTAACTTCAGCGTTCTGAAACAATGGGTGACGTATTTAAACAACGATGTTCTCTGTTGAGCAAGATTTCAAATTTTTCATCGGCTTCCTATTCGTAGGTCCAAAGTCAGCCTGCTACACATATGACTAGACAGATCTTAGTGACTTTTGCCCTCCTTCTACTCTTTTAATGTACATAGACTGAGGAAATGTTCAGTGCATTTAGCTCGCAGGTAGGAGAAGACAAATAAAGTAATATTCTATATTGCATTTTAAAAACGGTGCACTTGCAAACTCCGATTACGTAATACAACTTTCATGTAAATAATGCATGAGGTGAATTTGATATGAATAGTCAACTCAGGGTTTCTTGAAGCCTCGGATTCTACTTCGAAACAGTTTTTAATTAGCTTCAGAAGCGATTCAGGCTTATGACCTGATTTCTACCTCCAAACAGCTGAAAACGCATAGAATACACAAACACGTAAAACGAAATGGATCGATCTGTAAACTACTGCAGTATTTAGCTATGTTCAAACCATTCTGCTTCAAACGTCCACATTGCTTTTCTCTTTATCCCTTTCGGTTTTACTCAGCACTTGAAAAAAGACAGTCTCTTCATTACATATTCACTTTGAGTTCAATTCTTCCTTTTTCTTTTTCTGTAATGAGGAGCCGCTCGTAAGCTTATGTAGATCAAACTTGCCAGCACAGGCGAACGGTTTCTCTTCTCTGAGACATGGAACACAGACACAGCAAGACTTAACCTTTTACATCTGGAGAATTTTGAAATTTTTATTCACTGCTCTCCTGCATTCTTAGTAATGTAAAATATCTGAAATAAGTAAACAAAATTTGGTATTGGTATGGCAGGGTGTATGGCTACTGACACACGAGTTAACATGCCAATCAGGACAGATACCTTCCTCAGCTACTTTGGAATACAAAAATATTACTGTGCGGCTTCGGGTATATTTTGTTCCGTGCATATGGACACACACTCTGAACCAGGACAGCGCAGTGGGTACTTAGTCACTACACCGGCTACTCTAGGGGATCTACGACCAAAGAATCGTAGTTAAAATCCCGGCAGGGACATCAGATTTCTCTTTTCTTCAAAGCGTCCAGACGAGTTCTCTAGCCTACACAGTCCCCTATTCAGCCCGTTTCCCCCAGGGGTAAAGCGACAAAGGCGTGAAGCTGAACATTCACTGCTATCTAACACCAATTTGAAGAATGAGTGGAGCTATTATTAAACCTCCATACGCCTGCATGGCACATGTAGGGAAAGCTTTACCTCTCCAGACTTCCAAGTTCGGGAACGTTTCTTTGTTATTTCGGAATTTAATAAAACTTCGCGTGAAGTTTTATGCGTTTGCTAACCAATAAAATTGCGATCACAGTGGCCACAGTACCAGGTTTTATTGCAACATAACATTGAGCGATGCGTTGGTTCTATCAAGACTCTGAAACGGTTTATTTACGTTTTGTTTATCTTTACATATAGTAAAGCTGTTTGGAATAGTGAACATCAAATGATCCATCAGAAAGTGACATATTCTCATATTAAAGTACTGTTCCAGCATTTGTTCCAAGGCACTCAGAAAAACCATGTAGGAGTAATTATGACCGCTGATTTTCAAGACAAGATTTGACATAGGAATTCTCGCATATTGAACTCAATATTCTGTCCAATGCTGCAATGTCGCCAAATCACAACCAGATTTAAAATAACATTTTTCATAGGACGGATTACAATGATACGAGGCACGCTTAGAGGCTTCGCATATTTCACCTTCGCGCTAACAGCAGAATTGGGCGGTACGCGGGAAAAGCGAGATACCCAAAACATAAATAAGCCCTCGTAACACTTCGCAGTAAATAATGTATGTAATTTCAGGACAGGTATGACGTCAGTCCTGTGCTCAACACTGTGACAAACTGGTGCCAAAGGCGGGATTTGTTACAGCACAAAGTTACGAAAAATGTGCTTTTTATATAATTTGTTTTGTATTTCGTCTAACCTGTAGGTGTCAAACGCGTGTAACTTTATCTCAATTCTCCTATTCTTCTTCATGGAGTAAAACATACCTCTAACTTGTGCCGGCCTGACCAAAGAATGTTCCCCTAATGCAGATTTTTAATTCCATTAAGTTATAAAACTTTGACACACGGACAGGTAAATGGAATAAGAGAGTTGAGTCTAGGGAACATTTTTCTGTTTAGCTCGATATTAGTACACAAGGGACTGTAGCTCATTAAAATGCCTAAATTGTTTTTGTGTTGTATATGTGCACTCCACTAGTCTGCTGTGTCATTAAAGCAAACGCAAATTCCTCATATTCTGCAAGAAATAACGAATCAAGGACCACAATGTTTTAGCCTTGTTGGCACAATTAAGTGAATTATGTTCACCCTGACGACTTCAGCAGATGAAAAATACACTAAATGTCTCAAACTGTGTCTTTCCAACTTTTCGACTACTGACTCAAATGCTTAAGTATTAATCAGGTCTACCGTGAAAATACTACAGCGAGCAAGAGCATAGCAAATACTTGTTTGAAGCGACAGAAATGTAAAGAAGATATGAACATCATGAAATGTCTCTTCATGGAAAGTCCAGGTGGCAAGAGAAGGCAGGGAATGCAGAAGAAAAGTTGGCTCGAAGACGTGGAAAAGCCTGACGTACCTAAATGGGGGTCATAAGAGGGAGGCGTAAGCCTTCCCTGAGGGAGGAGTTTGCTGCGAAAAGTCAGAGAGGTTAAGTTGCTACACAGACCGCAACTGCACGGAGTGAAAGACTTAAATATTAAAGCATAAGACGCAGCTTAGTATTTTTATGGCTCGACAGCCCCAGGGGCCTAGGCCTTCTCACTGTTGAAGTTTTTGAGTTAGACACATCACAGTCGGTAGGACTCCTCTGAATGAGGGATAGGCCCGTCGCAGAAACGTCTACCAGACAGCACACAACAATCACAAGGGACTAGACATTCATACTCCCGGCGAGATCTGAACCCGCAACCCCAGCAAGAAAGAGGCCGCAGACCCATGCCTAAGACCGCGCAGCCACCGGGATCGGCAAGTAGCTTCATTGGCCGGGCTATATTTAGGGACCTGCGCAAGATAATCACAACTTACACTGAGTGATACACACTACGGCCCGAGGAAGCTTACTCACCTGAATTTCGGAATTGCTTTGGGAGACATACCAGCAGTAGCCTCTAATCCGTGTACATGAACAGTGAAATACAGGAAAATATACGGGATATTTAAATGAATGGAGTATTATATATATGTATCTATATACATATATCTATATCTATATATATATATACACATAAGCGGGTTGTTACAGTCTTTGTGGCCGTATGCCGCATCCTAGTCGCCATCTATTCCTATCTAAGTAGTCTTTTTCCTGTAGCTTTCTTCCATCCATTGCTTGCTTTCCTTTCTTCTTCCAGGTATTTCTCGGTCTCCCTCACTTTTTCCTTTCAATTGGAGTCCATTCACATATTTTCTTAGGTAGTCTATCTTCTTCCATACGTTTCATGTGTCCGTACCACTTAAGTTGTTTAGCTTCTATTGTGTCTGTCAGTGTCACCTCTGTTTCCATGATCCCCCTAATTATATCATTTCTTACGTGATCTTCTAATGTCAATCCACAGCATCTTCTCCAAAAACTCATTTCTACTGCATTAATTTTTTGGAAAGCTTTGAATGAAGTATTAGAAATATATTAATACGAAAATTTTCTTACATCGTAAAAATTCAATGAGGAATTACCATAAATTTAAAGGTAGATAATTTATTCGACTGAATTTTCATTAGTTTCGAAAATAATCCCCAAGCATATTGATGAATTTATCCCATTTTAGTAGGGGACGAAAAAAGTCTATCACAGTGGAAACGGGTTCTCGCATTAGCTACCATTCACGAACATCAATTTCCGCTTCCTCATTATTGCGGAAATTGCTAGGGAAGAATTCCTCGATGTGCTCGGGGAGTGCACTGATAAATAACGGTACTCTAGTGTCATAAAGGAACTTGTAACACTGTAATGTTTCTTATTTAATTTTTATGACCTAAGAGACATTCATACAAAGGGGACAAGACACGCACGGCCAGCAGAATAGTTATTTTATCTTTCTTAATATCTCTTGTATAAATCCGATAGATGGGAAACGCACAAATTTAGTTCGAAGAAAATATGACTAGATGTTCAATTGTTTCAGCAGGTTTATGTTACGGTCCAGTAGCAGGCTCTTATAATCACGGAAATTAACCTTGTTCTTCCACCAAAAGAAAACTTACTAATCAACTGTCCATCAGTTTCTCAGCAATAACTCTACTCCACGAATTTACTTTTTGTTGGCATTGACTTCTTGACTGTAACAATATTTATGGCAATCTATAAGTATTAATTACGTCTTCTTGATCTATGAAAAGAAAATGTGATCGGAAAGACAACAAATGAAATTAAATTCGAGCAATAAATTCCACTGCTGACTCTCGAAGACATACACATTTCTTTATTTCAAAGATGCAATATGCAGTCGGATAACATGCTCTCATTGTGCCTTCGTTTTATACACTTCACTGAAAGAAGACATAAAAATTAAATTACAAAAATTTAGAAGAATAGGATGACAAGTGGTGAAAAAATAAAATTTCTCCCATGGGGCACAAACTGGACAGTATTCTTAAAAGAGAAATATGTAAAATGATACGACATGCATTCTGCGCACTAACCAACATATCTATCGAATACGGATTTAGTGTTCAGTCTCAGAAATCTAACATGCTAGATTGTTCTTGTAGAAGATTTTACCTAACAAAAATAATGTAGTTTTTTACGTCTATCACAGGACGCTTATAAACTACCCTATCACCATATTCTCCTCGTCCCAGTGTTCAGCCCTTCATCAGTGCGAATGCGCAAGGAAAATCCAGGCAGTAAATTTTCCGTTCAATCTTTTGGAACACGTAGCTGTATATAATCCGCAAATAAAAAGCCTTGCAAATCAGTTTTTAAAAGCTTACCTTAGAGTTGCCTGTAAGACAGACTTCCTGCTGAAATTGGATTTCTATATTGCGTGTCTAAAAAAATACCTGGGTTAAGAATGTGTCAAATATATTTCTTAGTTCAAATGAAATATGGAGTTCTGAATAGCAGGTCAGAAGAAGAAAATTTTTTAGGTAAAATATATGAGAAATTGGCGCCTTAGTACTGAATCACCGAGCAAGTTGGTTTCAGTTTCTCCAGCTGACGGTCGAACGTTTGCTACAAATATTTAAAAACTTATACTGCATGAAAAACTGTGCCTGGAACGTGCTGCGTACGATGTACTTGTGTGTTCTTTCTGTTATTCTCAATGTCATTACTGCCGTTTCCCTTCTTAGTAAGCCACAAACTTAAATTATTTTTTATCATCAGCGTTACCCCATCCAATACAGGACTTATTTTCGTGGGGAGGGGGGGGGGTGGTGGCAATAGACACAAATTCGTAGTATTTTTACCCCAACATCAGAGGGTATTTTTGGGTGAAAATTACAAGAATTTGAAGCATAAATTGACGTACTTATATGCGAAATGTATACATTACGTATTACAACGATTCAATGTAAGTTTGTGTTAGCTTTCTGTTTTAAACCCTTCTGGAGATTATACACTCAGAAGAGCAGAGCAGGAAAAATTTGGCCACGTGATTAAAAGCGTGATACCCGATATCTCACAGGGGCTCACATTTCACGACAAATGGTGTTTCCACATTTCCAAAGAGAAAACCAAATTTGTAAATCTAAAACTTATTGCAGACTGCTGTGCCATTTTGCACGAAATAGCCCACAACCATTTTGCCATTAAATTCTACATGACCGGATAAGAGGGTTATGCAGAGGTAAAATAAAAGGTAAAAATACCCTTTATGTTGTGGGAAAGGGATGCAAATATGATACACGATTTGCTACGCACATGGTCTAATGCGTTCTAGCTTTAATATGAAGAAAAATATATATAAAAAGGGAAAATGTTTTGGAGAACTAGCCATATTGATTAGTGAGAAAAACATGCACAGGTGTTCGCTCCTGTGCCCACCACGCGTTTCAGTTTTACCCCCGATGCTTCACTCGTTCCCACCATAATCACTGTCTGTATTAATCTCCTTCTTTTTGACGGACATAAAAGGTTAATCATCCAAATGGCAGGAACTGCTCCTGCACACTTGGGACCTTGTTGCTTTCACAACAGTTTTGCAAATTCTAACAGCATACCACGAATTGCCTTGGTACTACTTTACGAAAGACATTTCAATAGAAAGTGA
Source organism: Coptotermes formosanus (assembly GCA_013340265.1). Lineage (NCBI taxonomy): Eukaryota > Metazoa > Arthropoda > Insecta > Blattodea > Rhinotermitidae > Coptotermes > Coptotermes formosanus. Next base: position 154,762 of record BLKM01006623.1, read on the forward strand.
ATGTCCCTTGCTAATATTTTGGTTTCAAAAATGAAAGAAGTTTTCGGGGTACCGGAACATGTATGTCCGTGAAAACTTGATTAAAACAAATCCAACATTCCGAGCTTCGTTCGCGAAGACGAGTGTGTATGCATTTTACGTAGCTCGTGCTGAAATATTTATTACATAATAGTGAAGTATGGGGTACGCGGTGGCGCAGTTGGTTGAGGCACTGCGCTACAAGCCGGAAGGTCGCGGGTCGCGGTGGTGTCACTGGAATTTTTCATTGACATAATCCTTCCGGCCGCACTGTGGCCCTGGGGTTGACTCAGCCTCTAACACAAATGAGTACCAGGAATATTTCCTGGGGGGTAAAGGCGGCCGGTGCGTAGGGCTGACAACCTTACCACTTCATGTGCCGACTGTCTAGAAATCTGGGAGTCTCAATGGGATTGCTTTACCTTTTAATAGTGAAGTATGCTCCTAACTCCCAGCAAACGTTCATTTACCGCCATTACCAAATTTTGGTTACGCTTAGTAAGTGACAAGTTAGAGTACTGCTACTTCACTGGACACCTAGACAAAGCTATAAATAAGCCCTCTCTCAGATCTTGAGTTTTAGACTGATTCTGCCTAGGGGCCCATCGAGGTATAATTGGTTAGACTATCCTATTTCCTGATGACAAAAAATAGCCAGGTTTTGAAAAGCTTTGTCACATACATTGGCAAATTTTGCGCGGGTGTACAATTCTGAATCCTTCTCTAGCCTTAGGTTGGTTATTTCAAAACCCGCCAGGCTTACAGGAAAAGTGATATGGGCATACCACACGTGTTTTATTCTTCTCTACAGAGTTTGTTCCAAACATTTCCCGCCGTGATACACATTGACCGAGTCACACGTAGATTAACCTCAGTATCAGCTCGGGCCTGCATGTGAAACCGTCTGTTATTTTTGTCAGACTATCAAACTGGGTGAGTGTGCACGAAGTTTAGTTCAGCTCCTTAATATTTAATTTCATAAAAGTATACGCAGCGCATCTAACGCTATTTTATGCAATATTAACCCTTTAAAGACGAAGCGTATCTGTTTTATGTAAGGACTCAGACGTACCGCGCTGTAAACACTCTACACTTCGGTTATAAAAACCAGTCTCTTAATGTTTTATAAGGCAAAAGTTGCTGTTTGTTCTGAGATCCGTACAAAACACATAAACGCAATGTGGGCAACACGTAGAATTTTTTAATGTTAAACCTGGCGGTACGTAAAGTTACCGCTAGGCTTTAAAAGGTTAAGAGGCGATTCATTCTGAATTTAATAGCAAATGGCAAGTTCCAGATTCTTAGCCATCGGATTCGTTCCCTTTTCCACATAACCAATACAATTTTTTTTGCAGACTGATAAAAATTAACAACGAAAATAACCAGTATATATTTCAAATCCGAAAGATACACCTTCAAACGTTTCTTGATGAAGAGTCTTATTTGTCTTAGGTACAACCATCTTGTTTTCTCATCGTAACTAAATAAGCAACAGATAACAAGAGTCAAACACGCCTGTGTATTTATTGTGGAAACCCGTCTTCACATAATCATGTTACATGTTTCGGCCGTACGGCGGTCATCAGGTAGGTCTTCACGAAAATATACAAAAGAAAGTAAAACAACGCCGAAAGAGGCCTGTCCCTTACACGTACCGCTATGCAATGTGTACCTGTTTAAACGTAACTTCAATTTATGTTCTGCGCGAAGAGGAACAATTTTATTGTTATTTGGTCGCAGTGCTGTGGAACATTACACTGATCCGACAGTATGTTGAAAGTATTCGAATGAATCTTATTTCAAAGTTAAAATCATATATTGACAGTGACTTCCGCGTACACTGCTGTGTGTCCGACGTCAAAGGTAGAATAAGGATTACTTGAGACGCAAAAATTGACACGCAATACTCGGAGAACCCTGTAGCTGAAGCAAGAAATTGTTTGGCATAAATGAGCTCACTTATCTCAAAGAGGTTTTACATCCCTTACCGGTTTCTCAAGTATTGCGAGACAGAATAAGGACAGAATTTAAATTCTTTGAATATTATACGTCGATACTTCTAAATTCTGACATTGTATCCAGAACATGAAATCATAATAATATGCAGAAACACTCCCTACTGACTTGTCAGTTCTATGCAACAATTGAATGCACATGAGATTGGCATTTATTCGCTTTCTGTCATATTTATATAGTATATGACGCAATTGTTTCGTGCAAACAGCTACATGTTGACACTTAAATAAGACGAACATGCCGCAACTAATTGGAATCACGAGCAAAACACGTGTCCATTGTTCATGTAGACAAACTACCCACGTTTCTGTGAAATCAATAGACCATGGTATTTCCAGCATTAATTGAAATTTATTGTTTTAAATGTAGGAAAACAGTGAAAATGAGTGTTCAGGTCGGTAATATAGCCGAGGGTATTCCACAAAAAAATTATCCTACCGACTGAGCCAATTGGCTCGATTTTCATATAAATCATTTTTCATTTATGTAAGGGAATTAGGCCTACGTACAAGAACACAAATTTGAAAATCTGAAAACAAATTCTCAGTAGAATATTGGGCCAAAGAATTACAAAGAAAATGCGTTTTCATATTTCCATGTACACGTAAACTAGAATAAGTGTGACTTTCATCAGTTTATCGTTTCCAAAATTACATTTATTGTAAAAGTTTTATTCTTTCGTTATTGATTTCCTTGTAATTGGGAAATGACATGTACTTGATGCTACAGAATGCTAAACTGTCAAATGGCACGTTAAGTTTCTTTCATTAATAACGCTACGTATGAAAGAGAATGGAAGTCGATTCCAGTGGCCGCGCGGTCTAAGGCGTAAGTCTGCGGCCGAGCGCTTGCTGGGATCGTGGGTTCGAATCCCACCGGGGCATGGATGTTTGTCTTGTACAGTGTTTGTGTTGTCAGGTAGAGGTCTATGCGACGGGCCAATCCCTCATCCAGAGAAGCAATACCGAATATGGTGTGTGCTTGAGTGTGATCAAGTGAAAAATCAAAAACCTTCTACACCTACCGTGAACGAGGAGGTAGAAGAGGGAAGGACTACAAAAGAACACAAAGTTAAAGAGAATAGAAATTTAAAAGCAAAACGTGTCGACAGTAGCACCGAAATTACGTGCGGGCGCTCAACGGGAGTCAGTAAAACGTAAAGACTTAATCCTGCGGAGAAAACGTGTTCCTACTTTCAGTGAGTATTTTAGTATTAAACCTTTTTCAAGAAATATGATAAAGTGTGACACAAATTTGATAACAGGCAAATTAAAAGTTTCAATTATTTTAAAACCCCAACTAAAAGCACTTCTATTCAATATATGTACCATTATTAATTCTATTATTAAGGTGACAAGTTTCCAATTGTTAGCCCTTTACACAAAGAACGATGTTTCTCGTTCAATATCGTGCGAAGCCTCTGCTAAGCTGATGCGTCAAAATCATCAATTTTGTGACTTTACTATAAGTGATATTTATAGAAGTCGGCAGACATGTTATGTCTACACAGTGTGCACAGTAGCTCACACCACATTAACTTGGCAAACTTTTATCTTATTGCTAATGCAAATGCCGTCGCAAACAATACAATATAACGCGGAACAAGGTGAATGGAATGCCAAAAAAAATAATTTTGCCAGCATTTTTCCAAAAGCCATACATGTCCTTTAAACAACTCCCTTCTGTTCTCATCTTCATGTATTAAGCCTATATTAAGCAATTATGAGAACAGTGGTCATTTATTCATTTTTCTTACTGCGCTGTATCTCGTAATGCAGCCACATAGTCAAGAATACGCTACACTATGGTGTTTTTAAATGACAAATATCAAAGTTAAGAACTGTGACTGAAAGGTATTAGCTCGACATTCGCCTAGAAAAATCGAGGAAGAACAATAAGACGTACCAGTGCATAACAGTGCTACGGTTTAATTTGGCAAAATCTTAGTATACCGTCAGGTACGCAAGTCCTTCTATTGTATGTTGTATTATATTATATTATATTACATGATATATAGCATCAATCCTACTGCATGTAGGATGAATGTATGTACGTGACATACAACTTTATTAATACAATACATAATAGAGGAAACTTTACATTATTCTCAATAATGTACTTCATGTACTTAATATAATAGAGGAATTCATGCACTTGGTGTCATAAAATGTTTTACTAATTTGAACAAAAGAAAAAATTTAAATAATATCGAAGGTTATTTTTCAGTTTGGCCTTTCGCTTTTTGTTGAAGACACTATTGGTTCTTTTACGAAAACGCTATTTGTAAATGAACAAGACAATGTAGTCCAAATGCATAATATCGTTTTTCATTGCTTCCATTCGACTCGCCTTCAATCACTGTCCCTAAAATTTCCGCCGTTATTCTCACAGAACTAACAAAGGACAAAAAATGTTCGCGGGAATGTCAATAGTAACGCACCAGTTTGTTAGTTACTTCCACTTCATGCGTATTTTCAAAACAATTACAAGACGATTTCTTTACACAAGACGTAAAAATATCACTGAACAAATCAAGCTATATGCCTTTGTATATTTTATCATCGTATCGCGATATTCATACCTAAATTCTCCATTCCTTGTACATATAATTATTTATTGAGGTGTTTTTCGACACATAATTGTAAGCACTTCGGTTTTACTAGAAAAATAACTACGTTGCAGGTAACAAAGCTAATAAACTTCAGGTACATTATCAGGTAACGAGTTGGGGGATTGAACGTGTCACCGTGAAAATACATGTCTACAGCACAGGCAACCATTGCGTGCTGAATAATTACATTTATAGCCTTAAACTTCTCCCATTCGTCCTCATGGTGTGTTGCTTATACACACGGCAACACACTGGGATGCAGAGATATAACACACTAAAGTGCCTGGGGCTGCCCTACCAATCGCCTGAACGTTCAAAAAGCAAATCCTTTGCTATCCGTCAATTACACAAGTTCTCGCTGTATAGCAAAGTGACAGACCTAATTAGCAATGCAGATAACGCATTTCACGGACATGTAAGTTATGTTTTACATATATTTCGTAAAAGTGTAAGAACTTTTTAACGCTATAACTTACAAATTAAGTCGAATAACTGTGCTCTCAACGCGTCAATGCACAGTTGTGATGATACGAGCAGAAGGTTGGACTTGGAGGATGAGAAGAAAGGATGGAAGATGGGAAGAAGGAGAAAAGGACTGGCCCCACTTGGTTGGATAGCCGCATATTGATAGCATCAGGCTTAGATTAACATTCGTGAATCAGCAATGGGGAAAACTGGAGAGCTCAGAGTAAAAGGGTAAGAAGGGCAGGCTCAGTTGTGTCCCACACTCTGCTGTCTGCAGGCATGCGCAAAGGATGTTCTGATTTTTCGTTAACACAAATGGGAAGGAATACGACGTTTTAACGTGTTCGCTCCCGGCTGAATACAGCAATAATTTTTAGTTGTTAATCATTTATATTGACACGGTATGTTTCAAATCTGGTGATCCATTCTGAAGACTTCCATAAAATTAGACAACAATTAAGTGCTAATGAAATACTTTAAAATGTACCCACCGCTGCGAAATATGTCTGGTGAAAAAAAAAGTGAGTTGACAAATAAGAAAGGGTGTTACATTTGGTAGAAGGTGATTATAAATCAGACAACAACATAACGGCACGGCGTAGAATATCCTATTTCAGATGACTGCTGTCCAAACGTTTTTGGCCAGGGACCACAAAGGTTACTGTGGGCTGGATCGTAGCCCAAAATCTAAAAATCACAATAAATGATACATACATACATACATACATATCACAGCACAGTTTTCTGTTTAACTTTTACAGTAGTATAAAATGTATAACTGTGGCCGCGGGCCGCATAACACTACCTGACGGGCTGCAAGTTGGATACCCCTGCTTTAGATAATGGACGGAAAAGGGTTAGAATTAAAAGACTTTGACGATCTTAAACGTCAACCACTTTAACAACGAAGAGAATCATATGGTTCTAGCACACTGTTAAGAAGGCGCTGCTGACGCAACAACATGGTAAGATAAACATGTGAAGAAAAGGTCAAGATCAGCCTCAACAGGTATTGGTGTGGTACCTCTTTCGAGTATCTCTCAGTTTTCCTCAGTTTCTAGAAACAAATGCTGTGATACTGATTAAAATCACCCAGGAATTTTCCTTTCTTGATCCTTGTCTGTTAATCGAAATAATTCCCCCCCCCCCGGTATATATTTTGCAATTAAATAAATCATTCCTTCCAGGAGACAGCATCAGGTAGAGCCAATTTTATTAAAGTACGAACATGTACATTATATTGATGCTAATAATGCCCTCCCCCCCCCCCCCCCCCCCCCGCCGCCGCTTTATGTAAAATAACGCCGAGTGGAACTCAAGCTCCGGGAAGGCAGCCTGACACTGACACTGATATGCGCGCTTCGCTCGCGCGGCAGCTGCCTGTCATGGCCTTGTGAAATTCGTGGAGGCTTGTATGAAATTGTCGACCTTCCATTTCATGGGTGACACTTTATTTCACTCTGTAATAACGTATAAAATTTACAATTAAAGAGTTATTAAACATATGAAGTAATGAATTGTCATCTACCCTAAATTCCGACAAGAGTTCCGACTTTAAGTAAACAAACTTAGTTAATTTCCTGCCGACACAAATAGTCCCTTATACGTGCATTACTTTCATATGTTTCTCTTATTATTATTTTGACATCGCATGGAAGTTGTCAGTCTTACTGATAACTGAGTTTCGGTTTCAGCTTTTAAACTGACTAGCATCAAATACCATTACTGTACTGTAATATGTCATGATAAAAAAGTCATGTACTATAAACAGAGTCTCTAATGCAGGAAAGGGAGATAAGGACCAGGAAGGACGTAATAGGTAACAGAGAAATGTAAACAGAAAAGAAGGAAACAAAGACACGAAAAGAAAGAATTACTGCAACAAATATCGTCACACAAAAGTCGCAAGTAGCACTGATGTGTGACAATCCAACCCAGTAACTCTGTTCGTACTGGAGGAGAACAAGACATTGGGGAGCATTCGCATAAAACCACACTTTTCTATGCAGATGTTAGGACCTCTTCTGAACAGAATATCGACTTGTCTGTGGGCAACGCAGGCTTGTTGAAGAGAAAAAGAGACAGACGATGGCATTTTAAACGGAGAGAAATATACACGTACACACTTCTTGTTCAATAGCGCTAAGGAATTGTGAAGGAGTTTGTGTGAGAAGTCAAAGAAATGTAATCAATACATCGGCTAATTTATCGAGTTAAATTCACTATTTTAAAATGTATTAAAGGAGAAAAAATTTAAAGCAGTATTTTATGACCGACCCACCCACCTGCCTCACACAAATTTCTAAAAACAAATTCCAGTATCGAAATTTGCGTCGGTACAAATAAAGAGCTCCTCCCACTATAACAACAGCACTGGTAACAATCACATAACAACAGCACTGGTAACAAGCACATAACAACAGCACTGGTAACAATCACATAACAACAGCACTGGTAACAATCACATAACAGCACTGGTAACAATGACATAACAACTAACTAACTAACTCCATGGAGCAGAGGCCTTCTTGAGAAGCTAACAGTTTCTCAGCTAGTCAAGAAATTCCCCGCATTTTATGGAACCCGAAGGTTCATTACCGCATTTACAACAGCCCGCCACCTGTCCCTATCCTGAGCCAGCTCAATCCAGTCCATGTCCTCCCATCCCACTTCCCGAATATCCATCTTAATATTATCCTCCCATCTACGCCTGGGTCTCCCAAGTGGTCGCCTTCCCTCGGGTCTCCCCACCAAAATCCGGTATGCACCTCTCTCCTCCCCCATACGTGCCACATGCCCGCCCATTTCAGTCTTCTCGATTTGATTACCCGAATAATGTTTGGTGATGAGTACAGGTCGTTAAGTTCCTCGTTATGTAGTCTTCTCCACTCCCCTGTCGCCTCGTCCCTCTTAGGCCCAAATATCCTCCTCAGCACCGTATTCTCGAACACCCTCAGTCTTTGTTCCTCCCTCAGTGTGACAGACCAAGTTTCTGCATCCATACAGAACAACAGGTAAAATTATAGTTCTGTATACCCTAATCTTTGTGTTTTTGGATAGCAACCTGGAAGACAAAAGATTCTGCACCGAATGATAGCAAGCATTCCCCGACTTCAATCTGCTCTTAATTTCTTCATGAATGGAGTTTCGATTCGTTAGGGTTGCTCCCAAATATTTGAATTCTTCCACCATTTCAAAGGATTTATTATCTATATTTATGTTGTGATTGTGTCGTGCATTCTGATTTCGAGACATGACCATGTACTTAGTTTTTTCAGCATTTACTTCTAGACCAATCTCCTTACTAGCAATAATTAAATCTTCTGCATTTTTCTTTATGCTATGTACGCTTCCGCTCAATATATTAACATCATCAGCATAAACCAGAAGCTGATGTGTACCATTCAATTTCAAGCCCTCCTGGTTTGCCTGAACCCTCCTAACGGCATATTCCAAAGCAAAGTTGAAAAGCAATGGCGACAGAGCATCTCTTGTTTCAAGCCATTCTTAATAGGGAACGTGTCAGACAGATGTTTGCCTACCCGAACTCTGCTCTACGTTTCACTTAGGCACATTTTTATTAACCTTACTAGTTTCATGGGGATACCGAACTCAATGAGAATATTATACAAGACCTCCCTCCTAACTGAATCATAGGCTTTCTTGAAGTCTATAAATAGCTGATGCACTGCCTCATTGTATTCCCATTTTTTATCAAGTATTTGACGAATGCTGAATATATGATCAGTACTTGACCTGTTACGTCGAAATCCACACTGATGATCCCCAATAATTTCCTCTGCATATGGAGTTAACCTTGACAAAAGGATGTTGGATAGAATTTTGTACGTAGTCGACAAAAGTGATATGCCTCGATAGTTACTGCAATCTGTCTTATCACCCTTCTTATAAATAGGCACAATGACCGACTCCTTCCATTCCTCAGGCAATTCCTCCTTATTCCAAACAGAAATAATAAGTTTATGGATTTCAGACCGAATAATCCTACCCCCTGCTTTAATCAATTCTGCTGGAATCTGATCAATACCTGGTGATTTGTGACTTTTTAGTTTTTCAATAGCCATCTCAAACTCAAAGGCACTGGGCTCAGGCACTAGTGGCTCTGCCGTGTGTACTTCAATCTGCCTAACATCATTAACCCCGTGTATATTCAACAGCTGGGAGAAATGATTCCTCCACCTAGCCAAAATACTGTGCGAGTCTGCAACCAGGTCACCCTTCTCATCCTTTACTACATTAATTCTAGGCTGGTACCCCCTCTTAAACTCACTGATACCCCTATACAAGTCTCTTATATTCTTGTTCTTACTGTTTGTTTCAATTTCATTAATTTTAGCTTTCAGATATTCCTTCTTTTTGTGCCTGAAATGTCTACTGGCTTCACGTCTTACGTTGTGCAGATTATCTCCATTATTTTGGTTTGGATTCTGTAACCACCGAATTTTAGCCTGTTTCCTTTTATCTAAAAATTCTGCACATTCTGCATCAAACCATGGTTTATGCTGCTTCCGTTCGTGTAGACCTAGACTCTCTTGAGCTGAGATTTTGATATTCTCTTTAATGTTTTCCCAAGCCCTATTCATGTCCTCACTAACATTTAAGTTTTCCAGAGCTGCAAACCTGTTTGAGATCTTAAGCTGATACTGTTTCCTAGCCTCTAGTTCACTTAGCTGACATAACAACAGCACTGGTAACAATGACATAACAACAGCACTGGTAACAATGACATAACACTGAAAACGGAAGAGATTCTGGATTTCTCTCTGCTTCGATGTCTATCAAACGATGTATTCAGGAAAAACTTTTGCCACATAAAACGCATTGTTTTTAAATTCGTTTTAAAATGCCACATTTGGAGAAAAATCGCAAAATTTCTTAAATGCCATGGTACATACAAAGAAGTAGCAGTAGCAGGGTAGGCAAAAAATAATTAATAATTAGGTATACATTGCATTTAGTACCAGTGTTTTCCCAGTGCTTCTGCGAACTGCTGAACACTTTCTTAGTATTGGGCGGTGTCTCGCAAGCGCGCGCGCGCGCGCGCACACACACACACACACACACACACACACACACACACACACACACACACACACACACANACACACACACACACACACACACACACACACACACACACACACACACAAACACACATATATTCACCAAGAAGCAGCAGCATGGTTTCAAAGACGTAACGAGTTCTCTGTTTCCCTTTGATCTATAATGACAGCCAAATTTAGTGGTTTATCGTCTAATCTGTCAAAGTGAGTATAAGTATTTTCCTCTTAAATCTTATTTTTATGTATTTATTAAATAAAATTTGAACTTCTGTGATATTTCTCTTTCTTTAATATGTAAAAATTACCCGTTCAAAGCATTACTGTAATAAACCTACCACGCGCTTGAACATGAAGAAACTGGATTTTTGCCACAAAATATACTTAACGTTCTGCATGTCTCTTACCATAAATACGGACTATTATCATAAAACGAATAAACAGACAGGTCTTTGTAATGAACATAAAACCTGTTGCCTGTAAATTACGAACTGAATTTTCTTGTGTAGTTTAAAAGAACCTCAGTGTTCGAAGGGTAACGGAACTGCCATGTGCAATACATGGCAGCTTGCACAGCACAGTATTTACAAAATACTGCTTAGACAGTAAAGTCACAACGAGGAGGCATCCAGAAAGACGAAGCTTCGTTTGGAAACTCTTCGTACACCAACAGTTTTCGTTTTCACAAATGTCTCCTATTTAGCTTCTCGGCAATACTGAGTGAGTGCGGAGATTTGTCATCGGACCAGGAATGGGAACAAGCCTCTGCAAGATGGTCCTGCTCCTTCAAATTAACCTGTACTCCCCTAAAACGTCCTCGTGTAAACCCATGATTTACCTTTAAAGTAAATACTTCATAGAGTAACTAGCTAAACACCTCCACAGAGTGAAATGTTCCTTGATAAAGATGTCGATTACTCTTTTGCATGATCGACATTGCCAGTTTTTATATAAACACATACGTGTCTTGGAGATCGGATTAAGTCCGTTCCTTAGGTGCAGCAAGTCATTCTCTGTCGAAACTCCGCTTTGTGCCACACTCTCCAGTAGGTTCTTACTTCGTATCACCTAAAACGAAATGCAGTCCTTAGCAATCCTTAGTCCAAGTTCCAACCACACAGCACTCGTTACATAATACTGTAATTTCGAAACAAATTGTATGTTGATTCCTAACACCTGCTGGCACGATGCATCTAAACCTGATGATCTGCCCACCTTAACAACATACAGTGAATAATACATGTGGCAAATTCTTAGCAACTTGAAACTTTGTAAAATTTTAATACCGCTCATTCCACAGACTTTTTTTCTAAATTTACTCTATTACAATATGAAAACATTTTACGAAGTTAATGACATACCCCCGTCAGAATCTTATAGAAGTGTACGTAAAACAGGCGCAATGTTTATTTATGCAGGGAACGTAATTTACACGGTGCTGTCAGCCTCCCTGCCGAAACTGTGAATGAAATACTAGAGGAAAAACACCGCAGTACTGCACTGAATCGCAGACCACAAAATGACAGATATATTTATAGTCGACATATGATATAATGCTGCGGACAGCCGCGGGGCACCAACAAAAAGTGTCTGTTTATTCAAAATCAAAACCATACATCAACTACGCTAAGCATGGGGTACAAAATATCCCCCTCTTCAGAGATGAGAGGAGTGAAGTTTAATTCATTCGTACCGGAATGTACAAGCAGAAGCAGCTTTATAACCAGCAATTAGAATATTACTTGGCCGGGTCGTATTCGGTGTGAGTTCGTGGCACAGTCGCCCTTATGACGAGTGGTCCGTAATGTAACGTCCGTCACTGCTAACAAAACAGTAACAAACAAATCAACGCACTGGTCATATAAAATTTTATATTAACCGCACTGAATGTTCCTGATATGCTCCAGGCATGTGTAATAAGATTCGCAGGAAACAGAAGGACCGAATACTCTAAACTAAGCTGAACTAAACTAAGCCTTTTATATGATAAGATAAATTCATGGTAATTGGTTCTAATCCTTTAAATTTAATTTTGTGATTAACAGTTAAAATTACAGTCACAATAAGTAATAATTAATTTTACGCTTAAAGACTACCGATATGATGGTTAAACAAACATGGCCGCTCTTCTCAAGTAAATTCCTCGTCCTTGTTCCTCCCCAGATACAATGGTTATACCGCTAGGAATAGGTCTGCTTAAATTAGGTAGTAACATTGTAACTGTACCAGGTTTAATGTTTAAAGGGATAGGACTATACGTGCTTTAATTACGCAGTGGTATTTCCTCCACACCAAACTGTAACGGTTACACAGCCACGACTACGTCTTAACAAATTACGTTGTGGCATTTCTACTACACAAAATATAACATGGCTTAGTGTTACGATTCTCCCTTAAGGAACTACATAGAGATATCTGTATTCTTCAAGCCAGATGCAATGGCTACACTGCCATTAACACTGTGTAAGGAATTAAATATTTCAATTTATGTCACGCCACATACAGTTCGTGTTCATGAATTAGGTAGTGCAAATTCCTCCGCCGAACTTAGTCTCCCAGAGCACTGTCCAAGAAATTGGAAGTAACGTACGTGGTCACGAGGTTCAAAACGTGATATATGAGGACTTACATTGCGCATTTATATCCTACAGCTCCTTCTGTTACAGCAATCTTCGTCATGTCAGCTAACATTCATCTTAACGTTTTAAATGATCATTTCCTACAACCGCATATTTATGAAGACTGGCAAAAGGATTTTGTATGAGTTAAGTGGCTTTCAGCTTGAACGTAGCGTCTGTGGCTCATAAGAAAAGTGACCATCACTTCCGTCTGCTGTCAACGTTCGAATTTGGAACAATCACACTTGTTTGTACAGCAGGAATACGATATTTTTCTACGTCAGCAACTACAAATATAGCGTTGTGATATTAATTAATTTAGTGGTGCTCCTTTTGCTTGCATAATATGCAATGCCAAAATAAATATGCCTACAAATAATGTATTGGAAAAGGGCGTGGAAAGTAGCGGTCCTTTGCTGTTCTGATGACAATTCAAATCCGCCGATTGCTGAACTGAGGATATGCACAGACACCCTTAGATCATCCAGGATTCGGCCTAAAATTCCAATCCAGAACTCCCTGTTACAGAGCTAAATACTGTCACCACTAAACCGTTACAAATAGTAAAACTATTTAAACACTGTTATTCTTCTACCAATATTGTGAGCAGAATAATAATTGTTAAATGCATGCTTGAAGTGCATTCGCTACCGAGGTTGGTGCCTGCATTAATCTCTATTTTTGGATCACTTGAGAAAATGAGGTTCTATGGGCTCCATCAGGGAGGAAGCACAATCCACGCGCTTTGTGCTGGGTGCCATCTTCAGTTGCATGCCCACTATTTCAGTTTGACAGCCTGTGACAGGCGTGTGACATGAATACAAGTGCTCTGAACCACAACGTCATATGGTCCACTAGAATGATTGAGTGTCGGGGGGACACTTCATTGACACCGGAATGTCCACTTATCTTCACTGCCTTCAACAGAAACGGAGGTCTGAAACCAATTATGATCGAGGCTTGCAATAACCTACAACCTACTGATATGGACTGACTTAGGTCTGTGTTATTTTTCTCAGTTTTTTCAGGTGAAAACTGCGATAATAACCTATATGATAACTTCTTTAGAATTTTGAATTAATCAACACTGATGGTTACCTTTCCAGCTCATTCGCAGTTACTCAGACTTCCCTGTTGCATTGGTACTGTTAAATAACCCCTCAATGGGCTGTAGTATTCACATGCGTCACGTAATTTAACGTTAATGAACTGAAGATTCCGGTCACAGTTTGATGGTCTGCTTCTCAGAATTAAGAACAATAATTTTTCTGAAGGTTCATTAACAGAATTCCGGAATTGATAAACACTGAGTTTCCAGTGAGGTAGGCGAAAGTGAGCACTAAGTCAGTTCGTGAAACTTGGGCAACAGCCTGCAGGTGCAGACATGTTTCTGATTTGCAAACTCGGCACAGAGGAGAAGGTAGGTTCTCCCTCAACCCATTAGGAGTAAGAAACCCTGAATTGGGTTTCTACAGGACTGATAAAATCCGGAGAGAACCAATGGAATTGGCTACCGCTCGGTCTTCATAGAATTCCCAGAATCTGCATGGACTGGTTCAAAAAACCATAGCAAGACCGATCTCGAGTTTGTGCAAGACAGGAACATGGACAGACTGAGACCGGAGATTAATAATAAGTGGTTTATAAGCCACCCTGTTCAAAGAACATACGTCTTGTCTATTCTTAGCCTATTTATGTCCATCGTTTCTACAGAAAATTTAGAGCGTTCAGCGACTTCGGACTGCAGCGATGAAATTTGATGAACGCTGAATATGCCAATTGTTTACGCAATCAGGGGCAATTTCACAGCTCAGATGACATCATATGAATGTTACAAGCAACTACACCACAGCATAGATAGAAATGCTTTAACTGAAACGGTTTGTTGGACTGTTTGAATACATGCTGTAACGCTATATCGAAATCACTAATACGCGTGTGTTCAAATTTTCAGTTCACATTTCCACGAAGTAGAAATAAAAGCTTTTTTTCTTTAGTATAACAAGCATTCACCCTCCACAGAAGCGCATTTATTTGAAACCTGCAGAATATTGTTCTTCATACAACATTTTTTTTCCTACGAACACGCTGTTCGATAATGTTATTGATCTGACGTAGCGTGCTTAAACAACATTTCGCCACATTCACTAGTCACGAGAACCACACGGCGTGATGTCACGAGCTGCGTAATGCGCCTCGGCCAAAACCACATGCAGGGAGGAACGAGACCTGAGAGAGAAATGGCGACCAGAAACAGGAGAGAGAGAGAGAGAGAGAGAGAGAGAGAGAGAGAGAGAGAGAGAGAATTATTACGGCATCTTGTTGTTACTGAGTTCAGAACTGCCTTGTAATTCGTAATATAAATAGTATGTCATTTATATTGACGTTTCCATACTGCGACTGTAAATGTTGAAACCAATTTAAATGCGGGAAAATAATTTTACTGTTCTCTAGTGATATGAAATGTAGCTCTAAAGGAAATTGTAATGCAGATTTTCTAGAGAAAGTAATTAAGTTTATACAATAAAGATTGGAAATTTGTTAAATATAACATCTTGACATGAAGAGCAAGACAGCAAGAAATAAGTGACATTAAAAGACGAAGTATTTTGCTCATTCTATGAAATGTAATAGAATTACCGCGACTGAAGGACTCTATCCGTCCAATGTTACACCAACGCAGGTACAGCTGACGTGCATAAATGCGGTAAACATACGGCTCTTTGTACTGTCTACAAACTTTACATATTTTATGCGAATCGCAAATGAAGACACAGGTGTGGTACGAATTGTCGTTTTATGCATTTCTTCTATTCGTTCTTGTCTTTCCTTTCCATTATATATGTACTCGTATTTCGTTTCATTTATTCTCCCTTCTTGGTTTTCTAAATACTCGTATTACCGTGCACATTTCGCTTCACTACGTCCATTTCTACAGCAACGTACCGGCACCCAGTTTCCAACGCGCTTTATTTGTGATGCTGAGCTCTCTGCCAGACTCACATCAGCAGAGAGGTGGCCCAGGCTAACGGGATAAACCGAACAAATATTCTTTCCTCTTTCTTCCTGGTTTAGCTTCTAAATTTGTGTATTACACATGTTTGCACTGTCACATCAGCATTGCTTCTACGAGGCTGCTGCTTCATTCGAATAAATAGCTTAGCACTGCAGCAAGTCAAACAAACTTGTGTCACTGGCACGGCTACATTCACTCCGCCAGAGGAAGTGATTATCCGTTTTTTCCCACCAGACTGATTGTTATCACTTTGTGCGTTTTTAACTTCTGCAGTAACACAGATTTCATATTTTTATTTTCAGCATACAAAGTTTACGGGAAAAAATATTAAACTGGATTTTCTAGGAACAGGAAGGGAAGGCCTCGACTGGGTTGATGTGGCTCAGAACAAAAAGAAAGGATGGACTTTTCGAACACCTCACTATATCTTCGGCTTCCACAAAATGTAGGAAATTATTTAACTAACAGAAGAAATATTACCTTCCCGGGAAGAATTCTGTCTATGAATTTCGTTGCGTAGTTTATACAATCTTCCAGTTAAGAGGAAGAATCCTCCCTTTTTTTCTATACCTTTCATTTCATTCTTCACTGTCAATAAACTTCAAGATATAGAAACTGGAGAAAGAGATTAACAGATTAAAGGAGAAAAGACATTCCGAGCGAATTTCAAATCCCAATTTACTGTCTCACATAATTCTACTCAAACATAAGCACATACATTTCACTGTTTTTGTTTCTTCAGTATATTGTGCAGTACAATCCTCTTTAGAAAAAATAGGACACTTCCACCACAGTACACGGCATCAGACTGCAACCTTTTCAAGTCTCCTGTGATTTTATTCACTGTAGATCACATTACTTCAAGTCGAATGACCAAATGCTTAATAAGTAATAAAGTGGGAAGGATGTGGAATGAATCCACAGCGCCCTCCCTTGAGTTACTGTCCCCTCAGTTTCCTAGAGGTACTTAGGAAACCATAAGGAACCTTGGACAGGACAGATGATGTCCGGGCTGAGACATGAACGGGATACTTGCCGAATAGAAGGAACAACTGTTATCGTTTGATTTAATCAGTTTATAAGTGAATAATAATAGAGTGCTTTTATTTCGTAGATTTTATGGCTAACAGATTTCGAAAACTTCATCACACAGAAGGTTCAGGAGGGTGTAACAACGTACTTTACACATTTCATTACGGTTGGAGATACTGCCGCTATCGGATAGTATCAGCGACGAACGGAAGTAGCTATAATTGGTGACTGACGATTTGGAAAATATTTCAAAGCAAGTTTTCCTGGCGTATTCAAGGTACTGACCTGGAATCTGCCTAAAGGAATGGAAAAAAATATGGAAAATTCTCTGTAAGTATAATCTGTGCATTGGCTGAGATTCGAACCGGACACTAGTGAGAACAGAGGACACAAAAGTGACAGGACTGCTTGATACAACGTCTTCGGTGTATACGTCGTGAATAATAACAATGTTAATGAGAATAACAGTGAAAGACGTATTTCGCGGAATGTCAGAAACTGAGCACCCTAACATCCAAAGTACAAAATACGCAGGAGGAAACACGGTTACTTATTTATCTGATTATTTGGTTATTGCTTATTGGATTACATAGCACAAATTTTAGGACTGTTTGTGGAAGATTAATCAGAAAAAATTGGGAAGAAGTTCTCGTAGCCAAATCAGCGTACCAATCCGGCGATGGCTTGGAGGAACTTAAGAATACCACGAACAGCAATCAACATAATCTGTGTCCCAGATGAAATTTGAACCAAGCACCTGTTGAATAAAATCTGTAGCATTACTGCCGATTGCCTTTAGCCTTTTCACACATTTAGCGTACAACACAAACGCCCGTAAACACTGTATAAATGTTATACTGGGTGTGTAGCCAGACTCTCCGTGGCACTGTGGCAGCTAACACTCCCGCTCCCTGTCATCTGGATAACAGACGACCGAATAACTGTTCAGCACTGCTGGAATAATACTGACGGAAAAAAGCGAATCTGTCTGCGTTGTCCACAACAGGTTGCAAAAGGACTGCCTCTGGAGTGAACAGTTTACTGAAGATTAAAACTAGAACCAGGACGAAAAGAGGCCTGATAAACTGTATGTTTGTGTGTAAGAAGGTGTGCGCGTCACATAAAATTCACTTTGCCAAAGTACAAAGCCATCAATTATAAGGTGGTGCAGGGCTGACATATTGGTCTGGCTATTGACACTACAAGGCCGTGAGCAGAATTTTAAGCTCCATACAAAAACATGTAGGGGAAATACAGACGCACCACGCCGGCATCAACCAATAGTAAGTCGGGATGTTGCACCATGTGTGGCTCTTCAGTAGCAAAGTGTTCAAATTTGAGTACACGTTTGGTACCAAACGTGTACTCAAATTCTGCAAATGACACACTAGGGTTCCTTCAGTTTAGACATGTATCTGTTACAAGAAGTAATATTCCTTATCTTTATTCGGGAAATACGACCTAAGTTTAAAACGTTCAAATTTTCAGGTATACTAGAAACTTAAGAAATACAAGAAATTCAAAAACCCACTTCCTTGTAAGTGTAATAATATTAATAATAATAAAACCGTCAGAGGTTAATTGGTCTCCATCTATTAGGTACAAAGCAGCTTACAATTACAATCTGTTTGAACTACAGTACAATCTTAAAAATGAAAGAGGCGTATAAATGTGTAATTTTCAAGGAGGTTAAAGGAACTGCGTAAACGTTCCGCGTTAACCACATCCACCGTTGTGCGCAGGTAAAAGTATCTACCATTTGGTGGTAGAGATAAAAAACACAAAAATTAAAATTTAAGTGAAATTAATTTCAAAAATTTAATAGCAATACCCTTACTTCTTGAGTGACTGGAGACTGGTACTGACAGCTACGCCGAGCGACCAACAACACTACACCTAAATAAAACCCTATCTAAAATATTTTATGCTCTCGAGTATAGGACCAAAACCTTCCATCAAAACATATACCGTATAAAACAAAATACCAGAATGGTGTTGCTACAGGTTTCCGTTGCTTATAGATTTAACTGTCCGACTCATAAGGGTTTTAGCCTCGTTCGCATTCATGTGGGACGCCTACAAACTCTCCCCGTTAGTCCGTCCATCCTTCCGTATAAATTCGTGTAAAAACCCAAGAGCTGCTGAACGCATCTTTATCAATTTCATATTTGGGAATTTTATGATAAAATATTGAAACATTTCAGTTGGGCTTATAAATATCACTGTACATGAAGAGTTGTACGCGTGTATGTGTACATCGTCAACGTACAGAGGACTACTTACAATTCTACGCGAAAGACAATACGACAGCCTTCACTGCATTAAGACGTCCGTGATAAAACTGTTTTATTCGTTTAGTGCTGTGCTGTGTTAAAATACGACTTCGTAGACTAGCCTACACTTCTGGCACAAATGTAAGTTTGCTACTCATTGCAGCACGAGCGCTACAATTGGTAACGACTGAATGTAAATCTGTTGTTAGGATACGTAGAAAATTTATATTGTGTGCTTTGTAGAAATGTGAAAAGACAATTTAAAATTCTCGCACTTATCAATGTTCGGCTACTAATTGTTAGTTCTTTGTTGTTTATAACATAGCAAATAAATTTAACATTCACGAATTCATTACCTACAGGCAACAACAGAGCGAACACACCAGAACTATTACGGTACCCATAAATTTCCCAAATACCATTTTTATTGTGTAACACGTTAATCCATTCTTCTGAACAGTTTCCTGCATTATTCACGTACAACAATGTTATATCTATAAACTTCCACGAAAAATGCCAAGATTATAGGTGTAAATGCTGTAACTGACTGACTGACTGACTGACTGACTGACTGACTGACTAACTAACTAACTAACTAACTCCATGGAGAAATGGCCTTATTGAGAAGCTAACAGTTTCTCAGCCAGTCAAGAAATGCTGCCATGATAATTAAATCACATGCTTGTGAGTATCTTTTCAATTTTACGCACTCTTCTGTTCTATTCTGTTCCCAAAATGCTGGAATGTATTCTCCATGAAAGGGATTCTAATGAAATCGCTCTGATGGAGCTGCGTGGGATGTTTCAACAGAGTTGATGTGTGAGAAGCGGAAATTGAATTGCTCGACGTATAGAATTATGGCAAAAAAGGAAAGCTTCCTGGAGTTACGCCAGCATAACGCAATAGCAATTCTTGTTAGCACTTAATTATTTTGTAATTAAAACGTTAGCTGCATTTCTCTCGCACAGGTTTGCAGTTGCGTTGTATCTAAACAGATTTTAATTAAACACTCTGCCTGGTTCATTCTCTTTAGCCCCACACAGCTTCCGGCCGAGACAATTCTGTCACAGTGGATTTCTGATGTTATTATACATCGAAACACGTCAGGAATAAGATCTTTAATTACTGAAACATAAGCCGTATTGCCTGCCTTCAGCGAGAATCCCGTCGAAGAAGCTACCATAAGCTTCTGTTGTTTGCGCCACACATTTGTGTTCTCTTTGCACAAAGTAAACAGAGTTAGTACAAGTTCTTGAGCTACTGGCCCTGCGCTAATTTGGCTGTAGTTTAATCTTAGAAACTGCTGAAAAAAGATATGGAAACATTTAATATTGACAATGTGCAATAATCGGTGTTACATGACGATCACCTGCAGTCCAATACAGCACATTCTTCCAGCTGTTTTACCCATTGACTTGAACCGATATGTTTCGAAACATCTGGTTCATTCTTAAGGCTCCCGTATGTGTAACTGATGGCTTGGACAGAACGTTGAAATCAGCCAGTCAGCAATGCAGTGCTACAGCGACGACTATCAAAGTGGCCAAGAGCACTAATTTTATTTTATATCATTCATACCGTGCATAGTCACTAATTAAGCACAAATTCATCCCAACTAATGCACAGTTATTATTTAATATGTTCTTACATTACAATTTTTGTTCCAATATGTTCGATCCCTGTTGGGATCATCCTCAAGGACACGTTTAAAGGTGACAATTACACTATCAGAATGACAGTATTTTGCATAAGTTACAACGCATAAAATATGTATAAAAGCAGTTCACTTGTAGATCTTTGTTTTTACTGTGTTTTAATAGTCGGATGTTTTTGTATGGACGGTAGGCACGGTACATCCTGCATCATTTGTTATCATGCTACCCATATAGTTGAAATATTCCACAATACAATAAAAACGTCCTGTTATAGCGTTTTTTCGTCAGCCAGTAGCATAAGGTCATCTACATATTTCACACTGTTAATTACTAGTTCTCCTATCTTGAATAAAATTTGATTAGCACATATCAAACATAATACTGGATCAGTGGAAGGGTGTTCCAGAAAAACAGAATCCAGGAAAGAGAATTATTTACCTCGAATATTTGGTTTACCGCTACAAGATATATTAATAGCGAAAGCTACAAAGTAGCATCTTGTCATACTGTAGCATTTCTTAGATCACTCATAGTAATGTAGAAAGATCCAGAACGTAAACTGAAAGACCAACGTTTATGATGGCCATTCAAATACAATAGATATAAAAATGTAACTTTTAATGTGCTCGTCGATTTGTCCTTTGTATCTGCGAGTCAAATCGCTCAGTCAATCTCCACACGTATCTATTCAAATTGTGACTGAAGGAATTACATTTCGGTTGTGTAATATAGGATGAGCTTAGATATTTTTAAAGCGTTTTATTTATAAAAAGACTTCCGTTAAATTTGCCGTTAAATTCTCTTATGCCGTTATCACATATTTCGCCAGTTTTTTCTCTCTCTCTCTTAAACACACACACACACACACGCATGCACGCACACACACGAAACCTTAAACCAAAGTTCGGATCACAGCTCATTTTCAATCCTTTGCAGTGTTCTATCAGTAATGCAATCATGTAACAGCGGTACCACTATATTCAAAAACCAATAAAACAAGCTAGGTACAAACATGGGAAATCTGGAATTGTTTATGTCTGTCATATCTTTTACTGCGACCAAATTACTTTAAGATGAAACAAAGTGTCCTTCGGTGTTTTTGGTTCCATGGCATTAAGTAATAACTTATCGTTTTCTGTCATGCGACACCGTTTAATCTCACAAAAATTTACTCACGTTTCGAAAAATGTACCATTTGTATCTTCAGGGCGGAAAAGAATATATGGCGCCCACATTCTACAAGACAGTAATAGCCTTCAAAATGGAGGTTTTACGTTTTGACTTTCGCTAGTAGAAAAACCATAACAAACATTTTATACACATTTTCTAAAATAAACGAAGAATATATGACACACGTGCATCGCACGCCCATCTCGGAAATTCCCATAACGTTTAGTTGTTATGGTTCAAAGTTTGAATTTAAAAACTTCGGCATGACGATAGCCTCCAACTGCATGGATTTTCAGTGTTTTGTGAAAACCTGCCAATTCTAAAAAGTGATATAAATGACACAAAATAGAAATAATTACCACAGGTACGACTCTGCTCATTGTCCTGAGCCTCTGCGTTATTTCCGAAATTCGAATATGCATATAGCGCAGCAAATAGCTCGATTACAAGCTTTCCTTCTTCCTGTAGCGCCTACAGTGGCGGCAACTTCTCTGCCACACCTGTAACGCTTATAGTCTAAAGTGACACCTGCAGGGCTCCCGGACGAACAGCACGAGTTCAGTCATTAGCTCTAGCTTTCGAAGATTTTCAAAGCGCAGAAAAACAAGGACTGAATACAGGAATATGTCTAAAAGCAAAATATTCCTTAACGTCTCAGAAAGTAGAGTCAAACCCGATGTAGCGCCACTGTTCGTCACCGCAGTTCATGGCGGTAAATTGTACTCCTATACAACAGATAATTCCTCTTTACAGATCATCGTGGGTGTGAAGTGAGAGGAGCGGCATGTTGGAGGGGCATTATAACGTTATTTGGAGGTATTTAGTGTGAAAAACACGTGCTTCAAATATCTAAAAGAAAAGTGGTTTTTGCCTTTGCAATGTAACTGAGCAGATTTTCACAAAACTCTGTAAAGCATTCATGCTACAAACGTCATGAAAATCTAACAAAACATTTAAGCAGCTGATACTAAGTTACACACAGACAAACAGACAGAAGGGAAAGGTCACCACACAAGGCGTCATTTTGTACTTAGTAAAAACGCCTAATAATTTGGGACAATCAACTCAAGGACGATGAGATGTGAGACATGAGAATTGCTCACAGAAATTTAATGTAAGACCTCAATGGGAGAAATTTTCATGTCGCAGATGAGATGGTAATAGTAAGAAGTTTTTCAGTTAACAATGTGTAATGCAACGGACGGGGTTTAACAGGCTAACGATTGAACCCAATGGAGCGACTTTTGTGAGAATGGTAATGAGGTCTCGAATTGACACTTCCGCGACCACCTCAATAGCTATCACATTTTAGAGACAAAATTGCACTTGGAATTAAACGTGCAATATGTGTGTTATTATACTGTGAACATAGTTTCGATACACTCGGTGTTGTTTCTTAACAGCATTCAACAGCCAAGCTCTAAATAATTTCAATCCCATTCCACTTGTTTCTTTCACATCGCTGCCTTTAAATTCTAGAATCAAATTACCATGGCAATTGTGAATACGGGGAAAGAAATGTTCAGACTGGGCTTTTCTTTATATTTTCAATTAATTTCTTAATAAGTTACTTCCTAACCTTTATTTCACTAAACTTATCGGAACTCATCATTAATCATTTTTAACTTTACAAAAGCCTGAAGCCTTTCTTACAAAACTTCCGTCTCTTACTGTTAATTGCTTTGGACGTAAAATATTCAAGAATATTGAAAGTCAAATCGTTGGTCGCATATGATTTTCTATGCTGTCATGTACAGAACATTGCGAGTCGCAGGGAACCCTTGTTCCACCTCATTATACGTGTTTGTTTGAAACAATCAGTTGGGATGGTAATGGAAGGAGGGGTGGCGTTGTAATGCTGAATGGAAAAAGTGTGTTCCTGTCAGCTTGACTTAGAGCAATCCGGAATTGTTACAGCGGCATAAGAGACAAACCAACTGAATAGTACTACTAACATGCCGAAGTGAGAAATTTGACTGAAGTTCTCCATGGAGGAGCGGTATAATAAAGCGCAAGACCAACTACTAATTTGTACCTAGTGCACGTAATTCACGAATTCTGCGCCTCTATGTATCTATTTAAACACATCCCAATTTCACGTTCCCAGTCGCTCTCACGGATTTCATTGTCTGACTCTCGCACAGCTCTTTCCGAAGTCTTTATAAGAAATGGCGGGCATCTTCATAAAACTACTTATCATGTTGAAATTTCCGACTTCGATCGACGTCATCAATGGCATAATGAGAGGGAAATGGCTGGAAGTAAAGTCTGTAAGTAGGGTGTTATAGAATTTCCGACGTTATTCCGTCAAGAAAATCTAATTATCGCTTTTGTCGGCATGTTAAATTTTCGCAGCGATGCAATACACAGTTCTAAAAATATTCAGACTGGAATTCTGCCTTCTACAAAAATGGTGACAATACTATTCCGAATATTCATTCCACTCACCGATGTGTTTAAAAATAATAAACTGCATCAGAAACTATAGACTTCAAGTAACAGTGTCGCCATCCTAAACACGTCCTTGCTTCGTTAACGTACTGAAAAAGATAAAAATAAAGATAAAACAAAATTTAATTTTGAAAAAATATTTCTGCTGCCGTATGTCAGATACATGCAGCGTGAAAAGTGCTACGTTTGCCTTTTCGTAAAAGTAACGCGTATAGAAAAGGTGTAATTTGGAATGGCGCGAGCATTAGTAAAACACGGTTTCTAGCCTCATGCTCATTATACACTTCAATTGCTTGGTGTCAAGTGTACAGAACAGGTCCGAGAGCCGCCTCAGTGAGGCACTCTATTGTATCCAGAAATAACGCAACATGACACAAAGACTAAGACGGATGACCCTTGACCTTAGGTCAAAAAGAAGTAAGGTACAGGAAATTTAAGCCGTTTCTGACGGTGCAACTATCGGACATCAGAATGCTTCCAGCACTCTAATGAAGCTCCATCATGATAAGATGTCTTCTGTAAGGCGAACACATTAAAGGCACGTCTCACTGCCCTCCAGGTTCATCTACTCGTAAACCAAGCGGAATATACTATCCATTCTGCCCACTTGTCTCTTAAAACCGACTCGTAAAATTGCTAAGCCATTACAGAAACTCCACCCCGTCACGGGAGCGTTAAAAGTAAAGAATAACATCAACTTCTGTGAATAATACTGCCACCCAGTTTTCTATAAATTCTTGAACCCTTGCGTTGCCGACAGTAGGAATTAAATACAAATAAATAAACCTATATAAATTGGTTTCCTGTCTCTGTCCCACAGTATTCGTTAGTAAAAATGATAGAGATGGATACATACATGCGTTTTTACTGTAGGCCCGTTGCTCGTGCAAATCGAAATAAAAAATAAGACTACACTGTGGATAAAATTTGCTTATCAAACGGAAAGCTTTGCGGAGATTTCAATCAGCTTGCATGTTTTTATTTTTAATCGTAACAAAGGAAGGTTTTATCAAATGTTTTATATCCTACAAACGTTGGTACCACTGTGGTCACGTAATTCAACACAGTCGTCATGTTGGTGTCACCGACAGCAGAGAAAAGAAATGTGTTTTAACTAACCTAAAAGCAATCATATCTGCACGCCATTCCAACCTTCCTCTTTCAAGTAGCTTTTTCACCTAAATTTTATGCTTGTCTCCCCCACCACAATATATGCCTAGCCCAACGTTACCTTCTTGACTTCAAGCGATAATTGGAAACATGTACGTATAAAACGCAAATCTTTCTATAATGTGATATTCCCACTCTTGTGAATAACACTCAGATAATAATGTCATTTTATTTGTAAGCACTTGTTCCACTCATGTTCTCATTTTGCAGCAATAGGACTTGTATTACACGGCTCGCTGGATTCTCGCCGCTATCTTGTCAGGACGCCACAGGATGTCGCCCAGCTGACAGTGGTAAGGCATGACCACAACTATTGTACCTGACGCCTGGCATGGAGGAAGGTCCTTAGACTGCAAATTAGGAGATGGGACTTATCTTCTAAAATTCACGCTCTCTTACTTTCTCACTGCGATTTCAAATCACGATAAATCATTCGTTGTGTGCAAAATACAGGTCCTGTTACTTCATGCGGTTTGGTAAACCCGGTTATACTCGCTGTTGCGTGTCTTTTAAAAACATAATTAAGGACGGTCGTCTCTATCCTCGAATCCGACCGCCAGAATAGTTGTTGTAGGCCTATGTGCCTCGAGTCCGCATATACCAACCCGACATACGACAGACGGATTTTACAAATATAACTGTGGCACAGGTGCGAAGTTGTGGGCGTGGGCTTGGAGCAATACTAGTGCTGCTACTGAAATGCGGCAACTGTGATAATGACAAGGGAATATGACTCTGAAAGTCAGTCCCTTGTTAAAACACAACAATGTGCATTTCATGAATGCTGTGCCGATTTTATTGTGCGAGGAGTTTGTTGACTGTGCTCCTACTCATTGTACTTCGACAGCGTTGGGCAAACATCCTGACTAATGTGTTTTATAATTCTGATTTACAAACACGCATCTCCGGCTTGAGTGCAGTACTGCAGGCGATGACTTCTGAAGCAATGTCAATTCAACAGAGCTGGTTTGTTCCAGAACGTTAATGGGTTACAGTTGGATGGAGCTATTGTTCTAACAACATTGTGAGCTTCAGTTCCATGTTTGAACTCAAGGAGAGTTACACTGTTCCCTTTGTTAACAATGTATCAGCTGAACTCAGGCTGTGCCTGTGTACAGTATGTGTGGGAAACACGTTCGCCTATAATTTTTCACACAGCGACAGGTGCACCTTGCAAGCAAATTTCAGGGCAAACATTATTCATAATTCTTGCATAAAGCCGTTCAGACTTCAAGAGAAGTTTTGACGATTCCCATCTCTATAGCGACTTCCACAGAAAGCCCTCCAACTGACATGTTCTGACAGTTCCTAGCCCAAGAGCAATACTATGAAATCACAGCTCATGACATGACTTTGAAACTTCTTAAGATCACAGCGTGATAGATTTTGTGTAAGAAGTACGAGGCTGTAATGTCGACCGAAGCATAGTTACTTTCCTACTCCTCTGTAACTTGAAGAAATTTCACTGTACATTTATACCATGAATTTTAAAAACTCTTTGGAGACAGCATTACAGACGTTGTCGGCAAAGTACGATGCTGCAATGCCGAATGAATCATAGTTATCTATCGAGTGCTTCGTAAAGACATTTTATTTTTCGCAAATCACTGCCAGCCGGAGTCAGTATCATCATGTATATCAGTAACCCAGGTGTGTTTTACAAACAAAACCTACGATACTCTACAGAGATGCACAGTTTCAGACATAATGTTTGGGATAAATAAGATAATACAGTCAAACCCGTTTATAATGACATCGGCTTGTACGACACCTCGTCTATAGCGTCAGATATTATGTGGTACCAATTAATTCCTGACTGTTAACCATAACATTACACTCCTCGGTTATAACAACACTCGTTTATAACGACACAAAATATTCAGCCCCTTTCATGACGTTATAACCGAGTTCGACTCTACATTGAAAATTCCCGTTACCTTGCTATGACATCGCGTCATGTATTACAAGAACGGAAACCTCAGCTACACAGCTGCGTGAATCTAAAAACATGTAGGATAATAAGCCTATCAAAGTTAAACTGTCTGTTCGTTTTTATGGGAAGGAAACTTGGTCTCTGAAATTAAGGCAAAATTTGGAAATTGAGGGTTTTTTGACAACAGTATGGCGAAGCGAATATTTGGACCTAGGACGGAGGAAATGTCAAGAGCCTAAAGAAAAATGCACAATGTGAACTTCGTAACTTACAATCTTTACCGAACGTGATTACAGCCAACCAAATTACGAAAAGTGAAACGGGCAAATCATAAGGGAGAGATGAGAAATGGATAAGATTTTTACCGAGAACTTTGAGTGACATTTACTCCAGCGTAGGTCTGAAAATGATAACGTATAGAACATTAAGGACATAGACATTAATGCGTGGAATGGATTTATTTACTCGGGAGACGCATATATTGAAGACAGCAGTGAATATTCGGGCTTCATAAATGGCACGGATTTTCTTCACTACCAGAGTGACTATTAGCCCATTAAAGGGGATTCTGCCGCGTGGAGGAAATCAGTGTCAGAAAAAGAAACATTGAGGCAAGGAAGGAAACAGTCGTCACAGATATCAGCATCTTATTACACCCACTCTGCTCACATCTGTTGAAGGATTGGAATTTTAGCTATTGGCTGGTTTAGTGGGTGATTTTTTCCCCTTTTCTCCGGGAAATGACTGCCTCGAAAGCTCTTTGATAAATTGCTTAAAAAGGAAGTAAATGGAAATAACCGATATTGCGGAAATTATCTGCTAAACAGCAAAATAACTAGCTGACTGGGCATAAATGTAACTGTGTCATTTATATATCAGGCACACGTTGAAGAAATATGTTGCATCTCAGGAAAAGGAACAAAAAAAAAAAGGGATCTAGAAGTTTACGCCACCCCAAACAGGAATTATAAGATTGTTTGAATGAAGAAATTATCTCTATGCCATATGGTTTATTTCACCTTATAAATTAAATCATATATATTATTTTAATTTAAAAAGAAGTAATGCTATTCCCTTGACTTTAATTTATGGCACAGTATGGATGGGATATCACGATACCTTTTTCAGAGAAAATTGACATGCGTACGTACTACCACAGAATAACGCCAAGCAGTATTAAAAAAGTGGCTCCTTTCGTACGCGCACATATACAATGCCTTCCCCCACTTCAGGTTTGCCTGCTGTAGAAAACAGGCTGCGCAAAGACAAATAAAAATAGTTACGTAACATGTCTTTCGACAAGCTAGAATTTCTGCTTGATATGTACTTCGATTCACTGAGCCTCTGAAGAAGATCGAGCGCAGTAAATTTAGTTTTTACTCCCTCTGGTTTACTGATATCAGAATAGGGCTTAGGAAGCGAAATTTAGCGAAATCTTACTCACTAAATTTTTTGCTTTCGCTAATCCTGAGCTATAACATGCGGGATTATTTTATCCTCGAACGTACTTTCAATTCTGTTGGACATTCATCCTCTGGCTGATATTTGCTGTTATAAAGGACAAACAAAACTCTACTGGAAACAACAGCAGTTGTGCAATATTTCGATATTTTTGTGTTAAAATTCAGATATTTGCTTTGAATTTGAATTACAGTTATATATTTCATAATGTGTCCGGCCTCTGGAAAATTATTCTTACACAAATGTGTTGGATATTGAACCAGCTACAAAAGGAAACTGTAGTTTGTAAGTCCCACTGTGACACTTATAAATTAAATTAAAAAATATGCCGTCGAACACAACTCAATTATTTCAGTTATTTAATATTTAATAAAACAATATTCAACCTGCGTGCCTATCATCTGGTGTTACAAACCATACAACACTTTCACGAAGATCGCTATTGCAATTAACCTCCCTCAGGGTGTTCTATCATATGCAATACCTGAAGTAGGCCATGCAGGCCGAAACATGGCGTATTAAATATTAAATAACTGAAAGTGTCGAGTTGTGATCGAAAGTGTGTTTGTTACTTTAAGCTACAGAAGTCCTGTGGCCTCTCTCAAAGCCCTGTAAACCGTGCTGGGCAATCAAACGGCCTCGATGCTTGACATGGGTAAGTTGTCAGTCATGCGTCTCAGCTGCCTTCGTTTACGATTGCAAGTGACGCTCCGTGATACAAAACGAATTCCAGTCCTCTCAGACTGCTAATTTGTAACATACTCACTGCCTTTCATGCTTAACACTATGCATGTTACAGCATTTACGCAGTATCACGTAACTCGACTTTAATTGGCATCGAAATACACATTTAATGAGGAAATAGGAACCCAATTTTTGTTATAATTGAGATAGTAATGAAAGTATCATGTTGCATGCTGTGACGAATTAATATTATTTAAAGGGGTCAGAAGGCCCACGTACATTGGGTTTCGCTTAAACCAGTGGCAATCAAGCATTTTTATATTCAAGACCTTCGCAAAAGTAAAGTTGTCTCGTATATGAAGTCACACAGAAGCAGCACAGGTATAGCTTCACTCAGTGTCGACTTCGGAGAAAGATGGCGTTGGGAGGTCAAACTCACGCTCCGACCGGTTTACCTCCAGGGAAGAACGTTGGCACCCACTGATTGGACGGCTGGACGGACGCTACCTTGTCCCATGCTGTCCTTCCCTGTACCATAACCAGCTTATACTTCATGCATTACCCTAAATTTTAGGAGGAAGTTCATCCGAAATATTGCTACCTACACATGAACCCACACGGCGGTACACACCAGAACACTGCGATCTTTATATACATTCAGCCTGAATCGTTATTCGATGTCGTTAGCATTTAATACTATAAAGAAAAAAGTTTCTCATTATTTACAGAGCGACATCTCTACTCTGATCATTTTTGCAAAGACAGAATGGCATCTGCGGTAAGGACACCAAGGCCAATGAGATATGCAAAACAGAAAACAAGGGTAGGAGGGGGGGGTGGCCAAAATCGGGTAGCGAAGTACAACTGGGTACCCCCTCTACAGCCTGTGTGTGGTGTCGAAATTATGTACATGGTGCTAGAACCACATCAGGCTTGCGAAACCAGAACCAGGAATGTTTTGCTTGCGTGTGGTGACATTTTTTCCGTCACAGATAATAAAAGTGTGCTTCTATAGGGCTGCGATATAATCGACGCTACATTATGTTGTTTCAGCAGGTAATACAAGTTGCACATATCAAATGTTTATGTTCATAGTTAACAGCGTGCATTACTTTAGCGTCGATTCAGTGTGCCAGTGTTACGGACTGCAAACAAAGCAACCTTCATAATCGCAGTCTTATTTTGAAGACAAAGCTAAACAAAGAAGCCAAGGGACGTCTATAGTTGTTGCTTCACACAGTTGTAGATCGGCAAGATATTCGGCCTAATATATGCTCAGGCAGCCACCTCGAAAACAGTAGTTTCTGCACTTAATAAAACAGGAATTTATCCCGCAAACTCCAACGTTTTTGGGGAAGAAGACTTCAGTGCATCTGAAACTACAGAACGGTTCATCTCACCAGTTCCTCCGACGGGCACTTCACTTGAGCGTCAACAGCGGCACCTGTCGGCTCACTCTGAGGTTTTTCAGTTGCAGATGGTTTGACCAAGATCGGACTCAACTAACACAAGGAGTAGCCATTAGAAGTGCAGCCACTAAACACATCTTGTTTGGATGGCAGGCCCATTTCAAGGAAGAACCAACATCCAAATCAGTCGGCCATCAAGATAAAAACCAAGATTTTTTTAAATATCTCGAAAATCTGTTTTTGAGGTATCCCCCAAAGAAATAACTCCGATTCCACACTACACACGACGCCTACCATCAAGACGCCGCGGCCAGACAGTTGTAGCTATTAACAGATTCACTATACAGAAGACATTTGGAAAGCACATCAGCTGTCAAGCGCAAATTTGACCGAAGCTGTCCTTCTGGGACAACCACAAAGAAGAGATCAAACATTAAAGAAAAATTATCTGGAAAGGAGAATGTCACTGGAGACACCTCAGATGAATATGAAGGTGGCAGAAGTGACAGCTACTGTATTTATTGCAAAGAAAAATATTCTGAAACGAAGCGGAAGAATGGGTGGGTCAGAAGTAGGAGTTGTGTGGAAATGGGCACACGAAAACTGCGCTAGCTGGCCTGAGAAGGCTTTGGATTATTTTGTGTGTGGCGCTTGTTAAGAGTCTCATAAAACTGATACTGAAACACAACTGTGCCTACCCGATTGTACCCCATGATGCAACTGGCTTTGCCCCTACCGCTGAAGAACAAGCTTATTTTGCATGCTTCTAAATTTTTAATTATATAACTTCAGTGTTTACCCGGGTTGTCAGTTGTAACCTACAGATGTCTTTATAATACTCCCCTGAATTGCTGTAACTTCATTTGAAATAAATACAACAAGACACATGACAACAATGCTGACGTTTCCCTAGCTTCTCGGCCCCCCCCCCCCCCATTTGTAAAATATCTGTACTCCTGATGCAAGACTGCATCAAACTATTCTCGCTTATTGGTGCAATGGTCGGAAAATTTCGGGGGTTTCATCGCTTTGGTTGGGACTGGACTGTCCTGTGAGTCGATTTAAATGGGTTTACATTTACATAGGAACTGAGCCACTGGCACAGCCTAGAATACAATGAGAAAGAGGAAGGAGGGATGTCAACATGTATTCTGTTCAGACAGCGTAAAGCCCAGAAACCGCAACAGACCGTACGTACGACAGTCGACCGGTGTGTAGCCATTGTGAAACTTTTTTTAAAACAAACAGCCCCTTGTTAAAGTTCAATGCACGGCCTTCGGCTATGACACGCCGTTGCGATAAATTAACCATGTGCTATAGAGACTGCACGCCACATTTTTGGCTCGTTTCTGGTTGCACCGTCGCTTCTCTAGCTTTTAGTGACGGTACGCAGGCCTGAGTGTTTAGAGTACTCCACAAAAGGATTCGTCATGCAAAATACATCATGATTTAAAACATTATAAAGAACCGAATACAGTGCATCACGTAACAAAGCACACAAAAATGTCAAATGAATCTGCCACACTTCAAATCACTAATTATATAGGCGGAATATGAAGCGAATAATTTGTGTCAGCTGAAAATGGCAAGAACGTGTTACTTGTATCAGTTGAATATATCTCTAACACATTTATTCATATCCGCCGAACATAGCCTGAACACACTTACTTACACCACCCGAAGAAGATGTGAAGAAACTTTCTTCATTCCAGTGTAATTAAACCACAGGTACGTGTTTAATATTGAAGTTCTGGGTGCAAGCTTGGTCTCACAAAGGAAGAAGCAACACGTGAAAATAAAAGATATCTTACAAATTTTAGGACAAGAAAATACGGTTTTCTTTTCTTTTTCATAGCACGTGAGTCCATTTAGGTTTAATTGTGCAATTATTGCACTTACTCGTTTTAACAGCTCATTTTTGTAACTTACTTCTTATTGTAATTTATTTTGTCCATTATTTCTTTTTCATTAACAAACCATTACTCCCTTCTTTGATGGACAAATAGGTCTGCAAGTACACAATCAGCGTGATTTTTTTCAGTGGTCATATAGTTAGTCGTTTTAATTACTTTGGTCTACAATAAAAATATTTCCTGTAATTTCATATCCTACAATACAATAATAAAATACAAAACGGCGCAAGAAAAGCAAAAGATTTCTCTGTAACCTTCACGAATTTCTGTGGTCTTCCATAGCCAAAGCTTATTGCACTTGATCGAGGCCATAAAGCCAGCCTGTGAGAGATGGCTTGCCGCGAAGAGCCGTGCAGTAACCACAAGGCTCGTAAACTTTGTGCAACGGCCATTACGCATGCGCACACTCTGGTGGATAACTCGAGCACTATAGACATTTATGTGAGTGATAAAATAAAGGTCACTGTCGGGAATTCCAGAAGCGCATACCTTGGTTCTGGTTCTTAGATGCTTAGTAGGCCCACGTTGAATAGAGGTGTAGTTTTAAGAGCAGTCAGCTTAGACTTTAAAACAGAATCAATACAGAAGATAACTTCGTGACATTTTAAGATAGGTCAGAGAATAGAGCAAATATAGCAAAGGAATAAAAGTCAAGACAGTGGTAGAAGGAATGTAGGAAAGTAGGATAGAGAAAAATAAGTAAACAAAGGAAGAAACAAAACAGAGTAGTGTAAAATAAATAAAAGATAAACTAAGAAGAAGAAAAACTGAAATTAAAGGAGTAGATTAAAAAAAATGCAAGAATCAAAGACGTATAAATAAATTAAATGAATGTTGTTACAGGTCATTTAAAAGAAAGGAATGAATTCGGCTTACATAAAAAATAAAATAATTATACAAATAAAAAATTAATGAGAATTACAGAAATACATTCAGCATAGCTAACGACGATGGAACTGCAACTTATTTTGAAAGAGGAAGCACTAATTCCAAAAACAGTTTCTTCCATAAGCCAAACAAAAGTCATTAACATTTTGAAGCAAACAGTTCATTTCCTCCGTATTTAATGCCAGCACGGTAAATGATTACACAACAAACATCCATTTCCATCAACAGTCCAGATATTAAGAGCAGACGAAAGATATAAATGTTACACTTATGCTGGGAGCTGTGATACATTCTGTTGCAAAATTTGATCGTGATTCGAGGTCTTCATTTCCTTCTTTCTTCCATTAACAAGATTAGAAGGCTTATATCGTCAAAGAGCGAAGCTAGAAGCACGGAGAAAGCAGTCAATGAATCAAACAGTCCTCTGCAGTTAAATGTAAAACATTCACCTCCGAAGTAAATACTTCGCCTTATATCTAAACATTACTCTTACCAAATCGACCACCTTATTACTCCACAAAGAAGAACCCACACTGCATGTGTTTCGAAGAGAGTCGCGGAAGATGATTCAGATTATGACAGACGTAAGAGCAGCAAGTGCTACAGTTACCTACATAAGGAGCTTAAAATCTCACATTTTCGTTTAATGTTCCTAAGTCTATTTTACCTCTTTAGTTAACTTCTTACACTAAATGAAATTCGACAGGCCACTTCAGGCGGAGTGGCTCGTCGCACAGTCCCTAATATTCAGAACAAACTCTATTCCAACAGGAGATGCAACAGTCCAAGCGGTCCGATATTGCACAGCTGCCGTGACGGACTAGAATTACAGTCCAAAGTGTAACTGCAGACAATACGATGGTATAATCAAACACTAGAAATATATTTTTTTAAATTTGTAATAGAATAAACTTAGAATTCTGTGGCCATCTCTTAGGATTTTAGATACGTAAAGGAATTTATTTCAATACAGGGTCCCTGTCGCCATTGCATGGAGCGTCCTCAGGTTGCGTATGGAGGAAGGCCTGCAGTATGGAGGGTAGTTGCGAATATATTGAATAAACAGTCGCGGACAGTCGACAAGGGCTGATCCTCCCGCTCGGGGATTGGGCGAGTTGCTAATACCTCCTCAACGTAAAAATGATCCTGTTATGAACCATTTAGAAATGTGTCGGGATTGAGATAGGAACAGGTAGGAGGCTTTGTGAATGAGGTCACAAGCTTCCGGGTTTCATAAAATTCGGAGAATTTCTTGACTAGCTGAGGACCTGCTAGCTTCTCAAGAAGGGCTCTACTCCATGGAGATAATTAGGAAATTTATAATCCTAAATACGGTCGTTATTCAAAATCTGATAACCGCTAAGCTATTCAAGAAATCCTGACTCTTTTATGCAATTCGAACGTTCATTACGTGATACACGTGGTACTTCAGTCCAGCCTACAATGTTACAATCATTATTCCGACATCAAAATGCATTTTAGCATTATGCTATCTAAGAAACAACGTACAAACTTCGGTGGTTTCAACTTTAACCCTGTATCTATTTTTCTCATACCCCTTCACATCCTGCACGGTGCCTTCTTGTTGATTTATCACACTACTATTACTCGCTCCAGAATAAGGAACACTGGTCTCTTCTGGTAGCGGAAATTTCGTAACATCAATGCAAGTCACTTAATAAAATGAAATTGTGCAAATTTTAAATTAATTACATTCTGTTGGAGCCATATTACACAGTTTTTATTATTTTAACCTTTAGGTTACATTTGCGAAACAAGATGGCAAAATTTCTTAAAATCTCGCCAGTATGTGTCAACAAACACTCAGAATGAAAGTGGAAGGAATTAATATGAACAATGACGATTCTATACATTTAAGATCTTTAACGTCAATTGACCAACAGCAGGATCTGTGTAGCGTCGGAAGGAATTACACTGACTGTGCAGGGTTACATGGTGGGAATCTGGAAGTAGACGTGGCGTATTTTAAGACAGCACCTTGCATTTGCTTTACGAATTCGAGACAAGTCACTGTGTCTCGTGGGCTGGTTAGCTGCTACAAACTTATGTACATTGTTGGCCCTGATATCGTACTTCAAACAAAAATCTGCTGTTACAAACACAGCCACACTACGCAGGCTTCTATGGAGGCAATGCTACAGCTGCCCCGTACATGCCTTGAAGGCATATGGAGGAGGGAAGGCATATCTCCATGTATTCTTAACCTTAGACCGTAGTCGAGGTAATTGATCAGCTTCAAGGACCTGCGGTTTTAATTCCGGGGACAGAAAACCCGGTAAGCTACTGGTTGGGCCCTACAGCCGATCCGGAAGCTTCGGAGAATAGAAACACGCGTTACGGTCGTTCATAATGTAGTGCATCGGACGGAACTGATGGACGCACGGCTCGGAGAGAGATTATTCTGAACATTATCACTTACGCGGCATCGCGCAGCGATCTGCACCGAAAACAAACGGTGTTCCAGTGCGTATCATTGTGCGACGCCAGGTAAGTAGTAATGTCAGGAATAATGTCTCTCCGTGCCGTGCGTCCATCCCTTCCGTCCGATGCGCGCCATTGTGCTCGTACGTTGCTTTTGTCATTTTCGTGAATCAAACCACAACCTAAGAGCCATCCAGCCCGTAGCCCAGCCTCTGTACCGGCTACGCTATGCCATCTTCGTTTACTGTTCCCTGTAACAATTAACTGTCACAAATGATCTCTGCTTGTATTTCAATGTATATTTAAGATATCGAAGAACGTGTAGGCAAAAGCATTAAATCTAACATCTGCATTTCATTTCGTACATTTTTGTGATGATAAGTTTTTTAGAAATAATGCAAGCATTAAACTTTAGCTCCTTATACGTAGCGATTATAACTGACCAATAAAAAGATAAACAAAATTAGACGATAAATTTAGTGTAGGCTCCGAATACGCACGCCACTAAAATCCGCACTGCTAAGAGGAACATAGAGGCAAAGTACAGACTCATTGCTTATCAATAGTGCATTCATTTAGGCATTTTATAAAACGAAACAACTAATCCGCAGAAGGCTACACATTCGTCTTTCAGTCCTTTATGGCAAAATGGAGCTTCAAGTATGAACACAATGAACAGCGTAGACTGTAGACTACCTGAAACCGTATCTGACGGTTGAATAGCTTCCGTAATAAGGGATGGGGTGGGGGGGAGAGAAGATATAAAATGACGCCCACTGACCTACTTCGTGAATCAAGGGACGTCATTTCCTGGACGACTACAACGAAGGAGCAGAAAATTTGGAGGATGTTAGGCTTTCACGCATGTCACGATTCTCAAACGATAAAGTGCTGGGCCAACAGCAGTCGTAAAAATAGAACTAACCGATTCGTCTTTGACATGCATGGCAGGCTGTGATGCACGACTGCTCTCCACACGGCTAACAACTGCTGCCAGCGACGCAGCAGTTCGCAGGCAGACAGGCTACTGTGCACACATGTATTGTGACTTCGACAGCTGAATTTGAGTCACTGCCCTGTAGGTTAGGCTATATCACGACACTCTACCAACTGCAGTGGTTAAATATCGCGCAAATTAAATGAAGACAAAAATATATTTCATAATTAAGCAGACAATTTGGTAATACAAGCTAGCAATGCTTCACCAGAAAGACGTCCTGATCTGTTTATTTGTAATTTGTATCACAGCATTATCGATTTTATTCAGCAGACACCTGTATATCCTGTTTTACGGTTACACAGTAAATCTGAAACAACGACAGGACGATTAAATGGAGGTATTAATATGCTGATGTTGATTGGTCGCTCGGTTACTTTACGACACCGTTACTTGGTGCATTTATGTACGGTCCAAAGTGGTCACACCAACATCAGGGTATTAACCCTTTAAAGACGAAGTGTATCTGTTTTATGTAAGGACTCGGCGCGTACCCCGCTGTAAACACTCTCCACTTCGGTTATAAAAACCAATCTCTTAATGTTTTATAAGGCAAATTTGCTGTTTGTTCTGAGATCCGTACAAAACATAAACGCAGTATGGGCACCACGTAGAATTTTTTTAATGTTAAACCTGGCGGTATGTAAAGTTACGGCTAGGCTTTAAAAGGTTAAACAAACAGCAAGGCACTCTGAAATAATATCAGTACAATTCAACGTCGAATATGCGAACAATTTGGGCCGCCTGCTTCGTGGCAATCTAGGAGCTGCATGGCTTACGTAATGATGTGTAAGTTCATATCACCCGTACAATGATTAATAAATGATGAACAGTTTGATGGACAACAGTAAAGTACAACAGGTTTATCTAGCCCATGTGAATGTTGGTTGGTGTGTGTAGAGTTCTACAGGGCTGTACCTACTGCAGTGATTACGTAGGAAAAAACGAAAATATTAATTTTTTGCACAATGTGTAGAATCACACGGAGTTTTAAAGGAAGAGAACCCCGTTTACATTTATGTATGTGCCTCAACCAGGCTTCAATAGCAGCTTGAAATGTGGCGAGATTATGAAAAGGATTTCTTTAGAATGGTGCCGCTACACACGAGCTGCAAACATTCTAAAAATACTGCCAGAATAAAACAGACATGTGTTTTTGCACGACACATTCGCAGAGGTTACACACACTTCATATTACTTATTTTGAAATGTGACCCCGTGCAGTTTGATACAAGTGTTCCGACGTTTTGGAGTGATCCGCTGCCTGCATTTTGTACCCTTCAGATAAAGTAACAGCTATTGCTATAGACAGAGAAAGTCAGATATCACTTTGAAATAACTTTTCTTGCTAAGTGTCTGATTTGCAGTAGTTGGAGACTTATAGAAACAATTACCTACTTTCTTCAAGAACTGCTTTAAATATTTTTATGCTAGTGCTAGGTAAAGACAGTTACAAACAGACAGGATTTAATGACTGAAGTTCTCGTTCCGGCTGTTATATTTCCAGTTATATCTGCATCTAGTATGGCCCGTTTTCTCAATCACGAATGGAATGGATGACTACTGAGCCAACACGATCCTCCAAAAATTTTACACATGCATATTAAAGTACAGGTCATCACAAGCTCAAAAACAAATTTCAGAGTATAGCCTGATTTCGCGAATAGCCTACAGTACACAATGTATACCAATATATATCAACATGTCAAAGAACAACGTCAAAATATCCCCTATTTTAAAGTAACACCAAACGCAACACAAAACTGTTTCGAATTTCAGGCTTACTGGACCGAGTCAGTTATTGAACCAGAAAACTGTTTTCACGATCCCCAATGAGAATAAAAAAAAGGAGACATGAACAAGCTTGGATCTTTGACACGACGTACAGTTGCGACTTCTGCTTACTAGATGGATTAAGTCTGTATTTCACAGGTGTGAAACATGGAGATTTATATCCGGATGTTAGTCACGGTTACATACACAGAGTTCTGGCTTTAATGTTAACAGGTCGCCCCAACAAACACTGGCGCAGTAAACATGGTCAGAACTGAACCACAAAATGTTAAGCAAATGTTACAGCAATGGCACCGTGAACAATGAATCAGTTTTCTGTTAGTGTCATTTTGCAGCAATCGATTTTCAAGCGACCTAGGTATAGGGCGAAATGTAATAGCGAAGATTGCTATTTGAGGTTTTTGTGTCATCGAAGGTTTATATGCCGTGTGGGTACTTTCCATTCTGAAGAGGGAAGCAGCACGCTCCTCTGAAGTAACAACTACCCAAACACAATACTTTTCCAACTAATGCACTCTTTTTAATGTCTATACATTAAAACACTTATAATATTTTCACATCTTAGTCCAACATGTTTCGATCCTATAGGATTCATCATCAGGGACTCACTCGAAGTTAAAAACTAAAAGTTACACTCACTGCTTTTTCAGTACACGTTGTAGAACCGGAAGTAATTTGTTAATATGAAATTTTTCTTGTGTGTGGATCTCTGTGTTTATACTATAAGTTAGGCATTGGATGTGATCGGCAGAAGGTAGAAGCAGTCACTGCTGATAATCCTATAGAATCGAAACATGTTGGACTAAGCTGTGAAAATATTATAAGTGTTTTAATGTACAGGCATTAAAAACGGTGCATTAGTTGAAAAGGTGTTGTGTTTGAATAGTGGTCATGCACGGGATCAGCAATATAAAGTTTAATAGCCTATCATAAAGTACAGCGTTATGTCCCAAGACACTATAATATGTAAACTGAAATAGATACTGGAAGCATACAGAGCATGGAGATGTGACATGGACTGTAAAAGCTCACATTAAGATCAGAAAGTGATATCGCAAAAATAGGAAATTTCTTCTCTTATCACAAAAAAAATCAGTCACAGCCAACTCTGTTTGTACGTCTTTATTTGGAGATTTTCAGCTACTAGTTTCGGCCTGATGATGGCCATAACAGGCCGAAACTAGTAGTTCAAAATCTCCAAATAGATACAAACAGAGCTGGCTGTGACTGATTTTTGTGAGAATCGAAACATACGGCAAGGGGGATGTTGAACATTAAATTTCTTCTCTGTTGAATAATTATCAATTACCCAAGAAATAAACTCTTGTAATGGTACGGATTAAAGTCAAACGGCTCGGAAAAATTCAGTGGCGTCAGAATTGCTTGCAGTCCGGAATTTTGCAGTTCTGCATAAATGTTAATAATGATGAAGTACAATACAAAGTAACTTCTAGTGGCATAACGATTGTGGCATGTATTGCGAAATTCGCCAATTGGTGTAGACGTCAATACGGGAATGAACACAAGAATATATGGATGTTACAGAATTACTACGTACACACATGATTTCCGCAAGCAGAAAAGAACTAATGCTAACAAATTCTCATTTACGATGTTCAAATAGACCTCCATAAGATCAGAAAAGCCATCCGTCAACGTATGTGTCAGTATCAAGATCAAAACTAATGGGCGTACAGAGGTAGACTTTAGCTAGTCAAAGACAGTGACTGATTTAGATAAATTGGTGAATGTAGGTGCATTTAATTTAAAGAGTTCGTATAGGTCGGTCAATCGAAGTTAAACGCGGTTTTCCAACAATGAGAGGCGATCGGCTTTTGTCAGGTAACATATAGTTTAATAGGATTACAGAGAGAGAAAGAGAGAGCGAGACCGTTGGCTCCTGTCTTTTTGTGTCACTGTGTGAGGATAGAGAAGCACAACTAATAATGTAGAATTTAAACCTGTCACTCAACGTCCAAATGAACTCCGCTTGGAGATATAGACAGAATCCTATCATATCCACAGACACTGTATATTTTAGTGTAATGGTTATCTCTCACACTTCACATTTCCAACGGCCACTGTTCGACCTTCTACACTGGAGCTTCTCATATACACACACACACACACACACACACACACACACACACACACACACACACACACACACACACACACACACACACTTGCAGAATCTTGGAAACAATGTTAGCAAACCAATCTTACATTTATGAAAAATATAAAATTTTATTCGACAAAGGCTTGCTACGGTTTAGTTTAAAGCACATTTTTATTCCTACGTTTTGCGAAAGGACATAAAGAACAAAATACAAAAGCGAATGCAGTTATCTCCCGATACAGCGCTACCATTCGTTCACCGCAATATGGGGCGTTATATGGAGTATGGCGGTGTATCGTGCATGGCGGTAAATCGAAATACTTTAACTTGTTCGAACACGTAGAATTTACTTGGAATGACACAAAGGTTCAAGACAAAATAATAACAAACAAGAAGAATATTTAATATAGTGTTAGTGTAGAGTACTAACAAATTATCTTACCTGTTCCTTAATAACCTCACCTGTTGCTGCAGAAATTCTAGCATTTAACTGCCCTGTACGTATTTCCATGGACAGGCCGTGGGCAATGTTCTACAGAGGAAGGAGGAAAACACGAAGAAACCCGCGTGGTTGAGCTAGTGCGAGCGTGATCCGTGCAAGTGTACGTGCGCGTGTGATACAGATTTTGTGACTTCGCGAATCAGCGAGCGGAAAGGTGACGAATTTATTGGTCGAGTAAGTTACTCAGTAACTCAGAGAATATCTGGCTAAGTAGTGACTCAGAACTTGATTTCGTTGATTTCAGTGTGCGGATGGATAACCCACTGTTTAAGTGAGCGGCTGCATGTGTAATGTTTAACCTTTGTAAGCCTAATATTTATCTAAATTATACACAAAATTCGGCCGATGCCGGTGGCCGCTCGCCTGCTAGGATTGCCGGTTCCAATACCGCCGGGGGCATGGGTGTCAGTCTCTTGTGAGTGTTGTGTGTTGTGTCTCTGCGTCGGGCTTATCACTCGTCCAGAGAAGTCCTACCGAGTGTGGTGTGTCTGAGTGTGATCTCGAAACCTCAACAATGAGGAGGCCTAGGCCCTCTAGGTGTGATGAGCCATGAATATATACATAAATATATAAAATTCAGTTCGTACCCCACACAGATCGCGGCTATGACTATTATAAACACAATAGGCTAATCCTGTGTAGAGAAGTAATAAATGTCTCTGCGACACGCCATGAAACACATTACAGCGCGTGGCAGAAGGCAGAGTTTCTGAATGTTACACAGGGTACTACACATGGCTACTACTGGGTTTTTGACCGCTAAGCGAGTAAGTGAGTTTATGGTTAAGTGAGCGAGAGGTTCAGTAAG
This sequence comes from Coptotermes formosanus, assembly GCA_013340265.1. Lineage (NCBI taxonomy): Eukaryota > Metazoa > Arthropoda > Insecta > Blattodea > Rhinotermitidae > Coptotermes > Coptotermes formosanus. The sequence continues at coordinate 197,288 of BLKM01006623.1, forward strand.
CGAATGTGGGAGCGTTCGAATGAAAATTAAGGACGTCATTGCTTGTATTTGGTTTACTAATAAAACACCATTTTAATCAAATCTCGAACTGGCACGATGCGGAGCAGAAGCATAACAAGGTATATGAGAAGCTGGTTCATTGTGTCGTGTTTAGTTTTTACGTGCTTTATTAGACCTGACAGCTGTATCACAGGATCATAGCCTTTTTATGTCTTCTGCGCGTTGCTCGCTCGTTTGCAACACAGGTCAGGCTGGAGTCTTATGTTTTCGCCTCATGTACCTTTTTTAATGCAAGCTGTCTTTTTAACATTTAAATCAATCAGAGACCTTTCCAAAAAAAACCTTGTTGGGACACCGATTATTAAAAATAAAACTGTTATATGTATCCCTTAAATATATACCAAACCACCACGCAGGTTAGTGTAGCGGTAACGCTATACACAAATATTGGTTAGGCACGTGTGTTTTGAGTTTCTGTACAAACCTCGTCTGAAACGTTCCTCACTCTAAGAAGAATTCAGAGAGACAGTATCATACGTGCATACAGGCTTTCACGTAATATGCCAGTTATTCTTGTCAGATTTTAAGAAACTTGAATTTTCCCGACACATTTTTTTTTAAAAAATCAAATATCAAATTTCATGAAATTTCGTCCAGTTGGAGCCGAACTGTTTCATGCTGATGGACGGACAGACAGACTTGATGAAGCTCCTAGTCTTTCTTCGCAATTTTGCGAAAGCGCCTAACAATGACAGAACATGAAGATGGTGACGACGAGAAAATACAAGTAAGCAGAAGATATAAAGAGAAATACACGTAAATAAGTAGAGGATAAAATGTCCGGAGAGTGGGAAGAAGGATGTAAAGATCAAGAAAATTAGAACAAGTAAGTTAAGACGAGCAGTAACCGGTAAAAGGTGTAGTGTGAAAATGGAGTCGAACAAGAGCACTTAGCAGTCTTGGCATTTGTAGCAGGTAACTAAGAATAGACAGCGTGACAGAGAGTAAATAGCACGGATATTACTGACCCATTTAATTTAAATATTGCACCACGTTAGCCCTAGACACGGGACCTGGTACAGGCGGTTGTGCCGCTTAATTATGGTTGATCAATCATCAGAGGCAGGCTGACGACATGACAATTCAGATACATCCGACATAAACACACCACCTCATTTGGCCCCGGAAAATTTGCAATACTTGAGGTTTTAACACATTACTGTATTCAGCAGAGCCACAATATTTATTTCCGTGTTAATAGTGCAACTCACAATAAGGCAGTTGAATACAATTTATAGAAAATTAGATACGATTCTTCAAAATACATTTTCTTATCACGTACTCAAATAAGTGTATATCCCCCAAGATACCTCTGCCGTTCAAGTATTTAAACTAAAATGTTGCAGGATTTTCTCATCCCTCAAATGTGTCCCGCCTGGCAGTCCGTCCACCTAAGATATTATTTGCTTACGGTAAAATGTAGTTATGGCCTACTCAACCCTTACACTTCGTACAGAGTACAATATTAATAACGGCACATATTACTAAAATATACTTGTAAAAAGTAGAAAATAGGTTAGAAATTGCTGAAAATCGTTTGAAGACGTTACTTGGAGTCTCAATCGTATTTCGAAAAATGAGTTGGTATACTGAGACCTACATGTAACCAGCTGAGTATGTAACTCAGGATGCATCGTGTAGTATTTACAGTCCCAATCCGGAGAGAGAGAGAGAGGAGCTGCAGGTAGCGGACCCAAAGTAGCAGATTTCATAATTTTTGTATTTTACTTAGAGACAGAAGCAGATCCACCTTCCAAAAGAGTGCGTAACTTCAACAAGAGGGAGGGAACATGAAAGTCAAACGCACGAAGATGTGCCATCTCAGTTTAAAATTTGTTCCCTCTTGCAGGACGACACTCACGTATTTGCTCGCCTTTATTATGTAAATGCGTCAGGGTTGGGATCGATGGGCTGCACAAAGTGTCTCGAAAAAGCAAGCACATTCAGGTAGGTGCTATCCTAGTGTGGCGTATGCGACAGTGACAACGTACAATACAATGAAAACGGGGGATCGTAAATTCTCTTAATAGGGCGTAATTGTTAATTAAGACACAGAAAAAATTTATAACATATTTTCTCCAAAAATACAACTATTACTAAAAGCAACGTTGCTGCTGCTGCTACTACTACTACTACTACTACTACTACTACTACTATAAGTAATAATGCTACTATTCTAATACTAATACCAATACTAATACTAATAACTCAACTCTTTTTTATTAAGATACTGAGTTAAAACGCCTGCTTGCCACTAACAGATTCAGCACAAGGAACAGTGACAATGAAGCAACAACACGAAACACATACAGAAAAGACTACAAAGAAAGAATGACAACAAAAACAAAAATAAAAAATACTCAACACCTAGAACAAACTCTCCATAAAACGATAATTAATATCAGATCTCAGTAAGTATAACATCCTGCTTTTTAAGAACATCCACATCTCTGGAACATAGGCTACATGAAGACGATTCCTTTTTCAGAATCCGTTTCTCGTGGTTTAAAGATTCCTGCCATAACCTGGCTGAACAGAGCTCGTAAGTAGACCGACGTAATAATGTTGCTGTTGGTGACAACAACAAGATAACGGTAATACTGGGAAAGAATTCCACTTGGTTACAACCCCCTGCTGGGACAAGTAACTTTTCTCTCGTTCAAAACCTCCAGGCCGGTTCTGGAGCCGACGCAGCCTCCTATTCAATGGGTGTCGGGGGCCTGCCCGGGGTACAGCGACCGGCAAGTGCAGCTGACCACCCACCTACATTTAGTGCCGGCGTTAAGACTGAGTAGAACCATACTCCTTCTCTTCGTATATCCCTTAATGGCGTGGAAAGGGGCAACGTCAACTGCCGATAATGTTATTAGGATCTTGGAGGGAAAAGAGTGGAAAGGCCTTATGTGTGATTAGCTTCTCAATTGTAGCGTTTCACATAATATTCTAAGGCTGATTTAATGAAGGTCACTGAGTTGTGGGTGGGTTACATGAAACAAAGCAAACGAGGAAAGGGAAGTGCTACAAAACTGCTGTTTGAAAGGCTCAAGGAGAGATATCATGCGGGAAATACGAAGGAAAAAGGGCGGGTACTATTTAAATGCGTAATTAAATTTGAACCGGTCATAACCTGCTCACGGTATTTCCTTTGTAGAAGTCGTGATGGACATTCGGGTTCCAGCAAATCAGCAAACGTACTGACAAGCAGACTAACCTGACCCTGTACCGTACCATAAACACCATAGTGTATATCTCTTTCTGTAAGGTGCGTGGTTATAGGAATATTTTATCTCATACATTTTCCCTCATTCTTAAGTCCAAAATCTACGTACATATCGTATTCGTTATTTCAGCACTCGATTTAAATTAAACACAGCCTTCTTTATAAGCCCAGGGCCTCTCAGAAGTTGGCCTATTTTCCAGCACGTCTACTGCACGGCTTAGCTATGAATTACAGTGAGGCACTGTTTACTGGATTAAATATGCGCTTGACGTCTTCTCCGTGTGTCAGACGTTCAGTATTCCAAAAGAAACTACCTCATTTATTCACAGCGACTGCCACTGAAGTTGAAAACTTTTTAAAAGTTTCAAGAAACACTGACGGAAACCATTTCAATTCTTCAAGCCCAGGAATGTATTATATTTGATGAAATGATGTGGCAGGAGGACATGCTGCGAAATTGCATGGATTTCAAGAAACTGGAATTATGTCCAATTCTTTATTTATTTCGATCCTGAACAATTAACCGATAAAGATTTAATTTGAAAATAGATCTTTATAAAACCGTACTCACATCTGAAATAGAAAAGTTTATTTTAATTTTGAGTTCAAAATTTTTTCAAATGAATTATTTGCCATATTGCATTCCCCACTGACCTTAGTGTTCCTTTGATACAAATTCAGACCTCCTGCAGCAAGCTTTATCACACTAAATTTACCCTGCATACCCATGAACTAATTTCCTTGCATTTTAATAAGTACAAAATATCGAAGCATATAAAAGTACAATTATTGTTATCAATAGGGTCTTATATCATTTACCACGTTTTATAAAGTCTTTTCGGAAAATAAACGAAAATATTCGAGTTTGGCTTCATACAAAGTAAAAATTATATTATGCGCCTACAGATAAAATTATATCCTCCAGTACAAATCTTATAGAAATGGGCGCGTGATGTCGTGGATGGAACATGCGAATTGCTAAAAATACAATATTTATCCAACATATGTTCGTTGTTAGTTTTGTATAAAGAATTTTACAAGAACTTTACCACTCATTACTAAGTAGGCCTATGTCTCTACGGCTGCGCCTTGTCTTCGTAGACTCATAATGTGATAAATAACGTGACAGGAAATATAAACATAGCTGTAACAACTTATGCGCGTCTTGCGTAGATTGTCGCAGAACATTTATACAACAGCTTCAACGCTGAATTAAAAACTGCAAAAATATTGCCTTTTATAGCCATTAGTTGTTAGTTACCCGACAAAGAGTTATTATTTTTAACATCCATGTTCAAATAGAACTTTACCATATTTATTAAACAACATTTAAAAGTCCGAAGAACATTAAGCAGAGTACACTGTTGTCATTTGTCTAGGTGAGCACCTATCAACTTTTCAAGCAAAGTACTATCACGTGACATTTGTGATGTTTAAAACGTGATGCTGAAAGTGTTCATCGCACGAAAAAGGTTACCATGGACGTGCTAATTTAACACAATAATTATGCAGTGATCCCTGTGATGATGTACTGGCTTCGTTGAATCATCACGACTACAAGTTCATAATAAACACAACACGAGCTCACGGACAGGTGTAAGCCTCACATTTGCGGCAACAAACAATTGTATCGTGATTATTTCCCGGAACAATAATGGGTGTCCGATTCTCATCTAACTCAAGGAAAGGCCGATGGACGAAATCAGTTACGACGTAATGTGATAATAGCCGACGTGCAATGCCACTTTTACTGATATCATACAACGAAAATAAAGCCAACAACTTACAGCACATAAACTAGCTTCATCCCTTTTTTTACACTGTGCGGTACTGTCTGTTACACTCTTTAATGGTTTGTTTCATGTCACTACATCTGCACAGCCGCATAAGTTACGAATGTCGATCGTTATGAATGATGAACTGGAAAGTACTTCGAATATAACGGCCGTATTTCAATGCAACGTCGCATCTTTGAATCTAAGATAACTTTATCCAGGAATATGGGGAGTCGGCGTCGAGATTTTAAACTTGGAAATTCGAAAAGAAAATCAAGGATATAGTATGCGGCCCGTTTCTATGAGAATCGAACATACTTTCAGGTAACATATGCGCATGAATATAAATTGCTGTGTAAACCATCTGGACCAACGACAATGACGGGGACAGAAATAGAGAAAATTGCAGCATTCAATGCTGCGATAAAATTAAGGACATTGCTGTAGGACAGACGTATATTTCGGTCATTAAGGACACTAATGGCATAAACACTTCTACAAAAACTTCTTGGACAGCCATGGAAAACCGAGGCGAAGATGAGTAAACAATATCAGAATAATGTAAGGGTTGTATAGCCTAAAGTAAAGCTTCTTCTATTGTGGTTTGGATAAAACTGAACCAGAATAATCTCCTATAACAAAATGTCCCCTGGCAGAAGAGAAACCTCAGACTCAGTTATCTATTCAATTAGTCAATCGCCCTGTTACTTAGCCGTTTAACCAGTCACACAGTCAGTTGGTCAGTCAGTCAGTCGGCCGGTCAGTCAGTCGGTCGGCCGGTCAGCCAGTCGGTCGGTCGGTCGGTCGGTCAGTCAGTCGGTCGGCCGGTCAGTCAGTCGGTCGGCCGGTCAGTCAGTCGGTCGGTCGGTCAGTCAGTCAGTCAGTCGGTCGGCCGGTCAGTCACTCAGTCAGTCGGTCGGTCGGTCGGTCAGTCAGTCAGTCATTCATTCAATAGGACAGTCACTTGTTTACCAATAGCTATGTAGTTGCCAGGAAATTACTGAACATCCTTAGTTACTACTTAGTTACTAGCTACATTTACTAAGAAATGTCTTACAGTTAATTTGTCCTTTAGGCAGGTATATATCTGGTACTCAGTAAGTCACTCAGGACGTGAACAGAACGGTTATTTGACAGCCTGTCTGACAGCCCGTTAAACCTGCAGTGAATTCAGTGTGTGCAAGTTCTTACGACATGCAGTATCACATGATTCTTGGCGTGAACTGCGACTCGCCCTGCATACCCCCAACAGTGTGCAAATGGGGCAGTTGGTAGGAAGAAAGGAAGCCCGTTTTGGAGTAGACTGGCTTACGGGTCACTGCGCGTTCTGTGCTGCTAGATAAATCTTGCGATCTATTGTTTGACGTTCTCTGGTTCATAGGAGAAGAATGCGTTACGAATATATTGAAGGCATCCTTCTTGTCTCTAGGCGTATAAAAACACTGAAGAGCTACATGCGCATAATGTCAAACAGGAAAAAGATTTTTAGTACAAAGTAAACATTTTTGGAAGGTATTCATCTTGACCCACTGGAAGGGACAATATAAGCATTTTCCGGGACAGAATTAACAAACCATAAAATATGCATATAAAGCAACTGGCCACCTCACCAGAATTCGAACTCGGAACTACCAAGCAAGGCGCACAACTTATCACAGACATACATTTCATTCGTGTCTGTGTAGTTACCAACTTTGCTGCTGTATTGTATGGATACAGGTTTGAAATCAACGTGCTATATGAAGAGGTGTAGCCCACATAAAAAACTTCATGACTCTTGTAGCTAAAATTTTTGGTAAAATGCTTTTGTGTACTTACGAGGCATTTACAGGCAGCGTGTCTGAGTGTCTCCCGTTTTGCTTGTTTCTGAATTTGCCTACGGGCATTTTAACCCTTTAAAGACGAAGCGTATCTGTTTTATATGAGGACTCAGTGCGTACCGCGCTGTAAACACTCCCCACTTCGGTCATAAGAACCAGTCTCTTAATGTTTTAGAAGGCAAAAGTTGCTGTTTGTTCTGAGATCCGTACAAAACACATAAACACAATGTGGGCACCACGTAGAATTTTTTAATGTTAAACCTGGCGGTACGTAAAGTGACCGCTAGGCTTTAAAAGGTTAAAGGACCCTTTTGTCATCGATCCGTAACAAAGCCTCTACCAACACAGCACAACAAGAGGCATACTTTCATACTCCTAACGGGATTCAAATCTGTGATTCCAGCATTCGAGAGTTAGAAGACAGCACACGCCTTAGACAGCGTGGCGACTGTGATAGTACTGTAACTACACCCAACACTTACTCGTATATTTCATTATCAACGACAGAAATCAAGTCATAGTTTCGTAAGGGGATAAGATATTTCGGAGCACCATATACTTCACTAACACAGACAGTATGGTGGCAGACATTTCAGTATCGAATATCATACGATTCGGTAAACGAATTCTGTTAACCACCTGAGTATTGACACAGGTCCAACCTCACACAGAGCACAGCCTGTATCCATTACAAAGAGCAATCGGTTAATTTGTTTATTGCAATAATGGATACTCATTGTGAGAATCATAGGAAACACGCAAATGCGCGGTGCTGACAAAAGGTGTGTCCTTAACCTTTTAAAGCCTAGCGGTAACTTTACAAACGACCAGGTTTAACATTAAAAAATTCTACGTGGTGCCCACATTGCGTTTATGTGTTTTGTACGGATCTCAGAACAAACAGCAACTTTTGCCTTATAAAATATTAAGAGACTGGTTTTTGTAACCGAAGTGGAGAGTGTTTACAGCGCGGTACGCACTGAGTCCTTATATGAAACAGATACGCTTCGTCTTTAAAGGGTTAATATTATAACAGCTGGCACATACAGGTTGCAGCGGTCTTTAAAGAATAAACAGTTTAATTTTATGAAGGCAACTTGAAACACCTAAACCCGCTTGCAACAGGCATTATGTCGGGTAAGGCCACGGCGGCTTTCTAATATCCCACGTGGCTCAAAGCCAAATTCAGAACATAAACCTTGCTACTTTACTTTTCCTAATCCTTTCATTATGGACCCTCCAGTACATTTCGGCGTCTGACAGTGGAATTATGTAAATGCAAACGGGAATATACTCCGCTGGTTAGCGACAGTAAATTATAATTCACGGTACGTCCCTGTATACATTGTTACGCTCTGGACAAATTCACAGCGCGTCGTACGTAAATAATTGCTAGATTTTTAAACGAATGATAGTTTTCATGGTACAGGAGCCTCCACGAGGAGCTGATCGTTACTCAAGTGATCAATAATGCATCTGCTTTTAGTAGAACTCGAAGCTCCATTAGAGTTCCCACAAAATCCTGCAATTAAATCCTATCCTAAACAAAAAGAATTTGATTAGAAGAAACCAACAAGTATTCACAAAAATCCACGAAGTTATATTCACACTGAAATACAACTTTGTGAGTTTTTGTGCATAGTTGTTGGTTTGTTTTAATTAACTTGTAATATGCACGGCGTACAGCATATAAAAAACTGAATTTAGTTGGTACTGTCATAGCAGTTTCTCTAAACTCATTTTAATAATATTCTAGCATATATGCCTAGGTTATAAGAGTCATATTTTAGTTACAGAAAATAAAAAGACAAGCCCAGATGGAAATATAGGTGCAGACTGGAGAATAACATTAATACGGACGTGGGGTATTATTCAAAAAATATTACGCTGTTGCAGTGAAATTAATCGTTGCTTCATTCCTAGGAAATTATTCGGAAAGATTACAAAGCCGTCGTGTTATTCTACTGCTAATAGAATACCCTTTGAAGATTCAACAGAATTCTGTTATTTTAAACTAAAATAATCGACGTTTACATTTACCTCCTTCCGTTCACACTTTCTTCAGCTGCACGCGGTAAATGTGAAACACAACACAGTAGACGTCACCTTCTTTACAGCGAAAATTTGGAGAACTTTTCGAGGGAGGAACATAAGTCGTACAACGGCATGATATGCTCGTGCCTGTACTTACTTCGAATACGTGCTGTAATAGTTGCAACTCTTACAACCTCACTTGAAGGCTAGAACTGTATCTGAGATATAAAAGTAACCACTTTTATCAATCGACGGATATCAATGCATGTTAAAGAAAATAAATTATCGAAGTAGATTACAGCACTTTACACATTTCCCCCATTCGATCTCTGGCTTCTATACAGTTTACTACTCGGTTTTGGCCGTATTTATAAAGCTACATATCGCCCGCCAACAAACTGTTAACAGGCACACTTCTTCCATGTCGAAGGAAAATCACGGACTTGGAAACAACGTAACATCGGCGAACTTCCTTTTAGCCCTTATTATGGCTTCAAATATTAACAAAGCGGTGACGATAGGCTCTTCCACACTGTATCTTTGTCCAGGCCCTTTTTACGCAATTTCGAGGCATAAGAGTAGGCCTAATAGTGGTGCGCTGGTACTTCACACTCCACAAATCTTCGTTCATTTTGTAGGTTCAGTTTAGAGAGGATTTAAATTTTATATTTACAATAGCCATGACCTATGTTTTTAAATTTTGCCCAGAAACCTTCACTGGGGTAATAATAGATGCTCGAATGTCGAAGAGCACCGTCGGACCAGCGGCAGATACTCGTAAACGAAAACTTTCAACGGACCCATTACTAGCCTCCTTTTATCATGACAAGAGATAATCTTCCTTACCTCGTTATTGAATAAATCGATAAATTCTGGGGCAGACGGGAAAAGACACAATCAGCTTCAACATAAGCACTTCAAATGATCATGCAAATAAAAATCGAGACCTAATTATGAAGGCGGTTACGAATGCCACGGCGGAGAGGCAGCACGTGGGTAGAGACCTCAGCAGTGTTCCAATCATAACTCAAAAAGCAGTGGACGGACCCAGTTACCGCCGGTTTTAAAAACATGTAGATACAGACTGGATTGATAAGGCTCGGGACAGGGTGCAGGTGTGTACTTTCGTGAAGCGGTAACAAAGATTTGGGTTCTCCCACAGGCAGTGCAAATGCTACTAGTTGAGTGATCATCAGTTTCTAAAGAAGGACTCTGCTGTGTGGCCACACTCGGACTGCTACTGATGGTTACCGGGGTTCTTTCGTGGCGGTAAAGTGGCCACGGCGCAAATTTGAATACTCGCTTGCGCCTAGTGCCGAGGTTAAAGTGACTGGAGCTACTTTAATACTACTCCTATATGACATCATGGCGCGGACAGGGACAACTCTTTCTTTACCCTTACAGGACAGAAGTTTCAGCCATTTTTATACGTGTTAGTAACTCTTAGGATCTAAACAGAAAAACTGCTATGCACTAGCACAATATCCAATTTCAAATTTACGTTAGGCTATAACAACCTGACAAATAAATATAACACCATCAAAACGTGTAAAACTAATAATAATGTAATGTAATTACCATATTATCACACATTAACTAGGGCAGCACATACAGTCTCTAACCATGCCGCAACTTAAATGTCGACAAGCGTATGATGACTTGTGTGAATGTTGGGTATAAAATCAGGGAATGCTTTGGTAACTTCAATAAACTTGAAATATTCCAAATATTTTGCTTGAAATATTAATTATAATCCAAATATAAGGTGAATTCTTTTCGTGTCTAAAAACGACGTAATAACGAAATTCTCTTCTGCGTCAGTTCCTTCACTGCAGGAGCAATTCACGTCATTATTCTCTATGTGAACAGCTCCGACCTTTATTGCAATATGCCTACTATGCAGTGTTACCAGGACTACTATGATCAATAACAAGCAAATAAATCTTCAGTGTTTAGAGTCTGATACCGTGAAATGAACGTGCGGACACAAAGAGGATCAGTAACTCAAACGAACAATCGGCTACAGTACAGAAACCAGACCAGTACAACATCTGGATGTTCGTAAAACCGATTTTGAATTATTATTTCCCAACTGTTTGCCCATTTTCTGGACACTTATGATAAACAATGCATAAGGCGAAATATTACAGCTATAATTCCTTCATATCTATAGTCCAGACGTCGATACTTGCCTGCCAATCATCGTAATACAGTACATTCTACAGACAATTTGACATACATACATTTTATTCACGTCTGCGCAGCTACATTTCTAGTTAGTGCGTATCATATCAGACACTGAACTGCAGTTCTTTAGTAAATATATAGTAATTTTCTGGTCATATATTTTCATCAGCAAACTGGACTTAAATTTAAGGAAGAAACTAGGAACGTGCTACATTAGTAGTATAGCTTTGTATGGCGCTGAAACTTGGACACTTCGGAAAGTAGATCATAAATACCGTGAAAGTTTTGAAATGTGGTGTAGGAGAAGAATGGAGATCAGTTGGACCGACAGTGTGAGAAATGAAGAAGTATTACATAGAGACAAGGAGGAAAGAAATATCCTAAATGCAATAAAAAGAAGAAAGGCTAACTGGATTGCTCACATTTTGCGTAGAAACTGCCTTCTAAAACATGTGATTGAAGGAGAGTTAGACGGACGTATAGAAATGACTGGAAGACGGGGAAGAAGGGGCAAGCAGCTACCGGACGACCTTAAGGAAAAGAGAAGATACTGGTAATTGAAACAAGAAGCACTAGATCGCACCCTGTGGAGAACTCGCTTTGGAAGAGTCTATGGACCTGTCGTAAGACACTGCAGAATGAATGAATATTATCAATTAGTATAACACAGTTGTAAAAAATTCTAAATGTTTTCCGATTTAAGACCGTAACGCGTGGAAATTTCCTGCGCCAACATATCAGGTGAGCAACACAAACTTAACCACCAGTGTCGACAGTACAAGCCACGATCTTAAGAAAATTTCACTGTGTGACGATCCCAGAGGTCGGTTTCAAAAGTTTGAGAATGCGGACCGTCAGGTGAACTGTACAAGCAATGATAAAAGAAGTAACACTAGAACCTAAACTTTAAAAGGAATTATTTTATCTCCTACAGTATTTTTGTAAATAAATAAACCGATTATTTGGCAAAGAAAGAAAATGAGAAAAATGTGAATAAGGATGTATAAGGCAACAATGAAGAAACTGAAAAGAAGAACAAAGTAAATACATAGAGAAAAGAGGAATTACGTGTTGTCCGCTAATTCTGTACGTCACACTTAGGAAAGAATAAATACCAAAGATCCGTTGGACTAAACAAATACGTAGGCCTAACCTTTTTTTAAAAATTATTGCACAACAAATTTCATCGCTTCCAATTTGGATTTCGTAATTCTTGTTTGATTGTTTCAATTACGTTCCTTTCAGATGTAATAACAAGTCCTACACATACGTCAATTTAAAGAAACAATTTGACATATTTGTTTGTTGCGGAAATTTTTGAAAATTAAAGATTGAAATTTCCTTTAAAATTATGAAATGGGATATTTTACTTCGAGAAGTTAACAAATATCTTTGGTTATTAAAAAACAGTCACTGTCCTCTGTAATAATACATCAATGCCTGTCCCTGGAAATGATCTTCAAGCCGTTGACGTTCTAATACCCACGGCACGCGCACTTAAGCCGCTGTCGCTACGGGAAACAGTTAAAACTACATGGCCTCTACAAAGGTGATGTATGTATATCTGTAATATTTCCCTTATTTATTATCACCATGGTAAGGAATAGGGGTTACAGAAGTTACAGAAGCGTGACGAAAGTTTATGTCTGAAGATAAGGAGATGCGTATCGAAAGTGGAAGCGTATTACCTTAAGAATCAGAACTATGGTAACCTGAGCGCCTAAATTTTTACTGTTGTTATAACGCGCATACAATACATCCGAATACAGTAATTTAGTTCAACATATAGATCCAAGTCAATTATGCATACTGTTCATGTACCGCTGAATACTTCAAGGAGGATGTACATTCTGAACTTCACTTACGACGAAATTACAGTCTGAAATATACCCTCATCTCTTGACAGTGCAACACTTGCATATTTTAATATATACTGTACGTAATCGCGTGTAACATTTATTTGTGTGTTCCTTGCAGACCGAATACTGACCCAAGCCACCGACTTACCCAGTCAGATAAGAGATCAAGATGTATCTCGTCGAGGTCACGAGGGAAATCACCAAGGTCATAAGCTTCTTGAACTGGAAAAGGTGAGTACAGTCAACAACGGCTTTAAAAATCAACGTATCGATCACGAATTAATGTTACAGTATTTGCATTCATTTATATAATCTCAGTCCAAAAAAGTGACTGGAATGACCCGCATGATTGAGAAGCCGTTAGTGCAAGAGATGTGCGGAATCTCCTACGCAGCACGCAGCCTGAAGTACCAACCACACGAAGCCCACGTACTATGAAAAATTCTTCTTCTGGCGGGCCGCGCCCGGGGGGTGGTAAGGTAAAAATAATGAAAAGAATCCCTTCGTTTCTAATTTGATCCTCTTCAAATATAGGCTAATTACTCGGAATTCTTTTTCAAACAATTTAATACAATATTCTTAGAATATTAAATACACATTTTACTTCTAATAAAAATTGTGTGACTCAGATTGCAAAATATATTTTACGCCGATTTTCTCGTATCGTCTTTATGTGTTTTGGAGAGAAACCATTCCCTTCTTGAATTGCTGTTTGGAGAAAAAATATTTGATGAAGTAAATGAGCAACAAACTAGACACTGAACTGGTAGCCAATTAATAAAACCCCTTGTTTCATAATCTTGCAATGTAAGCTTACTAAGGCACTCTGCCCTACGCCCTTTCTTCCGTCTGTCTCATAAAAGCGAATCTAAAGACTGGAAGTACGTGGAATTACAGGTGAGAGTGATTGCTATTTTCACAACCGGCAATTACTGTTTATTACCAACTTCATATCTACTTCGCGTATCTCTTCTAGGATCAACGGGTCTTTTATTCGTTATTAAGCACTGATTTCTTGTCAGTCACACTGGCCATGCCTTCTTCAACTACTGGAACTCAAGACTTGCAAGTACTCATTCTGCTCGGATTTCTTATGACAAATCGGTATTTTTGTATATTTTATTTTCCTCTAAGCAGAAGATCTGCAATGGCCCGCTTCATCACCCAAGTACTTCTACCAAGTACCTATAATATTTGTTTGATGCTTAGAACTTATTCCACAAAAGTATAACAATTTATTAATGTACACGAATACGTCCTGACAATTTTAAATTTAAACTGTCGGTTTGGAGTTGTTTTAGTACCTAACCGTAACATATTTTAACGCCTTTTTTCATATATCTTCCAACAGTCTCGTGGGAAAACTTACACTTTTATTTTACAACAGGCAACACTAATACGATTGGCGACTTTATTTTCTAATTCTAAACTATAATGGCAGCACAATATTGTTGTTGGTGTAAATGGAAAATTACTGACGTGTTCGCTGCTCTCTTTCAAACCGATTTCCACTTTTATATTGATCCTACCCTCTAATCAAACCAAAGCCTGTTATAATCACGTGTAGTGTGCCATAATTTGAACGCAGTGGAAGCTTTCACATTTAATTATAGGCTATAGCATATTCGAGAAGGCTTTGTGTCCCGTGCCTTTGTTTGTCAGATAGTTGAACGCATATATTGAGGTGCGAACAGGGCTGCAGAGGGTTCAACATTATCACATTCCCGCCGTATAGCCAATCATTATTACACCCATGGTACTTTACGTTCATTGACTTGCCTCTGTTTACGGAATGAGGAAATATTAATAGCCATTTTCGTTGGATTATGAAAGCCAAGTGTTATGACACTGACGTATCAAAAAGCGTGTCTTACAGTAACTTAAAACTAACATATTCTCAAGCTTTTTCGTTTAGTCTACTTTCTTTCCTTTTGTAGGAAAAATCAGCCCATGTACGTGTATAGCTCTGCTGCTTGTAACAATCTTTAAACCACGAGTAACTGACAAATTATCGTTAAATCTGATCTGAGCATCATCCCTTTAGACGTCTTCCTACACTTTCCTTTAAAACAATCAGCCATCAACGGTAATAACATGGCGTGGTCCTGTTTCGTGTAACGAAAATAACAACATAACATCCTCGTTAAATTTGTCCTTTCATGATCGCAACCCTAGATGTAAAGATCTGTAGCTGGGGTACGCCTAAACCATAAACATACAAGCCTGTAGGGAAGATTTGACAATAAAGAATGTTTCACGTGAAGCTTTTGGACGCAGCCTAAATCTGCACAAATAACGTACCATCAAATTGTGTGATTATTAACTCACTGTTCTTGTCAACCTGACCACAGAGGCTGAGGAATTTTTAAGGAATGAAAGAGATGTAAATCTGCCCAGGAAGTTTTATTTCCTTTCCCCGTCGATTATCTTATGTAAAGTGACTGTTAAAACTGTCCGATCTAAATAAATATTGATTTGTCGACAAGTCATCGTTGAATTCTCTAATACAAAGTGTGTAGTAAAAAATTGGTAAGTAATTTTACAGCAGAACAGGAACATCAATATTACTTCTAATTCACTTCTCGTTAGCATCTCGTATCTTCTCCTGTCCCCTCTGTGCTCCGCGACGTCTAGTTTTGGAACATTTTTACTTTGCAATTTTAAATAAACTACTCAACCACCAATCCGAGCTTATGGGGACACTGCGTCGCACTGTCATGTCAATCTGCTTGTAATCTCCCCTCCGCTTTACTCTAAAAAAACATGAAATTGTGGCGTGGCTCATGCGCGTTGTCTTGTATGTCGGTTGTCCGAACCAGAGTTTATCGAACACAAGTGAAAATAATCCCTAAAACAAAAGGCACTGTGCCAAGAGAATTAAGTGATTTAGTGGCACTGCATACACATCTCACTTTATTTTGCTTTATGATATATCCCAGTCCGTGTTCGCTTCTGATCCTTGTTGTGTTCGATCTCCGACACGTTTCGCCCTATTTGAGACATTTCAAAGATTTCTCGGCTTCTCTAGAGAACTGTAAGGAACGAATACGTTTTTATCGAAAAGTAGTGGAAAGAAATGTAAACGGAACAACCAAAAAGATGTGAGAAATTGATATCATAATGCTGGATTAAACTTAATCAGAAAGCCAAAATATTGGTACACAATTTATATATTCTTTCAAAACTTTAAAGGGCTTTAAAGTACCGAAATAAATAGCCATTTTGAGATCCAAAAAGAGAAAATCTTTGTTTGATCAAACAACATCCCCACAGAATGCAGTCCTGGACAAATAATACGCGCTCAGCTTACCGAAACTCTCCTTTTATGGAACAGGAATGCTCATTACCGTGTATCGAAGAGCCAGCCTTTGAGCCCTATCCTCAACCCCGTGGATCGAAACGTCATCATCCAGCCCTGCATCTCCAAGACGCAGTTTAATAGTATCCTTTTATCTACACCTCACTGAAGGCCCTACTGAATTTATACTCCGATTATATAATCATTTTCAATGGTGAAATGATTGACATTTTTGTACCTTATACCTCCCTAAAATGGCAGGTAAGCGGCCGAAACATGTTGGAGGGTACCCATTAGTTAAAGTGCATCAAAATATTACTGTGCATTTGTCTGTATTTACACTGTGTTCAACTGATTAATGCACGGAATATGAACCATACAGGCTACGAACCGTGGTTTCAACGTTGTCATATCCCAGGAGTTCCAAACGCCACTGCTGTCCGTGCAGAGGCTTAGCAGCTGACTAAATGGACTGACACCGTATTTCTAATTCCATTTCTTGGATTGAAACAGATAGTATCTCAAGAGTTTTATACGCCATTGAGCTCTACGTGCAGCTTCACATGTATGAATAAAAATTCCCTGGACGCACTGGCGCAGTTGTTTAATTCCGATATCGTGACTTCGAATCGAAACATTTCCAAAGGCTTTCACATCACCGATCTCCATGTAGGCTCTACACGTTCAGTAGCATAAAGAAAACTTCAATGAATGGACACTGGCCAAACTCCACGCCGTGGCATCAATTCGCTATCGTCTCGCATGTTGTACACGTCACCGATTTCTGTGTAGTCTTTCAATTTCGCGAATAAGCTTTTCTGAAGGGAGGGAAACTGCAGAATTTCCATATTCTGTATCCAAGTTTCCAGATAGTGCCGAGTCAAGGACTCTGCACGCCACTGTTACGAGTAGATGTTCATAAGTGTTAATGTAGAGCGTTACGGCCCTACGCTTTATTTCCTCCTTGCTGCCATGCACTAGGCTTTCTAGTTACGGTAAAGTAACCTGCTATTGATGGAACAGCACAATATACCGCTTTGTGCTAGACTCTCGCAAATGACAGGCTCGGCTGCCATCTGCAGTGTAGATTGCTGCTCGCTGCTGGTCCACCCAAGTAATAAACCAGAGTCTTATCTCATAAACCTTCCAGCTGGATTCCGTGCAACCACAGTTCATTCTGGCTCCAGTGTGTATGCAAAATGATGTTTCCATCGTTAATGAGAATTCATGGGGTTCAGTTTACCCCCTATGATCCATCATCTTTGACCTCAAAGGATGAAATCTCATTATCTTTGATATTAAAGAGTACCGAGCATACCGTCAGCTGTTGGTATTAAGTCTTATGACTACGCAGTAAGATACATGTCATAGAGATTGCCGCAAGAAACTGCGTCCCTTCGTTATGTCTAGACTGAGGTACATGCACCGGCGTACTGTAGAGAACGCGCGTGTTCCACCATTCACAGTTTTGATGTGACGTCACGCGGCGTTGGCTGACAGGTGTTTACCGACCTCACAGGAACACGTCGGTCCCACCTGCAAGGGTTAAGAAGTCCCAAGAAAAGCGAAGGCCTTAAATATACCGCGGTCGAAGTCTGAAATCTCGCATTCATTCTTTAATCACATTTAGTAATATTACAGATTTTTATTTCCCATTCCCAAAATTACATGACAGAAACTTTCAACGTCAGGTTCCTTGAAAGCGACGAAAGTGCAAGATATGCGGTCTGATGTTGTGGTACAGCTCACATATGACTTCGTTATACAAATGTGGGATAAAGAAAGTCTGCATTTTCCAGCGTGCTTTCCAAGAGGGTCGACTTGGGTCTGCCACTTGTGCAGAAGAGGATCGGTCTCTTTTAGGAGACTTACGATTTTACATCGAAGACTGAACTTGGTTTAGTGCATGCTGAAATGAGAAGGGTTCTTCAGGCTGTAACACAGCCCATGCTCAACCATGGAGAAATAATCAGGTTCGTTAGGAAACGTGTAGGCCTCTAAAGTTGCATCATTCTATAAGGAAGACTGTAGTAAAAGTTGCGCAAGATTTAATAAGTAACGAGTTGAGTAATTAAGAGAACCTTTATTTGTGGAAGCAGATGGGCACACTGAGGGGTTTGGAACTACAGCACATTGAGCATACTGTTACAGTGAATTCACATAGAAGAAGAATAAACAAATAATTTGAGTAACTTGTATATTTGTTAAGTAACAATCACTCACCCGAGAAAAATTTACAGTTCACAACTGGTTAACCAATACAAGAATAGTATTTTTCATTTCTGGAGTAAGAAAGCTTGCAATCACCCGCCCCTCCTTCTGTTTAGCTCTTGATGTGTGTGTTTGTGTGTGTGTGTGTGTTAAGCGTAATGATTCGAAATTAATTAGAGAAATGCTGTAACTCTTACTGCCATATTTGTTTCTGCGTTTCATTTTAAGTCTTATTCTGCTTCTGTATTCAGTGACAGCGCGTTAGCACACTGAAGCCTTCCCGTATCTGCACGTAAACTAATCAGATACACGAGACGTTCCTTCCGCTTTATCACCAAGCATGAAAGGAATCTTAGGAGTTACGTAAAATGTAAGCTTTGTTATAGTCCCGACTTGAGAAAAGTCTCTCCCTTACTGTAACCAAACTATCTCCAATTTGTTATGGCCCTTCACTTTCAGTCTGGCTACCCACAACAGGTAGAACACCATCTCCCACTCGCTCCTCTGTTTCGTACCGCTTCATGTTTAAGTGGAAATATTTTTCCAGTTATTGTCTACAGTATAACCATGCATTTTTCAGTCCCTCCAACTCAACAAAGGAGTACCACTGTTTGCCGCTCCATTCGATTCATCGTTTAAAAGTACCTCCACACTATACCGACGTTTGATTGAATGACTGATACTTAGGATAATCAACAACGCAGGTACAAACGCTGCTCTCTTGTGGAATCGCCTGAAATGGACGGTAAACACCAATGTACAACGCGTAATAATTTTTAGGGTGGCTGTCGAGGCCTCAAGATAAAATTCGTTTGCGGAGGTAAAAAAGGGTTACGTTGCCCTGTTCATGCCATGAAGGCGTATAAGGGGAGTAGAAGTACTGCTCCACTCATCACTCAACCTCGATATTAGATGGAGATGAATGTTCAACTTCACGCCCCGGCCGCTTTGTCTTTGGGAAGCAACCCTTTCATCCATTCAAAGGACAATGAGTGGGCCCCAGGGCTGATCTAGAGGTTCTGGAGTCAAGTCCCTTGCCTCTATCGGGTTTCGAAACCTGAATCGCCCATCTCGTGGCCAGTCACTACACCGACGGCGCTACCCCGGCTCCACTCGCTTGGAGAGACTGAGGAAAGTCACGGAAACCTCTGACTCACCGACGGCAATTAGGTAAGAGAAACGGGCATAATTATTCAATCAGAACCATATTTAACAGGCCATTTCGCCAACTGATACTTAACTAATCAATATTCAAACTCATAACGTGTAATCTCCCCCCCCCCCCCAGATGCTATAACAGTGACATATAACAAGTGTTACTTTCAGTGACAATAACACCTCGATTAATCATTTCATGCAGACAATCACGTCACCTGCAATCCTGATTTTACTCACACATCATTAGCACCTTAATAGCGGGTCCCTTTATCCATTCGGATCCCACTCTTTATCACAACTGACAAACAGCGTATCATTCTTATCGTAGCCGGGACAGATACCAACGATTAGCCTAAATCATACAAATGGCCA
Source organism: Coptotermes formosanus (assembly GCA_013340265.1). Lineage (NCBI taxonomy): Eukaryota > Metazoa > Arthropoda > Insecta > Blattodea > Rhinotermitidae > Coptotermes > Coptotermes formosanus. The sequence goes on from BLKM01006623.1 coordinate 217,282, forward strand.
ACGACACGCCGCCACAATAGCACACGGCTCTGAATACTATTTGTGACATTCCACATAGAAGAGGTTTACTTGGAACACACACAGCAATGCAAGAACTGGCACCACCAGCAACACAAATTTTCGGCCGACACCTGAAATAGGATATTTTGATCCTGCACAAGAAGTGGGTGCACTCGAAATGACGCCAGCCGTTAAGCTGTTGAATCGGCTTTCGGGATTTGGCCGAACAGAGACGCGAAGACTTCTCGACGATTCGAAAAAATTCACAGTTTCCATATCCAGGGTGAAGTAATCCGAACCCTGAAGACGGTATGTTTTCGGAGCCGTCCGGAAACTTTCACTCGTTTCTTTGGCCTAATTCCGAACGCCAGCAGCAAAAGACTAATAATTTCAATAAAAAAGTTAATTATTAATATAAAGTAGACACAGTAAGTATATCCGAAAAGTCGTGGAGACCACAGCCGTCAGAACTGAATCTGTTTTGACTTGCCTCTGCATGTGACTGATAAAGGTTTACACCACACACTGTTTATAGAGCCTAAATTTAGAACCAACGCAAGGCAATCCCCAGAAACCGAAAGTGCATCTGTGCGGAGGAGTTTCCCATGAGAATACTGCAAATCCCTTTCAACATAGCAAGAATCGCGATGAGACGGTTTTTGTCTCTTCCAATTCATCTGATCCAAAACTCGGAAGAAACTACCAGCACTTGATTCGTTTTGAAGTTTCTGACGCATCATGGATAATACAAAACAATGCTTTCTCTCTCTCCAGCTGCGCTCAGCGTTTTTCAACAGAATGCCCTCTGCTATTCTTAGCACACAAATTTCGCAATTTAGGGTTGACATCTGATTTTATTAAATTGCCTTTATACGGAATCGTTCACAACTGAATCACAGTACTTTATGCTTACAACCTCATAATGCGAGAAATAAATAAATAAATAAATTATTACTATCGGAAAACATTTGTATTTTATTTTACTTTACGAAGTTATTATAATAAAATTTCATATTTATTTGTATGTTCTCATAAAAATTTACTTTGTGTATATATTTATTTCTGTAAGTATGTACTTATTTTCCCATTCATTTACCGGAATATTGTCACATATAAATAGAATGTTAAGGCTTGTACTGTTACAGGTTTTGAGAATATAATAACACAGCAGTCGATTTCGCAAGCAGTGGTTGTGCTTTCAATGCATCGGCGCAAATGATCCACCAGTTTCTCTCTACATGAAAGCGGATGGCTCGCAGTTGGACCTTCAGAAACGGCTATATAATCATGTCAGACACAATATTATCAGCGATATTTTACGGTTACCCCAACACCCTGATGTAAATGTTCCTTCGCCTCAACATGTATCACTGTCGATAACAGCCCAGCAGGCGCACAATCGACACTCACCCGCCAATCATTGAGATTCGCCCCACATTTGAAATGATTTCTCTGTCTCATACAGCTATCTCGCTATGTGGGTGTAATTCTTCGACATATGTCACAAGTTTTTATATCTTCTGACAATAAAAGTCCGATCTTATTCTTTATTTTATTTCTTGCATTGTGTCAGTGGAAGAGGCGAAATAAGCGCCATTGTACGATCACTAGTAAAAATGTAACTCGTAAGAACAACCTACACGTAACTTACAGAGGGTTTGTAATTTTTACATATGTCATTTTTTCAACGATGCCAGCATCACTTCTGAAGTAATATAAATGTTCTAATTTCTTTTCGTTTTCCATATAAAATTACATATTACACAGGGGTTGCGTGACGTTAAGGTCGAAATTCAGCAACGTGTTCTGTAGGCCACTTGGAACAAAAAAAAATCTAATAAATTATAATTCGTTTCGACACCATTATAAAATTGGCGCTAGTGAAGCGAGTTAGCACAGCTGTAACTTCACCGAGTTTCTGCTTGTACACGGTCTTCACTAGTGGCTTGCCTGTGTGGCTGTGATGTGTTGTAGTACGATGGCGTGGTCAAAATGCCTAACACTTTTACAAAAGTAAAATAAACTAGCCGGCACGCATTTCGTGCGCCGTTTCTGCATAGAAATTTTTAGGGTTGGAGTTGTGGAATACCGGCAACATTTTCCACATCCCAGAACTCCACACCGCAAAACATTTGAAACCGTACGCACAATTATGAGGAAGCCCGGTTCCTTCCCACGAGCGAAAGCAGAACGTGAACAACAGCGGCGTGCAGGCGGTGACGCCCTGGCAGCAGTGCAAAGGAGCCTAGGTATTAGTATACCTAGAATTTCCAGGACGACAGGTGTAGCACAAGCAGAGGCACGGGAAATTTCGCAACATAATGTTTTGTAACCGTATCACCTTCAAACAGCACGACACCTTTCATTGGCAGATCAGACCACCGTTTGCGATTTTGCCAATGGCTGCAACCACAGCTACAAATTCTGCTTGATATTCTCTTGACGTATCAGGCCCAATTAACGCGGGATGTCAGTACCAACACGAGCAATTCGCAATTTTGGGCACAGGAAAACCCACACCAGTAACACAATGCCACATTCCACAGCGATTTTCAGTTAACGTGTTGTGAGGAGTATCACGCAATAAACTGACTGGACTACGTGACATTTAACAGCTCCTTGTTAGGGAAATTTTCGGAAAAATTAATTACTTATCTATTTAGAGGATGTGCCTCTTGCAACATGGGGACGAAGTTGGCTACAAAATGACGGGTCCCCTCCACATTTCGGAAGAGGGGTAACGGAACTTTTGAACGAATATTATTAAAGAAGACAGACTGGATGAAATGGACCGGTGGTTTGGACCCCTCGGTCACCCAACTTGAACCCGTTAGATTCCTTTCTGTGGGACGGCTTGATGTCGAGATTGTATTATGACGGTAAACCAGAAGGAACGCATCAGTTAGGAGAAGCCATAATGAAGCTGCCGCTGGTATCAGAAAGGAACTAGGATGCATGGAGTGGCAATAAACAAGGACACAAAGACTGGCAGCATGCATACAGTGTGGTGGTGGGCATTTCGAAAAGGCGTTGTAGTAAACGTGAAACTTAAATGTTATTGCAAATGTTTAAAATGATGGAAAAAAGGCGAGTCCTAAAGAAAAACGTTTTTAGTGCTAGATTAAGCTGGTGAGTACCTGATTACAGTGTCAAAACAAACTGTAGTTTACTGGATGTTTTTTGCTCCACATGACCTGCAAAAACGCTACTACAAGTTGGCCATTATGTCGCGGAATACACTGTATATTATAAAATAAGAAATTTTCACTTTGCTTATTACAGTTTTGTATAAAATGTTATCCTGTTTAACCTCCACCGATATTTCTTGCTATCGCCCACCGTCCGACGGTGGGAACATTCAGATTATCACCGACAGACCTAACACCAGACTACCCAACATTTAACCGCTAGCTTCAGTATTTGGTTACAGAATAAAAACCAGAAGAGATACTGGGATTTAAAACGAGTGTGTTACTCTCGGATATTACTGGTAAAAAAACGGTGGGAGGAGGGGCGGTTCCTGTCATCCGTTGATAGAGCGCTGTGTCAGGATGTGATGAGCTTTTACAGAAAACTAATGATGTGTTGTTTTATTTTGAAATGACTGTCAGAGTGACATGGAAACAAAGTGGCGACTGGTGCATGGATGTCGTCATTACCGTGCTGCTAGAGTAAACTTGTCAACAGCTCCAGCTCGGGAGGACCAAAATATGCCACGACACAATGTCTATATTTGCCTCAATTCCAAAAGGAAAACTGTTTTATAGTGAGATATAGTCCAACAATTCAAAAGGCCCTTCTCACTGTCTATTCAACACACTGGTTAACACACGGTCCCTAAGGCAGTTAATGGTGATCCCCCAACTACAGAAATTATAATGCGTTGACTGATATGACGATTATTACTCTGAATGTTACGTAGGCAGAGTGCAGGATGCCGGCTGTTGTGACTTCTTCGAAAGTAGGCTTACTAATCCGAATATCGTCTGGAGAAGCCGAAAAATGCGCATAAAACGTCGTGGTTCTTAGAAACAAGACACGGTGCTTTCCTGAGCAATAAAATTATGGAGACGAAAAAAATTGTGAATAAAATCATAGTGCATCTCTTATCATCCACTTTCACTTCCTCGCCTTTCCCAGTTCCTCTTCTTCACTCATTGTTCTCTTCGTTCTTTTCTTTTTACTCCCTCTTCTCCTTCACTTCCTCCTACTTCTTCCAGGTCAAGCACCAGATTGTGTGCGACATGAGTGCGTGCCGGAATTCATACAGCGTGTAATTAGCACCGAAAATGATATACTTGAAGGAATATAAAAAGCACGCAACCCCTCAATCCGTCCTACAAACAAGAAAGTCTTGTGTCTGTGATACGTACTTATGTCCACGAAAATCCCATAAAGTTATCTAAGACAGAATGATCCATGTTTCTAAAGGTTTTAGACACATATTTACTGCCAAATCTATCATAAAGTTTGCACAGCAATGCTCTTCGAACGTATCAGACAGTAATAGGTGATTCTAACATTCAGAACAGGCAATCGAGTAGCTTGAAGAAAGAAACGAAAACAAGCTAGAAGCGCATACACTTTGTATTTCAGGCAAAACCTCGCTTTCTGACATCCTCTTTAGTGTCCTGTACGTGATACGGATCTTAAAGCAGAGACCAAATAACATTCTTGTGTTTCGTTCTATGTATGAAGCCTGTATTGTGTTATCGAACAAAATGTTTAGATTACTGCAAAGTAACGAGCTATGGTGAATGAAATTTTGTAGTTTTTCAGCAACTCAAAAACAGTCGTTATTCGTGGCCTAATTGGATCCATTTTTGAGCGAAGGCAGGTCCAAGGGGCGTAGGAAACTAATCTCGAATAAGGCAAGGTAAAGCTAATACTGCGCTTAATTAAACACCACGCCAAGAAGCCATAAGGGAGAATCAAGTTGTACTGCTCGCATTCTTAAACTCGGCATTAGATGGAGGAGAGTAATGAGCTTCAGCCCTCTGCTGCTTTACCCACGACACAAAGTCCACGGTAGCCATTACACAGGAGGCTGGGTGCGTCCAACAGCCGGTACGGAAAGAGTGCAGTGGAGAAAATTGCTTGCCCTCGCAGGAAATCGAAACCGACTCCTTGGTTGTCCAGCCCGTAGCCTATTCGCTATACAGACTGAGCTGTGCCAGGTCCAACACAGGAAAAAGGATGCATATAACTTTGTGGATCACGCTTAGGTTTTGTCTTGCTTAGTCAACAGAAAAATCTAACATTTTTATGACAGGAAAAACAGTGGCTCTGATTTGGTGGAAGAACTATAGCTCATGCGTATATTAGAGCACCGTGTAATATTCTGACAAGGGCACCAAAGTGCGCATACTGCAAAGTATAGGTACAGCTCCACATATTCTTAAGTGTGGCAATGCATAGAACGATTATAGCTCATGCGTATATTAGAGCACTGAGCAATATTTTGACAACGGTGCCAGAGTGTACGTATTGGCGAGTAGAGGCACAGCGCCCACGTATTCTTAGCTTTGGCAATAGATAGAAGAATTATAGCTCAAACATATATATTAGAGCACTGAGCAATATTTTGACAACGGTGCCAGAGTGTACGTATTGGCGAGTGGAGGCACAGCGCCCACGTATTCTTAGCTTTGGCAATAGATAGAAGAATTATAGCTCAAACATATATATTAGAGCACTGTGCAATATTTTGACAAGCGTGCCAACTTTGGAGTTCGACTTTCCGTTTTACCCCATAAACAGTTACACTGACTTCGCTTAAATTGAACTCGGAAGGATTCTACCACAGTGAGTGGGCAATTCACAACTCGAGATATAAAACGTATTATTTCAAAATAAAGCCAATTTACGTACACTGGAAATTGAATTTTCCTTATGTTCCACAAAATATTTCATAGATTTTGTTAAAATTCAATATTCGAGGCTTTTACCAAACTTTTTTGTACACAGTTCGGATTTCAACCAATTAGATTCAAAATTAAGAAAAAGTGTTAAGTCAATTAATCAACTTTCCCATGTAGTCCATAAACGTTGCACATATTTTGATAAGATTTAACACAACGCACTATTTTTTATCTCATAGTTTCAAATTTAATTCACCTTAGTACAGAAGTTTCAAGGAAGGCTTACGGTGACTTTGCGTGTTTCTTTTGCGGTGCAGCATTTTCAGTCTTGTTCCATGAACGAAGTGATAATGACGCGTTTTGGGTTTGTTATCGCACAAAATGTATATTTACATAGTCCTATAAATAGATAGGTACATATATAATCACATTTATATATATATATACACGAGCATACATAAGCTCTCTGTGTACGTACAGACCTATATATGTGTGTGGAAGGGTATATTCGAACTTTCCATTAACCGTGAATTCAGCTCTTTCTAAGACCGATATTCACAGCAGGTATTAAAAATATGCCGCCACACTGGTAGGCCTATCGTTGATAAAACTAAAGTGCGAAATAAGAGGGGGTCATCGAGTGGAAAAGTATCTACACTCATACACAGTTTAAAGTAAGCCGGAAATTTGTTCAACAGTGATATATTTGGGACATATAGACAAAAGCAAAACGAGATAGCACAAGCCTCGTCTGCCCTTTGACCTAGGCACTGTAATATAATAACAACAGGAAAGCTCCCGATCTTTGGTTATATCTTTGTCTTCCAATCCATCCTCTTCTTGTCATTCTGTATTCAGACAGCGTCATTACCCATGTCCTCTCAGCTGCCATGTCCTACCATTTTCCCGCATTCACCCCAATCTCCTCTTTTTCCCTTACACCGATAAAGTGGTGTGCGCAATTTCCTGAAATTGGTTTCTTTTCTACTACTTTGTCGCCAATCTATTTTCTTTCTCTTTCACACACCTTGACATCCACTAACATCTGTCTTTTACATTTTCCGTCTTTTGATCTTTTGGTGACTACAGAATTTTTTGTGACCTTCCGCTTTTCATCAGAAGAGTCTTTCTTTGGTCTTTACACTCATTCACACCAACTTCTATTCATCATCCATATTCCTGTTTCCAATTTCTTTGTCATTCTTCCTCGGTTACTACATTATTTACCCTTTTAAAACTGTATCGATGTTGTGTTCCTTTGTAAAAGCGTCCATTGTGCGTTTTCTGTAGATGTAACTGCGGACAGTATCAATATTTGCTAGGGAATAACAAGTGCAAACAACTGTATACTGAATGTTTGTTACTGATGACCATTACACAAAGTGTGTTGTTTTCTCAGCATTGTATAAAATACACAATATCTGTACAAAAGACGTTGGGAGGATTTTCCTCGTGAAGATGATTTTCGGGCCTGCGACTAAAGATTTAAATTTCAGGTTCGTGTCCTTATCCTTACGTTAAATAAGATAATTATAATTAATAAATAAGTATTTATTCTTCTCTGTCTGTTTAGTTACCGCGAGTGTCTGAAAGAGTAGCACAAGATGAAGATTACTAAAAAACTTGTGTAGACATAAATCACTTTTTGTCCAAACAACTTCCTGACATAATACATACAACTAAACATTAATATTACAAATAAGATCTTTAATCTAACATAGTATAAAAACTAAGCATTCTTCGCCACGGTCAACAATGTACAAAGTAAAAATAAGTTCAACAGATATAATTCTCACTGAATAAAGAACAATTTGAAAAAACCTTCCCTTTCGAAGAATATTACCTAAGGAATGAAATGAAACATAATAGTATAAGAATTTCTCTTTCAAATTTCAACAGGCATTCCATACATTAAAGTACACAATTTTGTAACTTATAATCACAATGATATAAATCAATATGAGGACGACGCAGTCATTTGTTTTGATGAATATTCTGTGTCTTGTTGGCAAGTACTAGAAGCCAGAGTTGTTTGATTACGTGAAACAGGTGACGGTAAGCAAGACCCGACGCATGTAACAAAAGATGTAAGTCAGGTACAGGGAGCCAGTGCCTCCCTAATCCACCCTAACAATCGTATCATTTTATCTAGCCCCTTTACCGCGAGCAGAGAGCTAATTTCAGTAGATGGGGACCCGTCATTGTGGGGCCCTCATCCAGGAACCTGATTAATGAGGAATCCACCCGCACTAGCTCCAGTGACTATATTGCTCCGACTTCTGCAGTGGCGTCTGTTCTGAGAGGACAGAAACGGTCAAGGAGCGGAACAGAAGGAAGACGAAAATGGAAAAGAGGAAGGAGAATAATAATAAAACACAGATGCAGATAAATATGTGAAGAAAGAGCGAAATATAAAAGGATGAAGCAATAGAAGGACGAAAATATGAAGTAACAAGAAAGGTAATGTACGTACGACGCAATATTGAGGGGGCGTTCGCAAACCATTGTTGCCAAGGGAAACCAAGACGTATTACATATTGTGAGTGTGTGTGTTTGTAGCTTAATTATCCTGCACGAAAAGCGCATGGGCCGTATTATATTTTCATCCGTGGCCTGCCCGACTCTACCATATTTTTCCACATTATTTCATAAATGGCACAATTTAGGGGAAAGAGTGGTGGACATAAAATATGTGTTTTGACTTTCTTTACAACTTTACGTGAAACATTTCTCATTCGTAAAATTCAGTCAGATACTATCATAAATGTACATAGGTCTTCACGTAGAGTACCCGTTATTCTTGTCAGATTTTAAAGAAACTTGAATTTTCTCGACAGATTTTCTAAAATTCTCAAATGTCAAATTCCATGAAAATCTGTCCAGTGGGAGCCGAGCTGTTCCACGCCGATGGACGGACGGACGGACGGACGGAGGGAGAGACATGACGAATGTAACAGTCACTTTCCACAATTTTCCGAACGCGCCTAAAAATGGAAACAAAGCCTGTGGTTTCTCACACTTATACATCAGCGCAAGAGGAAAAGCGATATCAGTGACACAAAATGTAATGTAAATGTTAAATAACGATTCTCCTGGTCGAGCTCCTTGTATATAAGCGGTCGACTGTGTATAATAAAATCTTAGATGTATTGACAAACATTAGTATACTTATGTGCTCTGTTTTTAACGCTGACATTTCTATCCCAATAATGTCGCAGCACACTAAATATATTTCACATTTAGGTGCGAACTATTTTACAGAGTAAAATACAAAAGAAAATGCAACCATATCATGATCTACTGAGCACACCTACACACGAAGCGTTTAGGAAAGACGCCGTAAAATTCTGTCTCCTCGCCCCGAAGCGATAAAAAGTTGCTACACATTGTACAGACCTTCTAAATATAATCGTAAGATATGTCATAATATGGAAATACTGCGGCTATAAAAGTTTACTGCTGAAGGCGGTTTAATGACATCTACAGCATCTCATGAGGACATTTTGGAATGTTGTTGGTAGTGTAAAATTATAACAAAGTGAAAGAAAGCTGCTATTCCATCAGAGAGGAATGTCTGTTCTTTTCTAGGGGTTTATACCTTAATACAAAATGCGAAGCCTTGGGCTAGTGTAACAGAGAAGCCGAAATTTGTTCTCTAGGAACTGGCCATTTTGCTTAAAAAATTCCGTCTACTTGTAGATTGTAATTATTTAATAATCTTAATTTCTCTTTGTGAAACACTGCTGCCTTTAATTTTTAAAGAAGGAAAATCGCAAATGAGAGTGAAAAATATGTACCAAACACTTTGGGTTTATTTCACACGTCCACCAGTGACGTTTGGAAATGTATTCAAAGTGTGTTACAACATGTTATGTATAGTTTATAGGAGAGTTATTAAGACATTAGGAATTCTGTGGATAGGGAATATATAAGAAAGTTACAGAGCTACTCCTATAAGGCTACGGTGCAGAAAAAAAAATGATGGTAAAATATTAACTCAGTGAATTGTAAATACAAAAACTGAACATAATACTAAAGGGTAAAAAATACAGCCACAGCAATAAAAGGTGGGGAAAAGGCACAAAATTCTCAGCCTGAATAAGACCTAAAGATATTGCGGATAAGTATCTGATTCTAAAAAAGCAAAGACTGTACATACGGACCATGATTAAGAAAAGTAACCGAGATATACATATATATATACATATCGTGATAAAACGAATGTAAAATAAAACTTGTCCCTACCACGCCATGAAAGCATGAAGGGGGCAGCAGGGGTATAGCTCCACCCATCAACCTCGGCAGTAAATAGAGGCGAGTGGTCAACATCGGGCACCGGCCACTTTACCACCGGAAAAGAACTCCAGTACGCATTCAATACGAGGCTGGGTGGGCCCCAGAGCATGTAGGGGTGCTTTGGGGGCAGAACCTCTTGCCCCTACTAACATTAGAAACCCGAACCTTCCAGCCCGTAGCGTAGTCGCTATACCGGCTGCGCTACCTTGTCTCCCAGTGACAAAACGACTATAGATAAAACAATTATTATGAAGTATGTAGACAGAGTAGGTAACACTACGCACGAAACATCCACAGTAACCGTGGACAGTTACGGATTACACGTGGAACTTTCTGCCGTGCAGTGCAGGAGGAAGAGGAAATACTGAATAACCGATTATTTAATGACGCTTTTGCAAATCCATAATAACACAACGCCTACGTCGAGATGTAAGTATGCGTACTCTTTTTTCATTTTCGGGAAATACTTAGTGCAGTCTACAGTTTTTAGACTGGCTACGCTACTTGAAATGTGCTGAAGACTTTCTCGCTATGTCAAAGCAATGCTATTACAGTAGTCCTTCCTTACGCCATCGCCGTTTTCTTTCACATTTCTCAGTTCTTCTGGCCGTTTGATTTCAGAAAAGTTCGGCAGTAACTTGGTTACTAAATTACTTGTAGGTTATACTGTATATTCATATTATATAATTCAGCGATTGCGTGTTCGCTGTTATTTGTTTGTATATTGATTCTTTAACTCTTTACCTATCCAAACTTATAAAAAATGCCGACTTCAGTAATTTAGCACATGCTGATGCAACACTGCAACTCTTCTTTCCCTCACGAAACCCATACGTGTAGACCCCCTATTAAAAGTTTGAATATTGTGCAGCACCTAATTTCGAAAGTCTCCCTTTCTTAAACGTGAAGTTATCATCAGCTTCGTAAATGAAGTCATCCACGAACCAAGTCCTATAGCTTGAAGGTTGTTTCCCTGGACTGGAACTAAATCCATTTCACACGTCTGGAGAAGTATTCTTCGGTCGTACAAGTCTGGAGAAATGTTCTTCGGTCTTACAAGAAGTTCAGCCATCTTCCGTATCAACGAAGCAGGGAAACTTAACAGCTAAAGTAAAGACATAAACAAGAGTTGAGGTATAAATAGGATATGCGGTGACGAAACTATGGGGCGTGTGCCATAGGTGTTATCTGGAACACCGTCAGAAGGCTTGGCAGTGCAGCATTTTGTTAATAGTCCTAAATTTGTTTCATTACAACAAAATTGACATACCTTAGACTTAATGTCTCAAATATTTCTTAAACATTTCCTGCCAAAAATGATAACTATGTCTCCAGAGAGCACCTTATATCATCGCAGTTACCAACATGCAAATCCATACTGAAATAAATTATTAAATAACTATATATATAACATTTATAATACATATAAATAATGAACTAAATTAAACAACTCCCAGTATAACAGTCCTTGTTGAAAACGTAACAGTCCCTCAGCTCTTTTACATTCCCGTCTTCGCTCTTCTAGGTTTTATTCAGCTTTGGTTGATAGTTGTTTACCGACGTTTCAGGACAGCCTATCTCTCCCGAAAGGTGGGTAAGCAACAAACAACCAGCGCTGTGCAAAAAAAAAAAAAAAACAGAAAAGCGAAGTCACCAACTACACAGCGGCGGAAGTCTAAAATCTCGTAAATTACACTTCCTTTACGGAATATCGAATTTCATGTCCATATTCACAAAATCCACCAACTCGACCGAGAAGCAAGCCACATGAATCCAGGTCACAACCGCACGGCATATCTCTAGGACCCATTTAGTGTTATATTCTCCCATTGCTAACCAAACGTCGTGCCAAGACGTTGGGTTTCTGATCTGTATTCTGCGTGGGCACGGTTCAGACGTATCGTGTCACACCGATTAACCTCACTAAAGTGTTGAGTGATTTCGTTCACCTTCTTTACGTGCTTTCCGGGATGGTATCTGAAGTTAGGGCACGAATATTTCGTTCCACATCCTTTACAGTTCAGTATTCTCTACAATCCACTCATTCGACGTTAAATAGCCTACGTTACTCCCAGCTTCACAAAATAAGCTACAAACAAAGCTACAAATGTCCTTCAACTTACGCCTAGCTCCTCCACCTGGTTTAGGCCTACTCTACTCATATTCTCCGACTGAAGTTCCGTTTTTCCCAAATTTCGTGCTCATTTTTAGTTGCTTGATTCGTTCCACGTATACCGACAAATTCAGGCACTATGTGTAACATTTCGTAACATTCTAGCAGTTATGTTAACCTGCAACTTGGAGAACAACCTCGGCTTTCAGTGAAGGCCTCCTAGTCACTTGGTGAGTGGGTACTGGCGGTTTTTCTCCCGAGAGCAAAGTGACCGCATCATGAACGTGGTCAGCCACCTCCATCTCGTAGCGAGGTTAGGAAAAGCGTAAAGGTAAGCCTCCACTTCCCCATATGTATTCATAGCGAGTGCTTAATTACGCACAGAGGAAACTGCGCTTCACACAGACATGGCTAGGCAGAAACGTGTTTCGTTTCCTCTCCAAAAAATGCTTTCAAATATCAGAACCTTCTCACGATATCGCAGAACAAGCTTTGTGCAATAAGACTGTAAACAGACCATAAAAAGTGTTTTCCGAGCAGGTTGCTACATCGGCAATGTCGTAGAACAGTATTAGGAAGGTGCTCGGTTTGAGTTTCAGCTACCATGACTTATGGTTTTTAAGTTTTTACGCAGAACTTCTAAAAATGGACGTATTAGGCCCCGAATAGAACAAGACAATTCCTCCCAGACCTTATTCAGTTCATCATCATCCTAACATCTACATTATATACACAGTCTGTGCTGCATACAGAGTTACAAAATGAATAACGAAAGCAAATAACGAAAAGAATTCTATAGAAGCGTTTGTTTGGTTTATCCAACTGAGGTCGCTCACTTGTTGTATTTCTGCACAACACTTTGATCTGTAGGTTTGCACTGACATCAAAAGACCCAGCAACGAAATATGCATACACAGGACGATCAGGGAGATTATTCCAACGTTGTCACTGAATTGCTTGTGTTTTGTAGACAGATACATTGCATGCGACATTTATTCTTTTTTTACCTATGAAAGTGGTAAAGGGATGAAAGACTAACAAGACGAAGGAACAGAAAGGGAAAAAACAGGGCGAATTCTGTCTCCATCCATCCCGTGATTAAATGCGTCACCTCAACAACCACCGAATCTACGGGCAGATCTCGCATGCCAATGGTCTCTGTTACAAGTAGAAACAACCAAGAGCAATGAAGGGAATGAAGATGAAACCGGGAGATGAAAAAGTGTCCTGATTAAGAGTAATGACTAGAAGGAAAGGCTTTCCAAGTTTTTTGTAATCACTGGGAGTAGGTGTAAGATTGCTGGATGGCAAAGCTTCGTGTCGGGAGGTTCCTTGATGGGGTAAGTAGCTACTGTAATAAGGGAGAAAGAAGGAAAAGGTGATCACTTCTGCGACAACGCAGTGTCTAGCTCCGACTCTGACTGCTACTTTGTAGTGAAGCGAACTGCGCCATTTCGTCCTACCGTCTACTTTGTAACCAGCAGCCAAGAGGCCGGCAACAGTATGTTACAAAACACACATAAGTGTCTATAATTTTAACTGGGATAACAGTTAATACTGCTTAGCAAATCTGTTGTTTGAATGGATGCTGACACCAACAGCCGCCATATTATTTCGAGTATTGAGAGGAACAAAGTGCGGCTTTCTTTCATTAACCGTGTCAACTCACACGCCTTCACATTATACAAGTCGGCAGTTTGCATACTAACCCTTACGCGTATTCCAGATTGTCGAGTTCTAAACGCTAAATTTCGATGACTGCAAACAAAACACTGATAAATGCGACTTTTGCAAGTGTGTCTTCCCACCATTATGCAATACGTTGCAAATTCCCTGCGCATATTAACAACAGTACTGTAACTGACCATGTTAGACAGTAATACTATTGCTGGGGTAGAGGAAAGACCTCCAGTGTGTGTTAAGAGTGATGAACAACGGTTCGAAGTCATATTTCAATACAATTTTCATCGTCAAAAGTAGAGCGAATAACTACAGCAAAAAGCCACACTATATTTATGAACAAAGGCTACTTACGTTTTCAATGACTTCTAAAGAGAAAGTCACAGCACGACTGACAACTGGAATGATAAAGGGAACGCGTTTTCCACAATATACTTTAGAACAATTATGAAATCATTGTGTAAAGTGACCATTCGCCGTACTGTTCTGTAAAAAAATGAGTATATATTATAAGGAGTATTACGAACTACTTAAGGTACATGGAGCAAAATTTAACTTCCATATATGGTGTGTTGTTTGCTTGTGAAAAGTTACATTAAAAATGCAGAGTTGTTTAAACTTTTAGTAGTGAAAGACTGTCAATTATGGTAATATCTCAGACAGTTACATAAGAACTAAAAGTTACCTGTAAAATATTTTCTGGTTCGCAGCGAACTTCTTGGAAAATGGCAGAAACGAAGGGGGAAATTATACGTAGAAAGGAAAATACTTTAGAAATGAGTAGAGACGAAAAGTAATCATATTATTACGCATGTTGGAAATGAATGAAATGCTGTTTTACATTTTGATTTACTGCCACTCACTACCGAAATAGAATTAAGGGTGCCTCCCACCCCTTCACAACTGCCATAATGGATTAAAGAAAATCTAATTGGTGGAAAAAATCCGGAAGCTCTAAGTCACGCATTTCTTAAATTCCTTCCGACAACAAGAAAAATGACATATGATTTAAATAGTTCTTATCTCAGTGACCTCCCTCCTTTGTAATAAACAAAAAACACACAGAGAGAGAAATGTGACAGCACTGGAAATAATTTACCTCATTTTACAAGGGCGTTTAGGGAAAATAACGAAATTCATCTTCACAGACTGAGGACTAAATCTGAGTTTGTAGTGTACTGCCTACACTAGCAAAGCAGTCCCACTACGGGCCTGGAGAGGTCCTGAGGGTTCCAGAAGGCTGGGACTCCCAGATTTCAAGATACTCGGCGCATGCAGGTGGTAAGATTGTCAGCCCTACGCACCGGCCGCCTTCACCCCCATGAAATATTCCTGATATTCATTTCTGTTAGAAGCTGAGTCGATCCCAGGACCATAGCGCAGCGGGAAGGATTATGTTAATGCAAAATTCCAATGACATCAGGGATCGAACCCGCGCACTGCCTCAACCAACCGTGCCACCGCGTGTCCCTTCATAAAGCTGTGTCAGCGACGTGTAGGCTGGCTTCAACGCGAAACAACACGACACTCCTTAATCACACGGTGTTTGCAAGGTTTCTCCTGAAGCATCATTAACCGGCTACTTTTTGTAATGGCTTTGCAAATAAAAACTATTCTAAAATATAATGTAGAAAAGCGTCGCTTTATAAAGGGTTAACGGAAACAAATTCATGGCGTTTCACAACGTCAAATTCACAAGCCTAAAAAGAGCGTGAGACCCGTGATATCATTGCCATAAAAACTAAGTTCATGCTTTTCGGAACGTGACACTACAGTTAGTACTTCACCGCACAGAAACACATCTATTAACACTTACACTTACGGAAGGGAACTTAACAATACTCGCACAGCCGACGTTCCTATACGTCACGTGTGTAGACGCTGCTTACCATTCGCCCTCACGTGTAAATAACACTCAAGCCCAGCAGATCAATACGCGTTATAACCATGGCGGAAATATTGCTTCGGCATGCGCTGCTATCGCAAAGAATGCCGTGTATTTCCCGCTGTAACAGTTCCTTCGCATTTTTACTAAAAGTAGAGACTTCCACACTTTGTAATTCGTTCAATGCTAACTATCTCTAGGACGTGCTGGACAGCAAACCAACCGAAGCAGCACTTCAATTTAAATATTTATAAAATGTAAGCCCTAAAAACACAGACAGCAAGAGGTAATATTTACATGTGTAATTTGAATAATTTGTAGGCGCTTCAGTACAACAGGACCCAGAAGTATTTATTTGACATGACAACACGTATTGGTTTAACTACCGACAAAAAGCGGTAGTGAACCACAGACATGGGTCAGCAGAAGAAGAAAAAAGAGAACAGCATGCCTGCAAGATATTTAAGGAGTTTTAGCTAAATAAATACAACCAGAGAGAGAAAGAAAGAAAGAAAGAAAGAAAGAAAGAAAGAAAGAAAGAAAGAAAGAGAGGAAGAAAGAAAGAAAGAAAGGAAGATAGGAAGGAAGGAAGAAAGAGAGGAAGGAAGGATGGAAGAAAGAGAGGAAGAAAGAAAGAAAGAAAGAAAGAGAGGAAGGAAGGAAGGAAGGAAGGAAAGAAAGAAGGAAGGAAGGAAGGAAGGAAGGAAGGAAGAACGTATCTGAGGAGCTTAAAGTCGATAAAGCACTTCAAGATAATATCACACACATACATATGAGAAAATGCAAAGGAGTGTAGAATGAACGGAAGATAATGGGCGGCCGAAAATACAGTACAATTAAATGTAGAGAACAAAGAGTAAGAGAAATATTAAGCAAATCGCCGTAGCAGAATGAAGTTGGTACATTCAGTAAACTGAATAATCATAAGCGTAACAGAATTACACAGGAGAAGATATAACTGAGAAGTTAGGAACTAAAATGATTTCATAGTAAGCAATTAAACAAGAGAAAACTCGTGGTACAAGTATTTCAGGTACGGACAAAGAATCGAAAATGGCGTGACCCTGTAAAGCTATGACGCACAGTTCGCAGTCACATATGAAGATATGAGAGATTACACATCACAGAAAAAGACTTCAAGCAATTTCTAGGAAAACATAGGGAAAAAATATCGGAAATAACGTAGAGTAAAATAGGCACACAGGATGAATTCAAGTTGAAATACAATCCAACTTCCGGAAGAGTGTCATACCTACTTACAACGCCTCTGCATATGTAGCGAGAAGAGAATCAATTAAAACATTAAGTTCCGGAATGAAAATTGTTAAGCACAACAAAGACATTGGCAATATTACATAAGAACTAGGAGAGCAGTTGGGATTTTCAATACAAGTAATACCTTTCCTGTAACTGAATAATGATTAGAGCAAGTGTATACCAAGAATGAAGCTCACATACATCCACACATCTTAAGAAGATACTCGGGACATTTAGCTGTGGATATGGTGACAATATCGCAAGGTATTTTAAAGTAGCCTAGTGTGTGGAATTCGATGAAATAAACTTACAAGAAGATTGCAGATGACGCGAAAACTGCGGACTTCTTTTCGATGTTTTCGTTTTATATTTATTACACATGTTATTCAACTTGGTATATTTTCCTGCAGAAAACGTAGAACTATCGGCTGTCGCCAGCTATACTTACTATATATTGTGCATGAGAGATTTAGAAATCCCTGGCCCCAGTTAGAGATGCAGCTTGCTCAGCTATAAATTGCACTACCTACTAAATTTTATTTCGGACAAGATCCTGCAGTTCCTGACACCGTAAGTGGTCCCAGAAGAGATATGCTGATCATAAAAGTGCCCAAGAAGAACTACGCAGATATTTACTTTTCTTCCTGTCTTCACGCATTACATCATGCCTGTACAGACCTCATCTTCTTTCCAGCATTCCCTTGGATTTGCTGTCACTACTTTTCGTCCGGCACATTTATGATTCCATTATAATGTAAGACATTTTTGCTTCTGTCTTTTACGTAACTACGTGGCATTCCAGTATCTTCTTGCATTACGGACCTCCAGTTCTCGAGTATTTCAGTAAGTAGCACATTATGTAAAAATAAATACGTACCGTATCTAACATACAGATAAACTCTCATTTCTACACTTTTGCTGCTTTTCACTCTGTAACCTCATTACCAAGTCTACCAATCGTATCACAAGAGCAAGTTGAATAAAACTCTAATGCTACTGTCTTGTACTCGGAAAATACCCGTTCGAATATCAGCCCAAATACTGGCTAAAGTGACTGAGGTTCTCCGTAGTTTTCTTAAGTTTATCCACGTAAATATAGGCACAGTATGTAAGTTACGCCCCTGCCGATTCCTGAAACCCTCTTTCATTTCATAATTCATTAATTACCCCACACTTCGACGCTAGGTACCTTAAGGTAAGAAACCATAAATATCACACACAAAATCAAAATTTCTTGCAAAGGTTAAAGGTGTATTGACACACACACACACACACACACACACACACACACACACACATATTATACATGTATAATATTTCTCACATATGCGTAAACTCTTCACTTCTACTTATAAAAGTATATTTCAGCTACTAAAAATTATGTAATTTATTTCAATCGCATATTAGCACAATAGGCCTACCTAAGTAGCACACCTTGAATGGAATCTCTCACATCCCTCACAGGCTATTCCAAAGTAAACAGCGACATAACCAGCAGGGTAATTACACAGTTTTTAATGTAAGAATGCCGTGTCATTGCTTATGTGGGCAGACACTTTATGTATTAACAGCTGCAAGAATAATATCACGGAACTGCTACCTGTGATGCGATATGTATTGCATCTCAATTAACATTCCGTTTCTTCTCACATGCTTCGCAACACATGAGGCACGAAACCTGCGATGGTTTCAGTTACCCCCCTAATACGAAATCCGCCATTACTTCGTCCGACATACGAAAAAACACACAAAGTGTTTTACCATGACCTCTCCCCTCTCGTGGTAAATTTACATTTAGATTATGATTACAAACTATTGCCGGCGGGCACTGAAGAACCCACTGTAAACAGCCTCTACTTAAAAACACATATTAGGATACACAGTGCTGGGTTACCAAAACGTTGTGTGCTCAGTAATTCAGCCCCTAAAATCTTATTCTGGACACTACAAAAGTAGAAATGTCTTCACATAAACGCCCACTACGTTCGTAGTACAAAAGCACGTGGTACGTAAACCTGGCATTTCCTTTCTTTATCCTGTGGGTTTGCGTGCCATATTCTGCAGAGAGTCGCAGAAAATGAAATGCCTTATCTGAGTAAGGGAAACATACAGGGTCCCAAGCACAGATCAAACGGAAGGCACTTTTCATGCAGATGGGACTTTTAGCTAAAGAACTCGCTGGCGGTAGAAACTTGAGTGCTGAACATAGTTAACTAAAGAACTCGCTGGCGGTAGAAACTTGAGTGCTGAACATGGTTAATACCTAATCCTGAAACCTTAGGAATGATTCCGAACCTGTGCTTCCCGATTCAAATACTCTCGAATAATATCCACCTTACTTGGAACTCACACTTGCCACACACGGCATACAAATCCTGATAGAGTAATTTAATTAACACATTAAAGCACAATGATTAATGCATGTAGGTAACCACCAGCTTCAACACTGAATAATTCAGCTTTTAACTCACAGTGTATATTACGGGTTTTGTATAATGTTCGGACACACAATGATTTTGTTTCCTTGAACACCATTTGCTAGGTTAGTCTACATAACAAGAGCACAGTACGCCTATATTTCCTCTAACGTAGAAAATGAAATTTTATGTGGACTTAACGTTAAATGATTTGATTGCTTCAGGATTAAAAATTACATAACTTAAACACAGCAAACATAAGACAAATAATTGTACACGATAACAAGGTAAACACAAATATTTGGAGGCAGATGAAAGAGTGCGTAAAGGCTATGGTCGCCTTAAATGGTTTAAATTCCAAGAAGAGACCCCTGGAAACCGAGGCAGTAAGCCCCTCCGAAATATCAGTAACTATGTACAAGCGTACACGGCGTCACATCCCAGGAGACTGTAACTTTTATTAGAAACTTAATTCAATGTTCAGTTCGGCCACCCTTTGAATGGTAAGTGAGCAGGCTGTTTGGTTGGCTGTCAACAGGTACGGCGTGAGTCAGATAAATTTGCTGCGACATGAGCATCATGAATTTGGAACTGAGTGGGAGTTAGAAGCAAAATGAAAGCAAACTCACTTGCGCCGATGGCACTGAAAGCCACGAGCAAAGTGGTTGCATAAAAATCCGTATTTCAGCTGAGGGCTTGCTGTTTGCAAACGGTGAGGGATGTAGCCACCGCGTTTGCCACATAATTATCCTCTCGCTAGTCTGCATCATTTAAACATGTTACACGTGGAAACCAACATGCCCTGAATCCCTACGTAGCTGGCGACGGCACCTTGTTGACGGAATGTCACAGTGCAGTTTTTCAGAACAGGACTGCCACATTGGCAGAGAAACAAAGGAAACAAATTTCCTACTGCATGGACTGAGAAGTAACGTGGCACCTTGGTGAAGAGAAGACTGACCATGTAGCAACTACGATAGAAGAACGTGTGAGGTAATGGTGCTACCAAATATCCATATTCACTGTCGCGTCGGACTTATTTGGCCCTTACTCTATACGGACTCACCGGTATGTAGTAGGAAGATATGTGGAAGGTTTTGTATGTAGGTTGGTAGGTGCGTTAATATCTAGCGCTGCTATTTAGCAGATGAGTCATTTGATAGATATGTATGTGGACGGGTTGGTAGTGAGGAACATACAGGGAGGGCTATTTCATCTGGTTTTTGGTGTGACGGTCATAAGACAGACGGGTTGATTGGTGCTAGTTATGTATGGTGGGTAGTGGGTGAGTAATAATTCTCAGCAATTGAGCTAGTAAGTACCTAGGTTTATTGGTTTAACGTCCTGGAAAAAAACACCGATATAAAGCAACGGGATTAATTTCTTGGAACACTATCCAGCTATAAAGGGATACCTTCATGCCAGACACGGAGTACTGCTCACTTTGTGGAAGTTCAGTGGCTAAATCAAGTTCGTAAAACTCACACAAAGACTGTCATAAAATTTGATCAGGTAAATTGAATTCTGTATGCACATTACCGTGAAGTAAGGCATAGTGTTCTACATTGCATCGGTCCCACAGCCCCAAGGTGTTTTAAACAGGACGAACAGAAAGCAGAAAAATATTCTGCAATAGACTTTGGAGCCCTAATGTTGAGAAGTTTATCGCTCAGAAGCGGTATAAGCTTCCAAATGTCATTTTTCCGTTCACAACAGACGGGAACTCCGCCCAGAAGACACATAGCCCATTTTTCTATTGCTAATTTCTATTCTTACAAATATTGTATTGTTAATGCGTTATTTCTGTAATGAAGATTTACAACCCAACACAAAATTGAATTGAACTTATGAGCTAGCGTGTTGGACTCGCCAGCCGGTGTTCATGATATCGAATGATAGTCGAAGTTGAATTTCTTATTATTTGAAACTGTAAATGTGTTAGATAATACTGTTACTATTATCATTGCCTTAGTCGTCATTACCATCATTATCATTGTCAGCAACGCTATTATAAAAAACGAACTGAAAAATTTACTTGGGAGATCAAGATATAGATGGAAGAAAACATTAAAAATTTTCCGAAAGAAATATATTGCATATGAATTGAATTTGTTTGGCTCTGTGCAAGATCCAGAGGTAAAATGTCATAAATAAATAATTAAATAAAAGTTTGGTTTGCATAAAATCGGGGACCTTCTTCACAACTGAGAGAACATTGGCTTCTCAAAAAGGACTCTACACCATGAAGTTAGTGAACCCGCAATAAAAAATTGTTCACCAATGCTGTAGAGAAATGCGAACACGACAAAAGAAAAAGTGGTTTAGTGAAAGCTCATTCGCCAAGAAAAATGTTCGTAGTCGTGGAAAACCTTGGTGTATGTGCGGAATATCCTCACGTTTTCTTGCGTCCCTTTATACACACACATGCACAATGTGAAGGCGGTTAACAGAGGACGGTCCATTTTGCAAATAGCCGGACTTGGCGAGGTGATAGCGTATGTGCGTCAAGAGAATCCATTCTCGTGTGTACGAACGGATCTTGGGTCAGCCAATTTACTTTGCGCTTGCTTACGGCTGGAGACGTTTCCCACAATGCACTCTGCTGGAACCACCTTCCCTCGCCGGGCAAAGATAAACAGTAGGGCATCGATCCTCCTAACTCACGATCCATTAGCCAGAAACTTTAGAGAATATTTGACACGCGCACTGCACCTTGTGACACGAACATGTCAGCCACGGCAGTCACTTCAGAAACACACAGCGACAGTTTCCAAACAAATAAAAGGATAACACGCAGGCTGGTGTAGCGGTAACTCTCTTACATATAAAACCATTTCTCCAGCAATTATAATTGAGAAGTTTCATGGCTTACCTCAGTCTCTACAATAACGTTGGAACAATAATTTTAAAAACCAGAGCCGCCTATCTATGTCAACATTCGTGGTCACCTTCTAACGTAATATACTAACCTCTGCAGTTGAAAAAATGAAAATACTGACAAAAGGTTAAACGAAATGAACATAAATCATATCTTTCTCTCAGTTTTTTGTGCGTTCTATCACAAGACAATTTCCTTATAATTGAGATAAAAATAAACATTGCACAGATGTGTTTTTAAGGTCTGAAAGTAACACGAATGCGGTCCCGGGAAACTGGAAACACAAAGCTAAGAAGCATGCAGAATATATGATATCCTGTTCCACGACGGAAAAAGTAAGGTAAAATACAGTCACTCGAATTTGTAAATAATTTTTCCCGTGTCCGAATTTCTGTGCAGATATTATAGCAGAAGTTTCAGTGATATTTTTAAATCCTAACATCCTATCGTCTGCTGTATACAGCATAATAAACATAAATGTCTTATGTAATGAATACTAATCTTACAGTATCCACATCACTCGTGTGTGTGTGTGTGTGTGTGTGTGTGTGTGTGTGTGTCCTCTAATAGGCTAATATTTTTACCTACACGCCGAGGAAACGCTAGCAATTCTTTATCCTAATGCATCAGATAAATCCTTACGCATTAAAAGTGTTTACACCAATCCCAGATTGGAGTTTTCTACTTGTATTCAGTCCAGTTTAAACTCCCGCGTACGCAGGTTGCATTACGTCTTACAAATGCCAGATTTTACGACTGTCTGTACCTAATAAGAACATAATGCTGAGAGTGTCACTTTTAAAATATGTTCGATGTGCTTAATTTTGAAATAGATTTATACAGTATATACCACTTTTATTCTACAATTTAATTCAAGTTCTCATTGAAGTATGATACATGAGTATAACATTATATTTTAATTGACAGTAGTACGCGTTTTTACGGTCGCCACTCTAGCTCGGCGGAATGAAAAGTGAGATGAACTTCTGACAATGACTAACAAAGTGTAACGAACGGGGGGCACTGGTGTTAGCCTTCTGTTACCGGTGGTAGCCACGCAATTACAAACTCAAAAGCAGTACTGAAATTTTACTTACTGTCTGTATAATCAACTGTGAGCACAAAACAGAGCCCTTCTTCGAAACTCAACACTTATTCGCGTGATCAGATCGCCTAATTTTCTGCTTTAATAAAACCCCGAACTTCGTCAACTTCTTACCAGACCTTAATTTTGAACCTTATTCTGAGGAAGTTGAATGTGGGCTCCGCGTTCAAATAATCTTAAACTGCGATACTTTTTTTCATTCGTACATTTCTGTCTGAGTCCAAGAAATTAGCTCTTTATTTATTCCCCAAATAAAAGTCTTTGTGTAGGCCTATTTCTCATTTTCTCCACAAATGTTGTTTCCCCTCCAACTTACTCTCCTTAATTTAATCAGCGTAATAATACTGAACAAAGAGCCTCCTTTTATGGTTTATTTTTTGCCCTTTCTTCCCTTGCAGGAACTGTAAGGGTCGTCGCTATGTGACTTTCTCAATCTTTCCGTTACTTCAATTCCCTCACAGCCGAAAATTCTCTCAGCACTCAGAGTAGGTCATACACCTTCAAACTGTGTTATTGCCTGCGAAAGAGAAATCAAGTTTAAGCTTATATAGAAGACAGGATACAATTATTATTCTGTTTAGGTTTCACAAGATATCGTGCTGTAACTGAGGGAGAGAAAGTTGGATTTGTGTCCGGATTTATTACACAGAGATGAATGTCGCTAGTAAGTTTCATGTAGAATAATCTCGACTTCACAGGTTTTATGCCAAATGCACTACACTCGACGATTGACGGTGCTGAAAGCCGCCGCGGGCTTCTAACCAGTCTTTTTATATGACTTAACCCTTTAAAGACGAAGCGTATCTGTTTTATATAAGGACTCAGTGCGTACCGCGCTGTAAACACTCTCCACTTCGGTTATAAAAACCAGTCTCTTAATGTTTTATAAGGTAAAAGTTGCTGTTTGTTCTGAGATCGGTACAAAACACATAAACGCAATGTGGGCACCACGTAGAATTTTTTAATGTTAAACCTGGTGGTACGCAAAGTTACCGCTAGGCTTTAAAAGGTTAATCAAGTCTCGTGCCCCACACAATGTAGTCTAACGTCTAAAGCATCAGCCTGTGGAATGGTAAACAGCTTTTTTTGCATCTAAGTAAAAGTACCTATATTTTATACCACTGTGACAAAAACATCTCCTTGAAACAGCGGTGTAAGAAATATCATAGGCATATAAAGGCTGCTCTGTGAAGTTCTAATGACATTTAAACAAAGAAGAAGGAATAACAAACATTACACGAATTTGTACTCATATTGCCAATATATGCAATATAGGCCTATACGAGACGTGAAAAAATACGCAAGGTTTATGACAATTTTCCTATGTATAAAATCCTTCCTACGTTTCTCCGTCCCTAATCTGGCTTGCAAGAGTACACGTCCGATGTTTTCAGTCCAAGTGCAAATTTCGTCCACGGATGTAAGAAAATGTAGGAAGGTATTTTATACAAAGTAAGGGATAAATGACGAAATAAAGCAAAATAAATGTAAAAATGAAAGTGTATAATGTGGAAGCGATGAAGCCAAAAATGAGCTGACCAAATGTACGCAGCTTTTATCGCTGAACGTGAATGATACATCTCAGGCCATAACAAAGCCACAAAATACAGCAGTCCTCCTGCCTCTAGTAACTGGTCTTCACTTGTCAGTATCTACTATTGGAGCCCTCACATTCAAAATGTGCAACCTGCTTTATTATGCTCTTTAATCTGGGTTTCTCAACGTCATGAAAAGCTCTTTCTCTGCAGCAGTTCTCCGAGTAACAATAGTTTCAGTATTTACACCAAGAAGGGCATATTTAGAGCTGACATTCTTTCCACCTAATTAATTTCCTTTACCTCCTTTCTTCAGTACCCTTTCTTGTATTAGTTACATTTCTCTCCCTTTAACGTTTTTTTCTTTTTTCCTTTCTTCTGCGTTCCCTTTCTTTCTTTCTTTACCCCTGCTTCCCTTGCACGAGAATTTAATTGTAATATTAATTTGTTTTAGCTATATTAATATACCTTGTTTCAGGTAAGGAGGCAGAAAAAGCAGAACTTGTGTATGTCGAAAAAATTCTTGAAACTGGTAAGTTTGAGCTAAACCTAGATTTCAATTTGGCACATTTGCAACAAAAGGTTGCAATACCACGTTTCATCCTTTGCGCTTGTGTAATAATTCGTAAATCGCTGAATGGTTTTCACCACATATGATGCTGGTAATGTTTCCTAAGTTTTGCTGATGCCTGCCGATTTAGCACCGACAGGTAAACATGATAAACACGATAAAATAGAAAGTGCTTGCTCCTCTGCATGGATCTCACGCATATCATTAAGTAACTCTAAACTTATGGTAGTGAAAAATGTCTCACACGAACAGTGTAGGGAGAAATAAGACCGATTTCATTTTTAATAGAATTTCCAGCACGTTTTAGACATATTTAAACCATCAAGAGAGAAATCTCAGTATTGTTATGCTACAAATATTTCAGAACTTACATATTCAGCAATGATAACTAGTCTCCTGACTGTACGGGGAATGTTACGGAAGTCTTTAATACAAGCGTTACTTTATTACAATTTTAAATCGGTCCTATCTATACAAAGAGGGGATAGCAATGGTGTCATAATTCCTGACCCATGCTTACGTACCTGAACTGGCTGTATTTAACAGGAAATGTAACCAGCAGCATTCACTTACTTGCACACTGAAACACATTTTTCTTTTAGAGGCCATTTCTGGATACCTTGTCAGTGTTGCATTTTTCTCTAGACTCTAACAGATGTTACCAGCAGTTACAATTTCTTGTACAGACGACAGGTGTCCACATGGCACCTCAGAATCCATTATCCATGACCGTTACCGCCTACGTCACTACTAAGACAGTATATTAAAAATCTCTGTGCGCTATTTATAGGCCTAATAGCGACACACACAGCTTTATGAAGGTGCTCTATATGGTTCGGGTCAATCAAAATTTGTAAACTCGCTGGACAGGAAAATATGAAACAAACGTGGGATAATGAAATGTGTAGGCTAATTGAAATGGACGCACAAGTTGTGCTTTAAATATGACACCCACACACCTTTGTTATGAAGTTCCATTTTCTGAAGATGACATCGGCTGAAACAAGTGTTTCGTGAATGTCGTCCAAATGGATTCTGTGAAAGTAACATTGTTCCTCCTTTCCATGTATTTGACAATTTATAAATCATAATGATTTGTGATCTGACGATACAGAATCGACATAAATGTTAAATCGTCCCTAATTAAAAAATTCACTCTAAGGACTTGGTGCTTAAGGTCTTCATCTTAGTTACCCGTAACTGCTTTGAGTCTTTCCAAATGCAAGGACAGCGGTGAGACCCCAACTGAAGACCGAGTCTTTGCTTACCGGATCTGCCACAGTGTTATTTCGTCCAAGAAATTCCCTGAGATTCTGCGCGCAGACCCCCATGGAACACTAAGTTATTCGAGTTATCGACTCTTGATCCGCCAGAAATATAGCGTAGTTGCAAATGTCTCATTTGTCAATTATTAAAACACTACTCAGTCAAACAACGCTATATTTATTATAAAAATAGTTCAGTGATTGATATAAAAACAATGTTTTTGAAATAGTTTGCTACATGTGTCGACCTAGAAGGTCCCCATAAGGCGAAGGTGGTACGAAATACAAAAGGCAGTAAATATTTTTGAAATGGTGTCTTTTTTACAAAATCTCTTTCAAAACTAAGCACATCGGTACTTTCTATTTTGTACCACTTTTGCCTGATGATGCCGTTGTAGATCGAAACACGTAGTGCGCTACTGTGTAAACAGACACTGTCTTTATAATAAAAATAATTGTGTTTGACTGAGCTGTCCTGTAATGATTGAGTTATAGCAACACAATGGGATGTTGCCTTACACTAGTTTTATGCATTACTTACAAGACATACATAAAACGGAGCAAAACGGGAAGGTACTTGCTGCGTATTCAAACTCTGAAAGAGTCAAGCCTGGTTTAAGATGCCCGGCAAAGTTAAATTTTTGTCTTATCAATAGAATACAAATCGTACTTCACTGGAAGTTTAAATCGAAATTTTAAAATTTTATGAAATAACAGATTATCTTACAAAATACCTACAAGTAATTACTTAAATATGTCATTAGGATTCGACTCTGCAGCATCAATACGTCCTCCGTCTGATGAATACTTAGCGAATAACCAGGCACATAGAACTACGCGTAAACTCTTTGTTAGAAGTTGAACTGAATACTTGCAGTGCGCCACTCTCTTCGTATCTCATTTCTGCAACAAGTTAGCAAGGTAACATGAAAAGAACGTCGGTTTGTATCTGAACTGAATGAGAATCAAGATAGTAAGAGAAAGGCATAAATGCGGAAATAATGCATGTAAGCATGTAAGCATGCAGGCCTGCATACACTTAACAGCCTGCCGATCTCTTTATGTGCTGTATGATAAAATGTCTGCTGACAAAACGTCTTCAGGCTGCCGAGTTACTGGAGCACAACTTCAGCGATAGGTCTGTTCTCATTTAACGAGAGTCCCCCTCAGCCTAGCGAGTACTAAAATTTTTGTGTTACTGAAGTTGCTTCCACGGTGCGTATAAAGGCTAACAAGGTAGAATCTATATGCCAGGTTTAGTACTCTCCTGAAGAAGCTTCATATGTCAAGTTGCTATAAGATTGTGTATAATCTTCTCCAGGCTCTTCGTTAAAACTTTGTGCTGTAATGGGATCTCTGACTCAGCCGCCAAGTAAAAAAAAAAAACTCTATGGTACATTGTAAGGGATGCTTATACGCACATTAATGTCTCCGTCTGCAAGGTAGTTTGTTCCCTTGAGATTTTCGAACTTAAATTCTGTGTGTACTTCTTATCTCTTTCGTAAGTGCTACTCATATCAACCGTCTCATACTCCTTGGTTTAACAGTAACGTATTCAGATATACAGCGTAAAAAACGCGGCGCCCTCCAGTTCTCTCGGCCTTCGGTCTGAATGCTAGGCAAATGTAAGTATCTGCAGTACACGAATCGTAATCTCTATGACCGTTCTGTTACATGACAAACGTTTAGAGAATAAAGAAACCTGTATTCAATGCTGTAGCGTTAAATAACACAGCAACTTTCAAAGGGAATGTTCACACTTACATCAGTACCAACATAAATACGGTATGTCATTTTCCAGCGTCCTGCAGAATATTTTACGAAACGCCCAAGCGAAGGAAGCGCTGTCGCAGGTGTTTCTGCACCCACACGTTTATCCCGTACACGTTTACCTCACATTCTGTCCGCACGCCGTAAGCGCTCCAAAACACTGTAAATGAAGTCCACGTAAAGTTGGTTCCTTGTAACAATGACATAGCGCGTTCTGGGGTTGCATCTTGATGAGTCGGTTTCCACAGAAGGAGACCGTGCGAGAATAAGCTTATACTGAATTAGCATTCGTGGACAGCCGACCAGGAATAGTCCTCCAGTTGGAGGGTTGGTACTAAAATAAACCAGCATATTACCAAATAAGCCTTATACGCCTACAGCACATTGGACTTGGAAAGCTTCTTTGTAACAGTCTGTGTCATATAAAACGTACCCACGGTTTAAATGTTGTTCTCTGTTGGCGTAATACTTTGTTCATCGTAAGGTAGAAAATACCTTCCGAAAGTCTGAGAACAGGGTAATGAGAACAATATTTGAAGCAAATAGAAGAAGAAACATAAGACTGGGTAAATGTGTATAATGAGAAATTTCATAATATATTTGAGATATCCAGCCTTCTGTCTTTTGTTACGGCACAGAACGTTTCCGTCATCTGGTAAAATATAAAAATCATTGAACCTTCTCTCTTGCTTCTTTTGGATGGAACTACCAGTGTTTCAAACTGAGCAGGTAGCAGACATACGGGTACATATACATACAAGTAGCTGCGCATGCAGTCAATTCCTAATCCGCGCTCTGCTGTTTTACAGAATACTTACACAACTCGCCGTATATTCAGACGAAATTAATGAGACTTGCCGGAAGTACAGCAAGAAGCAACAACGGACGGGGAACCACGTAATGAAAGTAAATTTCGAAACCTCTTCAGTATCAAACCTGACAACGACAGCCTGACGATTTTAGATTTCTGGTTCTCATGGCTGTCAATTAAAGACCTATCTATCAAACCGCACACGTCACATCTCAGCTTGACAAACGACAAGCTGTCACCTCACGATGTTTTCTTTCCTGAGGAGGGGCAGACGTTAATACGTCGACTATCTGGGACGCACAATGATACGACTGGCGTAAAGAAAACATGTTTGTCTGTGTGAAAGAATGGATTGCTTTATTGG
Source organism: Coptotermes formosanus (assembly GCA_013340265.1). Lineage (NCBI taxonomy): Eukaryota > Metazoa > Arthropoda > Insecta > Blattodea > Rhinotermitidae > Coptotermes > Coptotermes formosanus. The sequence goes on from BLKM01006623.1 coordinate 247,090, forward strand.
TTAGTGCATGGATGGCCAGGCTGCTAGATGACAGGACAGAAGGGCGGTCGATGACACTGGTGAAAGGATGGATGGAAAGAGAACTGGAAGGAGAGTAGAAAACCTGGATGCATGGATGAATGGATGGCTGGATTGAAAGACGGACGGATGGATGGATGGATGGATGGATGGATGGATGGATGGATGGATGGATAGATGGGTTGGTTGATAGGTGGGTGAGTGGCTGGATGGGTGGGTGGGTGGGTAGCCGGGTGGATGGATAAATCGCCAAATAAATGAAGAAATCAGTAGTCGGTAAGAACGACGGATAAATGAAAGGGACTTTATACGAATAGGTAAAGGGGCAATCAATAAGGGGTGTGGATGGCTTGATGGACAGATGGGAGGAAGGAGAAGGAACTGGAGAAACGTTAAATGAATGCAAAGATGGGCAGTCTACAAGGCGAGTGGACGGACGGAAG